>JARBWK010000007.1:103825403-103845169 GCA_030556195.1 Anolis apletophallus | reverse complement strand
GCAGGTCCGATGGGATGCGTCGGGAGGCTGAAGGTCCTGATCTGCGGGCACAGCTATGTGTATTGGCGGGAGAAGGCAGCGCTCCAGTCACCCCTCGGACACAGTTAGGCCTGGCATCCCGGTTGGATGTGCAGTGGCTGGGCAGACATGGTCTGCGGTGGGACGGCTTTGGCCATTGTTGTTCCACGGAAGGGGGTCCCACCGGATATTCTGGTCATTCATTTGGGAGGGAATGACCTGGGATTGCTGACCGGCCGAGCGCTGTACCTGCAGGCTCGGGCCGATCTCAGAGTGCAATCTGGCGGGCATGGCCCGCGGTGCACATCGTGTGGTCGGCAATTGTGCCGAGGTTGTGCTGGCCCGGTGGTGGCGACTTCAGGCTCTTGGTAAGGGCGCTGAAGCGTGTGAACAGGGGCCATGAGGTCGTTGGTACATGGTGCCAACGGATCTTATGTGCCTCATAGATTTCTGCATCCGGAAAATCATGGGGTTTTCCGGAGGGATGGGGTTCACCTGTCAGATGAGGGCAACCACCTGTTTCTTTTAGACATCCAGAAAGGTTAGTGGGGGTGTTAGAAGATTGGTGGGGGTTGGGGACAAGGTAGACACCTGCCCCAAGTTGTGGCGGTTGGTTGTTAGGAAATTCCCTAATTGGTGTTCACCGGAGGGCACCCTTTAGGGGTGAGGGCCAGTTGGTTAAAGCCTCACAGTAAAGTTCTGTTGTTGAGTGAGGTGGATTGGATGGCCCTGGAAGGGTGGGGGGCCATGCTCAAGCTCGGGTGAGTTGGCCCCTTACCCTTTCCTTGGTTTGGCTGGATCTGGTGTTTTGGCAGATCAGCCTCGGTGTTCGCCCCCAAATTTGGTTGAAGTTGATTGATTCCTAGCACCCCTTGAGTTAGTGGTCAGGAATCAATAGGTAACAATAAATGTTGCCCAAAGATTTGAACCCAAAGTTACTTGTCCGTGTCGTTATTGTTGTCGGCTCGTTATTCGGGGTTTGGGTGGGCAACGACATTTCATCCCAGCCTGCTGGGATGAGATGGATTTGCCCCCCCGGCTCCGATGAGAGCGAAGGTTCCAGAAGGAACCTTCTGGTGTGGGGGCGGGGCTTTTGCGAGGCCCCGCCCCAGCAAGCCATTGCTAGCTTGTTCAGCGTCCCACCACTCCCGCCCTTGGTTTCAATTCAGGCCACCTTAGGGGCCAGGTTGAGGTATTTTGACTCCTACTGCTGCTTTTAAGCCGGGGAGGATTTTTGCCCACCTCCTAAATTCATTAGGGGCTAATGTGGTTGTGGTGTTTTTTGTTTAACTAGGTTAGTTTAAATAGAGAGGCGGTTGGTTGTTAGGGAAATTCCCTAATTGGTGTTCACCGGAAGGCACCCCCTTTAGGGGTGAGGGCCAGTTGGTTAAAGCCTCACAGTAAAGTTCTGTTGTTGAGTGAGGTGGATTGGATGGCCCTGGAAGGGTGGGGGGCCATGCTCAAGCTCGGGTGAGTTGGCCCCTTACCCTTTCCTTGGTTTGGCTGGATCTGGTGTTTTGGCAGATCAGCCTCGGTGTTCGCCCCCAAATTTGGTTGAAGTTGATTGATTCCTAGCACCCCCCTTGAGTTAGTGGTCAGGAATCCAATAGGTAACAATAAATGTTGCCCAAAGATTTGAACCCAAAGTTACTTGTCCGTGTCGTTATTGTTGTCGGCTCGTTATTCGGGGTTTGGGTGGGCAAATAAAGCCCAACTGCTCACTGGAGGGAAGGATATTAGAGGCAAAGATGAAGTACTTTGGCCATATAAGGAGAAGACAGGAAAGCTTGGAAAAGATGATAATGCTGGGGGGAAAGGAAGAAAAAAAGAAAAGGAGCTGACCAAGGGCAAATTGGATGGATGGTATCCTTGAAGTGACTGGCTTTACTTTGAAGGGGTTACGGGTGGCAATGGCCAACAAGGAGCTCTGCCATGGGCTGGTCCATGAGGTCACTAAAAGTCGGAAGTGACTAAACAAATAAACAACAAGCCTAGTTTCCAACAGACCGCACAACCTCTGAGGATGCCTGCCATAGATGTTGGTGAAACGTCAGGAGAGAATGCTTCTGAAACATGGCCAAACAACTTGAAAAACTCACAGCAACCCAACATTTTCCACAGTTTGAATCTATTGCTCCTAATTTCTAGAACAGAGGAAACAAGTTTCTACTGTTATCAATATGACATATTTTCAAACATTTGAACATTGCAACCATATCTCCTCTTCTCCAAGCTAAACATGCAAGATCCTTAAGCTGCCCCCCCTCCCCCAAAAGACATGGCTTCTAGATTTTTTAACCATTTTGGTTGCACTCCTCTGCATATGTTCCAGCTAGTCAACAGGTTGTCAAATATTCTGGAGTCTGGAACCAGTAGCAATACTCCACTGGCCCTGGAGGCAGCCACACAATAATGGCCCATCCCATAGCAGTAGTGCAGGCATAGGCAAACTTCAGCCATCCAGGTGTTTTGGACTTCAACTCCCAATATTCCTAACAGCCTCAGGCCCTTACCTTTTCCTGAGGCTGTTAGGAATTGTGGGAGTTGATGTCCAAAACACCTGGAGGGCCCAAGTTTGCCCATGTCTGATCTACACTACAGAAATCATGCATTTTTGCACCACTTAAGTGCCTGAAGGGGAAAATGAAGGGGCCTGAGGCTGTTAGGAATTGTGGGCGTTGAAGTCGAAAACAACTGGAGCAACAAAGTTTGTGGATGCCTGCAGTAGTGGGACAGAGTTTTCATAGTCCAGCCAAGCTGAAACCTATTCAGCCCCACAAGGCCTTCATCTTGCCTTTCTTGTTGCTATCATAGGATGGCCGCAGACCTCCCACAGTGCTCCATGCCATTGCAGGATGCCTTTGCAGACATCCACAAAGTTGCCCAGTAATCATCATCATCATCACCATCATCATCACCATCATCTTTATTTATAACCCGTCACCATCTCCCCAAAGGGGACTCGGGGCGGCTAACATGAGGCCAAGCCCAAAAACTATACAACACAGTTGAACATAAAACAGCAAAGGAAAAAACATCATAACAAAATATATGTAATGACAAATAAGATAAACAGTATAGCATCACATAGTATAATCAACAGAATGGGCGGGCCGAATGTTAGAAGGTTAAAACCCTGGGTGTGATAGGAACACAAAGTATATTTGTAAGAAATGAGCCCAAGAAGGAGGAGCAGTGGGGTTTAACCTTTATAAAGGAGGAGTTGCTTTATCATGAGGGCAAATTGTAGGTGGGAACAAAAGATGGGTTGAATGGCACTCTCCGAAGGCACATCGGAAGAGCCAGGTTTTTCGCTCTTTCTTGAAGGCTGCTAGGGTAGGGGCTTATCTAATCTACCCAGGTAGTGAGTTCCAAAGGTGGGGGGCCACGGTGGAGAAGGCCCTTTCCCTTGTACCCACAAGTCGAGCCTGTGATAGAGTAAGGGGCGAAATAAAGGCCTCTCTGGAAGATCGAAGAGATTGTGCAGGTTTGTGATAAGAGAGGCAGTCATGAAGGTTGGAGGGTCCCAAACCATTTAGAGCTTTATAGGTAATAACCTGTACCTTGAATTGGGACTGGAAGATGAACGGCAGCCAATGGAGCTCCTTGAACAGGGGCTCTCTCAAAACTCTGTGACTATCTGCCGTAGCAACAGGGATAACATGGGCCCAATCTGCTGTCTTTTCCCTGTGCTGATGAATGCAGTGAAAATACAGTCCTGTCTACTTATGAAGACAGCAAACCAGTTTACATTGAAGCTAGTCATGCTGTCCACACTGTCCGAAGTGTGGCCTGGAGCAGGGAATGAAGCTCCAAGTTTCCTTAATGCAGGGCTCAATCAGTTCATCCCAGTTTAGCCTGCAGTAAAGATTGAAAATCCTTGCACATCATCTAGTCATCCAGGCACAACAGCTGGTTCACTTACAGTTTTAGGGCTAGTATAGACCAGCATAGTACTTTTCCTGTACAGTGATACCCAGAACTGGACACAGTCTTCCAGATGATGTCTGACCAAAGGAGAAGAGAGTGGTTCTATAACTTCCCTTGATCTAGAGATTCTATATTGATGTAGCTTAGAATCACATTGCCTTTTTAGCTGCTACGTCACACAGTTGACTCATGTTCAACTTGTGGTCTACTAAAATGTCTACATCCTTTTCACATGTACTGCTGTCAACCCTAAAATCACCCATCCTGTATCTCTGCCTAAGCAAACCTTATAAAAATGAAAAATGCAGAGATAGCAGGTGGGTGACATGTAATTTTTGTTATAAATAGAAACAACTTGTTATTAGTATAAGAACATAAGAACATAAGAAGAGCCATGCTGAATCGGACCTCAGCCCATCTAGTCCAGCATTCTGTATCACACAGTGGCCCACCAGTTGTACACGGGGATCTCGAGCAGAAGGGAGGGCAAAACCCTGACCTGCTCCCAACCCCCCACAACCAGTACCCAGGGAAATCCTGCCTACCTCAACCAACTCCGAGGTGGCACTTGAATGTCCTTTTCAGTAACTACCAATACACTTGGTATCCATGAATCTGTCTAATCCTGCCTTGAAGTTGTTCAGGCTGACAGCTGTCACAACCTCTTCTGGAAGTGAATTCCATAACCCAATGACCCTCTGGGTGAAGAAATATTTCCCTTTATTAGTCCTAATTTTCCTACCTTGGAGCTTCAGGAGTGCCCCCTAGTCCTAGTGTTTTGTGACAAAGAAAATAATTTTTCTTTATTCACCTTTTCTATCCCATGCATGATTTTATACACTTCGATCAAGTCACCTCTTAAACACCGTCTTTCGAGGCTGAAAAGACCAAGGCGTTGCAACCTGGTTTCATAAGGGAACCGCTCCATCCCTTGGATCATTCTTGTTGCCCTTTTCTGTACCTTTTCCAGTTCCGTTATATCCTTCTTAAGGTGCGGAGACCAGAATTGTACACAGTACTCCAAATGTGGCCTTACCATCGATTTGTAGAGAGGTAATACAACATTTGCTGACCTATTTTCGATTCCCTTTCTGATCATGCCTAGCATAGAATTTGCTTTTTTCACTGCTGCTGCGCGCTGGGTTGACATCTTCATTGAGCTGTCCACCAAAACCCCAAGATCCCTTTCCTGGTTTGTCTCGGAAAGCTTTGACCCCATCAATTTGTAGGTGTAGTTGGGGTTCTTTGCCCCGATGTGCATGACTTTACACTTGTTTAGGTTAAAATGCATTTGCCACTTTGTTGCCCATTCACTCAATTTCGAGAGATCTTTCTGGAGCTCTTTACAATCGGTTTCATTTTTAACTACCCTGAACAATTTAGTGTCGTCTGCAAACTTTGCTACCTCAGAATTCACTCCTACATCCAGATCATTTATGAATAAATTAAAAAGTAACGGACCCAAAACTGAACCTTGGGGTACGCCACTTCTCACCTCTTTCCACCCAGAGAAATTAGTACATATGTATAACTTGTTTCTTCCAAGCCCTTTACCATGTCTGTATTTATATCACATGAAAGGAGTATGCATTTCCAAAAATCCCTGTTCCTGACCAAATAAATATATAGCACAATATAGATGTACCAGAGAAGCATCAGCTATATGGTGAAATATTTGTGTCAAGATTAATTTTACCATCTTGAAGAACTCAGCACCACGTTTGCAAAACATAGGTACCAGAGTACTGCAATGAGTAGGGTAATATGATCATAACAAAGCTAGCTCTTTATATATAGTCAGTAATGTTCCGTGTACATATTTCAGTGATATTTATTTTGGGTAACATGCAACCTTCCAGGCTCCTACACCATCAGATTTTAAAGCAAATAATTCACGTCATTCTGGTTTGATAAAGTTGAACTCTTCTTAGGTTCCTTCATACTGATTCAGAACCTCATAAAAATGCAAAGTAACTTTTATAACTATGCAAATATAATGGAAATGATAGATTTTAGCATGATTGCAATTTCACTCTGGGCTATTAAAAATCACAGGGTAAACAAGCACTTAAAGTTTATGATTATGCTCCAAAGGCATTTACTTAATTTTCAAGAGCGTAGCATTTTTGAAATTTTCACAAATATGGATTTTATCAAAGCTAAAATGAGCTTCCATGTAGACAAGTCCTATACACACTTATATACTTTTAAAAAAACCTCTTATGAAATTAGGTTAACAAATTAGGGAAATTAGGATAACAAAGAAAAGGGTATTAAATGATAATGCACTAGATGTAAGCTTGACCTTAATTTCAAATATGTCTGCAAGACTAATATTCTTACATGCCTTTATTCCATCCCCCCTACCACCCACACACACACACACACCTTGATTGTGGTAACAAGTTCTGTTATTCATAACTTCTCAGAATAAATCAAATTCTGAGAATACATGAATAAGAAAGGAAACAAAACAAGAGTCTATTGATATTGTACAAGACCCCCCAAATGGTACTTCAGTAACAAAACACACATTACTCTTGTATCCTTCTTGCCACCTTTACGGCACTTTCCAGCTTCCCAGCAGACTACAACAAACCCCAAAAAATGAATACAGAATATATGAGAACATTCCATAAGAAGAAATATGCTCAGCATGTGCCATTTCACCTGTTCAATGTACTTAAATCAGGCCCGGATTAACACCTTTTTGCGCCCTAGACCACACTTTGGAATTATGCCCCCTTTAAGCCAACCTCTACTGCCCCCCCCCCCCACACACACACACCACTCAGACCCACACTTGGCTGGCTTTCGCCATGGTGCCTCCAGAGCAGAAGAGAAAGGCGAGTAGGCATCATCCCACCACCTCCAACGTCCCCATTCCCACCGGCTGGAAAACTCCGCTGTGCTCTGAAGGTCTCCTCAGGAGGCTTGGGGAGAGCATAGCGGGTGCAAACTCACTCCAAAGGCGCGCACGAGAGAGAGATGTTTGCTTGGCGTGCGCTCCCGCAGACCGAGGAAGGATTCAGGTTGGGGTTTGTGCGGCTTTTGTTTGGCAGGAGACCCAGACCCTGGCCTTGATTCCTTCCCTCCCTCCCGTGGCTTCCTTTGGCCAAGCAGGCCGCCCCGGTTTGGTCCGAGAGCACAGGAGCGAGCCTGGGTTGGTGTGGTCTCGTGCTGAGGACTTGGGAGAGGTTCACCCAAGCAACGCCCTTTCTCTCCCCTCTCCCTCCCTCCCTCCCTCTCTTCCTTCTTTACTTTCTTTCTTTCCTCCTAGTTGCCTCCTACTCCTCCTTCTCCCCTCCCTCCCACCGCCCTCTCCCAGACTCTGCCACTCGGCTCTGACTGCAGGAATTTACAATCTGCCGCAGGGGGAGCAGGGCGAGTCACCATGGAGATGGCTTCCCCGGGAGCCAGGAGGTCAGGCCAGCCAGAGACCCACGGGCAAATCAATGGATCAATGCCAGAGCCAGCCCCGCCGCAGCCCAGAGAGCGAGAGATGGAGGAGATGGAGCAGAGACTTTGCCGGGAGAAGGAGCGAGGAGGGGCATGAGAAAGGGAGAAAGAGGGGTGTGGACCAGTTATTTATTTATTTATTTTGGTCCATGATCTGCACCCCCCTCCCCATGGCTTGTGCCCCCTAGGCCATGGCCTAGGTTGGCTTTATAGGTAATCCGGGCATGACTTAAATCCTAACACCAAACAGATGGAATAAAATGGCAGGGGCTGGGCTTTAGCACAGCAAGTTAATTGCCAGCTGCAGTAAATCTTTCCGACCAAAAAGTTGACAGTTCATAGTCCGGGCCAGGGTAAGCTCCGGGCTTTTAGCCAAGCTTCTGCCTACCTAGCAGTTTCAAACAGCAATGTGAGTAGATAAATAGGTGCATCTTAAGTGGGAGGTAGTTAAGACACCTATAAGGAAATGCCAGGAAAAGAATGCCGGTAATTTGATCAAGGAGTAAGTTTACAACAAAGCTCTTTGGCAGGGAAAAGTGAAGCAACAGTATCTTCTGTGGCCAGAACCAAACACAGCCTCCAAGATGCTGAAGACAGGAAAGCCTATATGTATTTGTATATGTATATGTATAACAACATTGAATGTTTGCCATATATGTGTTCTGTGATCTGCCCTGAGTCCCCTTCGGGGTAAGAGGAAAAAATATAAATACTGTAAATAAATTAAAAAATAGAGTTCGATACTGCTGTAATGCTGAAAATGTATTTGTGTAGAATTATGTACCAATTTTTGTAGAAAAGAGCAATAGATTTTTAAAATAAAAATAACAGAATTATAATTTATAACTATGCATGCCTAGCACGACTTGGCTATATTAGATTAACAAAGAAGGATATTGAGGAGAGCAATATAAAACTTGCCATGTCCATCCCAACACAAGTCATGTTGCTAGGTTATTTTCTGCTTTTCTAATAATCTTGTGACCCTTAGGCTACAACATCCTTTGTTTGAATACTGAGCTCTACGCCTAGCTCTACCATTTCATTCTTGTGTATCTTCAAGTTGTTTCTGATTCTGTAGAATTAATGCAGTTTGACTCCACCTAACCTGCCATGGCCAAATGCCATTGAATCCTGTGGGGAATTGTAGTTTTACATGTTCTTTAGCCTTCTCTAACAAAGGGTACTTCACCAAATTACATTGAGTTGGGGCAAAGTTGTGTCAAACTGCATTAATTTTACACTGTAGATGCACCCTACAGTGCACAAGCACTTTTCTTGCAAGTAAACATAGACACCTTCCAACATGAAATCTAAATATCCTATACTATACATAGACACCTTCCTATACTATACAAACATTCTGACTGAATGACCTCACAATCAGTAATTACTTCTACAATATTTGTCTTCGCAACCAGAAATATTTTGTTTTTCCCTTAATTACTATCAGCTGGCGTGTGTCTTGTATACTACTGGTAGTAGTTGTGGCCTCAGACAATAACATGAAATATATCATTGTGGGTCACCAGTACTTTTTTCTACAATTATGTGCAGACATAATTACATGATTGGGAGAGACCACACTGCTGTCACATTTTCACACATCATTCATGTGGGATTTTGGAGGGGGAGCAGGAGGAAGAGATAAAAATCACGGTGCTGTGGTTCTACAAAAGGACAATTAATCAGGCCATTTTCCTAGTGCATTTACTTGCATCATATGGATGAACTCCAATAAAAATAAACACAATAGCTGATCAGGAAACAAGAATGAAGTCACACTATGCAGCAAAGAGATGATGGGGATCAGCCTATATCAAAAGCAATATTTCATTACTAACACCAATTATAATATTAAACATTTCATTTTAAATTTGTACATTAGGTCATTCTCATACAACCTTGGAGACATTTAGATGGAAAATCATCAGCATTCATGATAGGTTTTGGTGGCATTAAGTTCCAAAGAGATATTTTCACAATTACTCAAAGCAGAGTGAATAAATGAACAAAGGTGTGATGGCAATCAATCGATCTTCAGTACTATGGATGAGCAGACACTTAGCATTCTACATTCACTGAGTTGGCAGGGGGGTCAGGGACGATGGGGAACACCTGCAAAAGTAGAAAAACCATAAATTCAAAAACACTTTTTAACCTGAATTAAACATATTGCTAGGAACCTCTAGGTCATCTGATGCAACTCTACAAATCAAATCCATGAATAATCAAATCCAAAAATGTTAAAGTTAGGGATGTGGAGTGCTGGCTGCATTTCCACATCCAGTGTGTATATCTAGGCTGATCTCATGACATAACTCCACCCCAATACTTCATACTTACAGCTCAAGCATACATAGTCACAGCCTTCAAACCCACATCAGGGCCCACCTTCATGTTCTCATTATCACCACCACTTCTATGTACTTTTTCTCATCCTACTATCACTAGATTGCTTTGACTGGCTGCAGATTGGCTGTGGGACCAGTTGAATATTTGTGCTGGAATTTTCAATTCCCCCAGTCTTTTTGGAAAATCTATTAATGGATAGATTTAAAATATCTTTTAAGCCTGTGCAGGGCTGTAGCCGCACCGGGGGGGGGGGGGGAGGTAGGGGTTCAACCCCTCCTCACAAATTTTTCAGGTTAAAAAAAAACCTGGTTCACTCATGAATTTTAACTGGTTAACCAAATCCCCATGCTAAGTCTATAAGAAGCAAAAGTTAAACAAGTCCCTCCAGAACTGCAGGCACTATCACTAGTAAATTTTGACAATTTATTCACTGTCATTACTTGAAGCAATAGCTGATGTAGTGGAAGCAAGCAAGTTGGCCCACCCATAACTGGCAGGCAAAGCCTAAGGCATGGGAGGGATTTGAAGCCCTCCACGAAGAAAACCAGAACATTGATTTCATTAAGTCTATATAAAATACTAGCTGTACCCGGCCACGCTTTGCTGTGGCTGACTGTGGTGGTTTCCAAAGTGAAGTCCTGAGAAAGTAGTGGTATTAGACTCAGTTGGAAGGGACTCCCAAAGGTCTTCTAGTCCAGCCCCTCCTTTATGAGAGGCAGAAATATTGAGTTACTATTTTATTAGTATTGATTATTAATATTTTTGGAGTCAGTTTTAAGGGACTCCCAAAACTCATCTAGTCCAGCCCTCCTTTTTATGCGAGTCACAAAGATTGGAGTTACTATTTTACTATTATATTTTTTTTTATTATTCTCAGTTGGGACTCCCAAAGCTCATTGAGTCCAGCCCCATCCTTTATGCCAGGCAGGAATATAGAGTTACTATTTTATAATTATACATTATTATTATACATTATTATTATACATTATTATTATTTTTATTGGACTAATTTTAAAGGGACTCCCAAAGGTCATCTAGTCCTGCCCCCCTTTTTATTGCAGGTAGGAAGATGGGAGTTACTATTTTATTATTATACATCATCTTCATTATTATTATTCTCATACAATTGGGGGGGAGGAAAGAAAGGGAGGAAGGAAGGAAAGGGAGGGAGGAGTGATGGAGAAAAGGACAGGAAGGAGGGAAAGAAGTAAAGGAAGGAGAAGGGAAGTAGAGAAATGGAGGAAGGGAAAGAAGGAGGGAGGGAAGGAAGGAGAGGGTTGGAGTGGATGGGCTTTAGGGCTCCCTTCCAATTGGTTAGCCATCTGTTGTGAGGGCTTTGATGGTGTCTTTCTGGCCCATGAGGTTGGGCTCTTTTGCAAGTAATGTGAGTTGGATTGCAACCCCTATGACCCCCACCCTGGCACCTGCCTCCTTCCCTTGTGCTCTGGGAGTGTGTGTGGGGGGTCGGAGAGAGAGAGGGAGGGAGAAAAGAAGGTGGCTATGGCTGCATCCACAGCTGGGGCTCCTTTCCAGTAGCACGTGCTTATGCTGTGGAAGGTATGGAAAGTTTGTGATGAATGTTTGGGGCGTGCCTGATTGGGTCGATTATTTTGCGTGTAGACTGCTTGAAGGAGGAGAGGGGTGATTGTTTTGGGGGGAAAGGATGTGTGGGAGGAATGTGTGAATGTTTGTTTGGGTGTGCGGGTGGCGTGCGTGTTTGGGGCGATTGTTTTGCGTGTAGACTGCTTGAAGGAGCCCCCCCCCCATCCTAGCGGCAGCTGTGGCGGCGGGAAGGAGGAGTGGCTGAGGAGGAGGGGTCTTTTGCTCCTCCTCAGCCGCTCCTTCCGTTTGTCCCCGCTGCTCGCGATCCGACGGCGCGGCGGGGGGAAGAGGAGGAGTCGCTGAGGAGGAGGGGCTAAGGAGGAGCAAGGGAGGCTGCTCCTTCTCCTGGCCCCCACCCTCCTCGGCCCTCAACGTTCTAAAGTTCTCGCTGGCAGCGGAGAGGCTGGGGTGGGAGTTCCGTTGGCAGTTTTTTGGGGATCGTTTTGGGGGTTTGGGGAGGTATGTAGGTCCGGTGTTTTTGGCGTTGTCTGTACCTAGTGTAGTGGTCCAGTCGGTTGTCAAGTTTGGTGGTTGTGGGAGCCATAGTTTCGTTGTCTATATAGGACATTAAACGGACTGAACAAAAATATATATGGAGATAGAATGAACCATACTATTTAAATTATTTTGTGTTATGGAACTACTCTCCATGATTTGCTTTAAAAGTTTTCAACACTCCCCCCCCCCCCCCATTTTTTTCTGGCTATGGCCATGAGCCTGAGTAAGCAAAACATCAGATAAAGGCAATCAGGAAACAGGGCTCTTGGAAATTCAAGGCCAAAGGAATGAAATACAGGGCCTTTCAGTGGTGGCTCCTCCTTAGCAACATCAAATCAGCCCCCTCCCTATTAGCCTTTAGGAGGAAAGTCAAAACCGGCTCTAGGAGCATGCTTTTGAAAAATAGGGCAGTGCAGCAATCTTAATAACAACAACAACACTTTATTTATATTCCACCCTTCTCACCCCAAAGGGACTCAGGGCCGATCACAGCACACATACACAGCAAACATTCAATGCTGCTTTGTATAGGCAATACACAGATCGACAGAACAGAAAGGAGGTGTTGTCAATTCAGTGTCCAGCTGCCTTTGGTGCCAAGGAAGGTGAGTCCAGCCACAGGGGGTGCTGTTCCTCCATTTTCTATGACAAAGAGCTGTCAGGGCTTCCTCCTTCCTTTTTGGTTGCCCAGCATTTTCTGATCTCTTTCTTTATGGCGTCGTAAAACACCTCCCCCGCTTTTAGTGGCACCTAATCTCTCTAATCACAACTAAAGCAGTATGTGGAATTATGTGCAATTGATCACGGAATGGCTTTAGACCTTGAACTCTGGTTTGTGTGTTTTAACCTTGGATGTATTTTAATCATGTTTATTATGTTGCAATTTTAATCCAAATAATTTTTAGGTGAATTTTGTATGTTTTGAGGCACTGTGTAGGTGCCATTTGTAAGACGCCTTGAGTCCCCTCCCAGGTTAGAGAAATGCGGGGTAGAAATAAGGTAAACAAACAAATTAATTAAATAAATAAAGGCATGATATCATTTAGGCAGTGTTCAACCTGAGTAAGGGAGAATTAAGACAAAAACACCCAACATTGGGTTGCTGTGAACCCCACTTGCATCATTTCCAACAGACCTCTCAACCTTGGATGATGCCTACCATAGATTTAGATGATACATCAGTAGAGAGTGCTTCGGGAACATAGCCATATAGCCCAGAAAATGCATAGCAACCCAGCAATTCTGGCTATGAAAGCCTTCAACAACACACCGACATCCTTGCATCTTATTTTGTGGGAGAACTTGAAAAAGCCAGAGACAAGTGAACTGAGGATTATGGGAGTCCAAAAATTGAAAGTTGTGGTTTTATCCCTTACAATTGAAATTTTCCTTCTCAGTGCTTTTTATTTCCTGATGCCTCTTTGCCCTGTGTCATAAATCAGAATAAAAAGAAAGGAAAAGAAAGAAAATGGCAGGGAAGTGTCTGTGATCAGTTACCTCAGGAATTTTGTTCCACTTTCATAGTCTGAGGTTGCTTTAGCTCTGGTAGTCTAGACAGTTTCAGTTAGTGGTTTCATTAAAAGCCTAAACCAAAATCCTGTTTAATGTGGACAGAGTACAAAACTCTGCCAGCGTACCTACAAGGATATCCAAAATGGCAAAAGAATGACACAACTCTTCCTCAGCCTCTCAGTGGCCATTTGGGTTGGGAAGATGGAGTCAAATCCCAGCAAAAATGGGGTGATGAAATCCCATTCATCACCCCATTTTTATTAATTTCAGCGATGGGCATGCCTCAGAATGGAAACTACGATCAACAGTGAATAGAAAATACATGTTTGAAAAGATTATGATTAGCACCTTCTCAGTATTGTCCAGCCACAATCTGACTAGACTTGTTCATATTTTATTAATATTTCAAAACGTATGAAGAAAGAAATCATTTCAATTATTCAGTTAGATTACACAAAAAAATTAAAGTACAGCTTCCAGCTATACTCAGGGAGCACTCAGAGGAAACCTCATGAAAATCAGATTTCTCCTGTAAATCCCATAAGATGGATTCAATTTCCATTTTAATTAATAGCATATTTGCTAGTCATTTACAATTCAGCTTATGGGCTTGAGTGTTAACATGGCTAAACAGTGCTTCCTTGTATTGGGCAAATTACTTTATAGTCCAGTGTAGTATGTGTGTGCATATCTGCATATTAGGCTTGGTTGATTTAAAAAAATGGTTCAAACTCATTTCGGATGTAGGGGGTGCTGATGGTTCGCTTCTAAAGTCACTTCCATATTTTTCGGGGAGGCAGAACTTTTTGAAACTTCCTGGTACAGAACTCCTGCACCACTTTCACATTTTGTATGAGGGATAAAGGATAGGTGTTGGCATGGTTGTGAACAAAGAGGGGTGTTTAATCATATGATATGGGAATGTGATCGAGTGCAAGAATACTGGAGAATGATTGAAGGAGAAATCAATAGAATGTTAAATTTACAAATAGTAATAGTTAATAGGAATGTACTACATGCACAGATAACAGGAGTGAAGAATATACAAAAATAAAAATTGGTTTACAAATTAATAGCATGTGCACAAATTGTTTTAATGAGGGGTTGGAAGATAAAACAAAATGGACATTGACTAATTGGTATAACTATATAGTTAATATGTTAAATTTGGAAATAACAAATTGCAAATGGAAAAATATAGATAAAATTGAAAAGGTTACTATAACTAAGAGAACCTAGGAACCAGTTAGGAATTATTTAGAGAATGTGCTAAGATGTGGAGTAGAAAAATTAAGACTGATATTTCAAATGTAACTTCTGTAGTTTGATGTATAAACTGCATGTACAAAGAGGGAAGGGTGGGAGTGGAGAAAAACTAATAAAACAACAATTTTAAAAAGAATTTTTCAAAACCTTTGAATCAATTCGTTAATGGCAGATGCTATTGCACAATATGCCGAAAACAGCACTGGCACTGGGGAAACTTCAGGGCCTTCTCCCTCCCTCATTTTTACACCAATCTTGAAGAAACTTGACTTACTGCTACAACACATCCTCCTCTGTTAGCATACCAAATTTCAATATGTTCAGATAATCCACTGATTTTTAATATTTTTTAGAAATAATTTTAGAAATAATTTATCAAAATAAAAATAATAGAGCTACATCATTGAATTTTTAAGGAAATGACAAAAGGTTATAGGGGATCAACTTTCCCCCCAACTTTCAGACACATTCATACTGTTGGAAGTCATGGTTCGTGCAGCTGAGGCCCAGCAAGCTTGGGAAATTTAGCATCAAGTCCCCAAAACATACCCCAGAAAAAAGGAGACCCCAATAAAAATAGCAAAGCTTTAGTGGTGAGCAAAAAAGAAGTTTGCAGAAATGACTTCATTAATTTCACCCTCTCCCTGCCTCCCAAAAAAACTTTCCCTTCTTTCTCTTCTCTGGCTCCAACCCCTTCCTCTCTCAAAATCCGCCTTCTCCCTTGCCTTCCTGTTATCCAAACCTCCTTCCCCCCCTTTCTTCCACCCCACACCCAACACAGCAGCAACAAGGGTCCAACCTCCCTTGCCTCGCTGTAATGAGCCTTCCAGCCATGTGCTTGGGTTTATATACAGCAGTGGCTGCTGGATGCTCCAAACCCCTCCCCTCCTCAAAACATAACCCCTGATTGGCTGGGAGGCAAGCAGTTAGGCTTTGCCTCCCAGAAGGCTTAGTTACATCATAGTTCAGACTCACTTCTGCTTCCCTGAAATCAATCGTGCAAGGCGATTTGAAACTATAGGGGACTACAACCTTGCAGAAATGTGGTCGAAGTCCCTTCGGAAGGCAAAAACGTCTGATTCCCCCCCAATTACGCCACATTTGAGCGAACCTATCCAACCCTAGTGCATATACATATCTATTTGGACCATTTCTGGCTTCTCAGAGATAGTTCAAAGAATAATGTTTTAAAAAGTATATATATATATTGAATTGTACATGCTCTCTGCTTCTGGTGGGCTGTAGGCTGGATTTGTGGTCACCTGCTGGTTGAAAGTGGTGATTTTTTAAATCTTTTCCAGAGCTTAAGACCATCTCAGGCAGTTCCCCCTCCCTTCCTCCTTCTCCTCCTCTTCCTCTCTTCTTTTTCTTCCTTACTCCCATCTTTCCAAGGCTGAAGACAGGTTACAATATTATGCCACATTCGAGCGAACCTATTGAATGCTTTCTCATATTGAATGCAATATTATCTGTAGCATTATTAAATGTTGTGTATTAAGTATTAACCACCGTTGCTTATAATTTGTCATTCAATCATACATGTTTACTAAAAGAGAGACATGAGGAAGGAAGAGAACATATTTCCCTCTTTAGTTTATGGAATCATTTCCCCACCACCACCACCTGTATATGTATTTGATCTGTACCCATCCTTTGTGCCCATGAATTGGACACTCATCAACTTGTTCTGCCTTTCAGTAGAACCAGAGGTCAATGGTCAACCTCTACCCTTACAGTTAGAAAGGCTGAATCTATACATTGGATATGTTCTCAGCTTTACTGTGCAGTATACTGTATCTGTTTGACCAGTTAGTGACATGCATCCATTTTATTCCAAGATCCACTTTGTATTGAATCACTTTCTTTGCTTGGCTAAAGTCAGTTTAGAACAGAAAGAGCATTGCCTACCGTTTGGTTGAATTCTTATTTTATTGGATTATTATCACTAAACCATATTGGATATATGTTTCTTTATTGCTGCCATGCTTGCACACATATGTATTTCGGCTTTATTCAAATGTACAATAACCTTAGTTGTCCTGCCCACATGAAATCCTATTGGTAGTGCACAACAAGTGGATGTTTTCCAAATGTATTGAAACAGCTTTCTCATAATTCAGGGCATTTTAAAGAAAATGCATCTACACTACATACAGTTCTGACAGGTTGAAAGTGATTGTTTCTTTTTTACAGAAGAAGTGAATAGAGTTGCACAGCCATTTACACATAGCATTACTATAACAATTTATATTAGCCTGCCCACAACTAAAAGGTAATAGCTTGGCCGGGGGGGGGAGAGAGACTTTAATCCTATAATTATTATCCAAATGTAGAAAGAATTGTTTGAAAGCATGTCTGGACAGAAGTGCGGAAAACATGTATTCCAGATCTCTCTCTATAGAGAAAATGGAATATAATTTGTTGTTCTTATTATTGTTGTTATTTGCGGTAGTTATTAAAACAAATGTGGGTATCAGGTGAGCCTCCAGATGTTGGTGGACTGTGTCATCCAGCAGTTCTTGCCTTCTTAGCCAGTGGAAAAAAATTCTGGCAAGAAATGTTCACTCATGCATTAATAGCCATTGACCTATATATAATATCAAATAGCAGGATTTTCATGGACAATGGCATGTGATATGAGTCCATTTGCCCCTATTTGGCGCTCAAAAGCCAAAAATGGATGTCTATTTGGACAAATAATAGTTGTTAAAAATGACTTGTTAGAATTTAATGGAAAGAAGAGAGAGAGTTGAGTATCACTGATACACTGGCAATACTGAATCCTAAAACTCTGAATAACACACATGTTAAATATCACCATGCCCTGAGGGTCTTCACAGGTCAATGGCCAGAGTGTTGAATAGGAATCCCATTATCCCTCTAAAAAGAGCAGAGCCTCTGTAAAATAGTGCCTTTAAGAGGTTACCATTAGTTTTGTGCATTTGCATAGAATCACAATCCGTTTCTGTTTGGTTAATTCATAAGGACCTGTGTTTGTTTTTGAGTGCCTCTCTTGAAAATGGTCGCCTTCTTAATGAGCTTTTTCATCTAACGTCCGAAAAATGAATATTTTTGACCCATTGGGGGCAATGGTCGGGCTTCCCACACTCCCTTCCCCTCCATTTTAGGGCTAGTGTTCAGCACTTGGCTGCAGGCCCTGGCAGATGCTGGAGCTTTGGCCTGCTCACCACACTGCACTCTCCTAGGAAAGAGTGTGTGTGTGTGAGCAGGCCCAAAGCGCCCATGCCTGCCAGGGCTTATAGTCAAGTACCAAAAATCACCTGACCGAACGGTTACTGTTCCCATTTCCTTTCCTTTCACTGATATTTCCATAATAGAGAGGGGTGTACCATTTTGTGCCTTCTGAATGAATAAAGTGGTACAAAAACATGAATTAAATGGATGAAACCAGGCCCATGACTAGTTACCATGCATTCCAGTATCCTATCTAATGAGATATTGGAGAATGATGGTACCCCAACTATGCTGTGATTCAAAGGTGACTTTAAAGTGATATATCTCATAAACGTTTACACTGTGAAAACTAGAAAACAACAAGAGGTTTCATAGTAATCAATATATCACAGAGTATTTTTGACTTTTATTTGTGAAATTTGTCATACAAGTCTCTGAATTTTTAGATTACAGTGCTGAATTTTCTGACCTCTGTTGAATTGTATTCTAAAAGAGGTGTGATTCATAGTAATATAATATGGAAAAGGAATAAAAAACCAGATGATGAATTACTAACTTCCTCTTGGTTTCTCCATGTAGTTCATGTTGAGTGGATTATTAAATGTCACACACACAGTAAAACTAACATGCCATATACCCACAGGAACTGTGTGGTAACCCACTTTATACTGTACAAATCTGTGATTGCTATGTGCATTCTCCCTTGATTTCCTGAAGAGACCACCCACCACTGGATGATAACGTTCTCAAAAAATGTCCTGTCAGCAAGACATAATATATATGTTAGAAATCTGGATAAATGTATCTGACATTTTTTTGTTCCAAAATGTGGGGAAAGGGGCTTATAAATGGAAGATAATGTATTAATTCCAGATGTTTCACAATTTTCTCATTTCTCTTCGAAATGCTGTAAAAGTAGTTTCTTGTTATGCATAGTCACAAGGAACCCAATAAAAGTACATAAGGTAAACTGTACTACCTAAAGGAGTAGGTGGTTTGAGAAAAGGGTGGTGTAGTTATAAGAATAAGGATGACTGAAGTATTTTAGCACAGTAAATCCCAGAGTTTCACAGCAGGAGAGCATTAGGCCTGAGAAAAGCATTTGAGACAGATAGGAGGGTGAGAAAGTGGCCAAACAGATTAGCAGACTAAGAACCAGAAAGGTTTGGGGGCTGTAACAGTTCTAAGTTGTAAGCTAACAGAGAACAAAAGATAGGAATCAGGAGACATGAATCAAGCACAGTCAAACTTGTTGGTCCAGCAAAGTTTCAATCTTTATAACACAATGTTTCAAAATTTACAACACAATGCTTTGATAGCACTGTAACCAGAACTGTGAGACTGCAGATTTCTAAGAGGACAAAATATATAAAACTCTTTGCGTGGACATGAGCGACCACCCTCTACCACTACCCAAATTGAAGTGGCCCAAGAGATCCTGGATTTCTTTTTGTGTAACTTTTCCGCTTTCCCACAGCTCCCCACACCGAGCTTTGAGGGAAGTGTGTGGCGAGCATACCACGCCAAGCTTTGAGGAAATGCAAGAACACTCCCCACCTGAACTATATCCCCAAGTAGCCAATCGAGGTGGAAGAATGGTAGGTTACATACCTGTGACCATCTTTCTTCGAGTGAAGCTCTGTGAATCCACACTTATGAAGTTTGCGCGCCAGCGCGGGCTTCCAACGGAAACTTTCCCAGTTTGAAAAGTTTTGGCGGTAGCTCCGCCAGCCGGCCCGGAGGGCATAAAAGGCCTCCATGCGCACCCCATTCCTATGCCACAATAGCAACTAGGAAAGGTGGTTTGAGATAGAGGGGACGGCGGGGCGGGTTCGTGTGATTCACAGAGCTTCACTCAAGAAAGATGGTCACAGGTATGTAACCTACCATTCTTCTTCGAGAGCTCTGTGAATGCACACTTATGAAGATTT
>JARBWK010000007.1:103491551-103825303 GCA_030556195.1 Anolis apletophallus | reverse complement strand
CAATGGCATGTGATATGAGTCCATTTGCCCCTATTTGGTGCTCAAAAGCCAAAAATGGATGTCTATTTGGACAAATAATAGTTGTTAAAATGACTGGTTAGGAATTTCTAATGGAAAGAAGAGAGTTGAGTATCAGATACACTGGCAATACTGAATCCTAAAACTCTGAATAATCTATTCTAGAAGTTTCACACACATGTTAAATATCACCATACCCTGATGGTCTTCACAGGTCAATGGCCAGAGTGTTGAATAGGAATCCCATTATCCCTCTAAAAGAGCAGAGCCTCCTAAAATAGTGCCTTTTAAGAGGTTACCATTAGTTTTGTATTTGCATAGAATCACAATCCGATTTTCTGTTTGGTTAATTCATAGGACCTTATATATATTTATATATATATATATATATATATATATATATATATATAATTTTTTATTGGTTTGCCATACAGAATAAAGAACAACATCCATACAACAACCATAATAAACAAGTGCACTGTGAAGTGCCCTTCCACCTCACAAGCATCCATACCCCCTCCACCCCCTTCTGAGGGTTCCATCACTATTTTTTTTCCCTTAAGTTTTTGGACGTTTACATTAAAAATTAAACGTGACCCAAACTTATTCTCTTTCTTGATCGGGGTTCTCCAAAAATATATTTTTTCCCGGTATTCCCCCAAAGTTCCTGAAATTTATTCTCACCCAACTCTTTAAACCCCAATTCCAAATTTTCCCAAAATTAAAATGTTTCTCCAGGTTCAGCTAGTTTTGATTGTCCATTTGGGGGGCCTTTTTCCAAAAACCCTGAAGACTGTGCCCAATCAGGGCCCTTGTTCCCCCATATTCCCCCCGGTTCCTTTTTCCCCTTAAACCCCTTTAATTCCCCAATTTATTTCAGTGCCTTAAATTTCCCCCCTTCCTTTTTTCCAGAATTTCAACTACTACACTTTCCCCAGATCGGTATATATACCCTTTCACTTGGCCCCCGCCCCAACACCTACCCCTTTTTTTGAAAGAAGTGTCCCAATTGGGGGGAGCCCCATCCATTATCGGGGTTTTCCTTCATTTCCTCACTCTTGTATTTTCATTTTTGCAATATTTCCATTGTCCTTTCCATCTCTAATTCTGATACTTGTACTTCCCTCTCCCACAATTTGGTTAATTCTTGTACAGGGCTTTCCCCTGCCACTACTAACAGCTTATATATCTTTTCCCACCTGAGCCCTTTTCCTTCCTTCCTTTCCCTGACCAACTTCTCCAAAAGCAGTGTCCTCTCTTTGCATTGCCTCTCTAACCTCCTCTGCATAAGAAATTCACATACTGCCCAGATTTGCAGCCACCACCTTTGTCCCAACCAGTCTAATCTGTCTCTCCTAATTCTGCCCCCTTCATCCACTAATTGCTCCAGTCTTGTGACCCCCCTTACCCTCAATTTCTTTTATTACTCTTAGATTTTCCTCCTTTTTAGGGTTCATTACCTTTAGCGAGGCTACCTTCGAGACTCGGTGCCATCCTCCTTGCCACATTCCCCACACCTCCAAAGTGGCTCTCATAGGTCCTATCAGTTTATCCACCTCACCTTTCCCCATCTCCTAAATATCTGTTCCTCCGGTCCAATTGCATTCATCACTTCTTTCTCCAGTTTCACCCATTTTTATCTTCCACCTGTAGCTCTATCAGCCTCTCTCTATCTGGCTTGTCTCTATATAGCTCTAAGCTTGGGATTCCCCATCCTCCTTCCTTCTCACCTGCTATCAACCATTTCTTCCTTATCAAGTGGTTTCTTATCTCTCCTTCCACCCAATGGTTCACTTTTCTGTCCCATTCTTTTATCTTAACTCCTGAAAGAACTCCCTACAAAGCCTGGGCTAAATCAAGAATTTAGGCAATATCATCATTTTGACATCTTATTTTTTGTTTTCTCCTCAGACATTTATGTTTCCAACTTTTAATTTGTTTCAGGACTTTTCCAGACCTGTCCATAATTTAATCTATTATTCTCTCCACATTCTTATAAATCCACACTCCCAGATATTTCATTCTCTTTATTCCTAATTTTAACCCTGTCGCTTCTCACCTCAATCTGTTCCCTTGGGCCTGTATTTATAAACATTATCTCCGACTTTCCATATTCACCCTAAGCCCTGACTGCCTCTCAAACTCTCTCAAAGTTCCTTCATTGCTTTAAATCCATCTCCAAGGGGTCTGTTAATATAATTGCATCATCCGCAAACAAATTTAGTTTCATCTCTATCCCCCCTATCTTGTATCCTTCCCACGTTGTGTCTTGTCTTATCTTATTCGCTAATATTTCTATTGCCATTACAAATAACATTGGAGATAATGGGCAACCTTGTTTAGTTCCATTCAATATCCTGATCTTTTCAGTCCTATCTCCATTAATTCTTATACGCCTGACTCCCTATATAAACTCCTAATCACCTCACAAAAGCTATTTCCCAAATTTAGTTCTTTGCACACCTCATACAGATAAACATGGTTCACCTTGTCAAATGCCTTATACACATCCAATTTTAATATTCCTAGCTTCCTCTTGGCTGCGGTAGCATGGTGTAGCACATTCATTACATTCCTAAATTGGTTCACTTATCCGTCTTTTAACAAAACCATATTGATCCCCAATAATTTTAGGTAGTATTTTCTCAATCTATTTGCCAATACCTTTGCAAATATTTATAATCTTGGTTCGCTAAACTTATGGGGCGATAGGACTCCGGGCAGGTCTCATCTCGACCAGCCTTTGGAATTGTCACAATCTCCGATATCTTCCAAGACTGTGGGATAACCTGATTGAACAACACTTCATTAAAGAGTTCCGTCAAATATGGTGATAATTCATACATATGTTTTTATAAAATTCACCCGAATATCCATCAGGACCCGGCACCTCGACGGTTTTAACCCCTTAATCACCTTTTCCACCTCGTCTTGACTGATTTCTGCATTTAAGTAAGTTTTATCCTCTTCACTTGCTTTCTGTCCTACTTCTATTGGTGTCCTACTAACCTCTCCTTGTTTGTATAGTTTTTCATAAAAGTCTTTCATAATCTTTTCTATATCCTCCTTGCCCTCCTTTATCACTCCATTGGTGTCCTTTAATGCCCGTATACGACTTCTCCTTATTCTTTTCAAATATCTTGCTAATTGTTTGACTGATTTTGTCCCCAAGAACTGATTTTTGCCTCATTGCCATTCTCATCTTATTCAGTGCATTTCATCATATTGTTCCAATTTTTTTCTGTTTTAGCAGCCTATACCACTCTCTTCCCTTGGTCTGCTTCAATTGGTCCTGTATCATTTCAATGACCTTGATCTTATTTTCCCTTCCCATTCTCCATCTCCTATTCATCTCTATCTCAAGTCTTAGAAGTTGACCTCTTATGACTGCTTTACAGCAATCCCAAACGCCTGCTTTAGATATTTACCTTGTATTATTCAGTATATAATACTCTTTTATTTCATTTTGTATCCTGCTTTTATCCTGTTCCCTGGTCCCAACCGCCATATTATATTTCCAGACCCTTGGGTTCCTCCATTGCATCATTGTCACTACTAAGGGGGCATGATCAGACAACCACATAGCCTTCACTTCTGCTTTTTCTTCACCTGGCCTTTCCTGTCCTATCCATTATACGTAATCAATACAGCTGAATACATTATGCCTTGCTGAGTAATAGGTCTTTCTATTCCCAACCCCACTATGCAAATCTACCATATCAAGTTTATTTAAATGCAGAGACCTTCTATTGTTTCCTCCTACTGATGACATTTGCATATTAAAGTCTCCCGCCAAGAATGTCGTAAGTCTCCTTAAAATTATCCAATTTCCCTTTTCATGTTCATAATGAATTGTTTCTGCCCCACATTTGGCGCATAAATAGCTGCCACTGTCACCTTCTGTCGGTTTATTATGCCTTTGATAAAGACCCATCTACCTTGTCTGTCCTTCTCCCACTCCACGCTCTCCAGCGGAACCCTTTCATGTATCAAGATTGCAGTTCGCCCTACCCATTTCCACGTCCCCGGGATTCATACACCCATTTCCACTTCTTATCATTTATTAATTGTTCCCGGTCCCTTCCTTTGTGAGTTTCTGACAAAACCAATATGTCAACCTTATTATCCCTTGCCAATTTGCATACCCTATACCTCTTAAAATCCGAGTTCAAGCCGTTCGCATTTAAAGCTAATATTGTTAAATCACTCATTTCCCTTATATTTCCATTCCTTGAACTGTCCTAACATGCTTGCTTTCCTCCTTCCTCTCAACCCCTTCCACCCTCAAACACCCGTGCCTCTCTCGTGTCCCCACCTGGATCAGGTGGGGAGACCAGCTCCACGCTTGCCCTTGTGTAGAGGCCCCCATCTGTGAGTGCGTTCCCACCTCCTGGCTCCCCTTACTCTTATTTAGGTTTCCCCCTAAACCCCCTCCCTTCCCCTCTTACTACCCATTTCGGCTGAATTACTTAAACTACAACAAGCCCAAAGTAGCCATAAACAATCCCCAAACCCAATGTTCAATCTCTTCTTCCTTCTTCTTCCAACTTCTTTTCTTCTTTCTTCCTCTTCCTTACTTTACCTCCGTTTGGCTTGTTGCAGCAGCAACCTCTTACGCTCCTTTCTCATTACCGCCAGTTCTTCAGTAAGCTGTCTCATGCGCTCATCCTTTTTGATAAGGGCTGCTATCTGTTCGTCGTCTGGTTTTCCTCTTCCACTGGATCCCTCTCCACTCTGTCCACTCAGTCCACTAGAGGGCCTCGTTTGCTGCTCCATGCCACCAGCTGCACCTTTTCCTTCTGCCCCTCCTTCTCTCCCTCTTTGCTGCTGAGTCATTGAAATTCCCAGGCGGCTTAGCAGATCCAGCCCCTCCTCATACGTCCATGCTCGCGGCATCTCAGTCCCTCTGAAAACCAGGATGGCTGTTGGGAAACCCCATGTAAATTTAACCCCATGTTGGAAGAGGCATGCTGTGATTGGGCGAAGTCCTGCCCTCTCACGCAGTTTGCTGAGAGAGATCGCAGAGACAGATAACTTGATTGCCATCCTGATTAAGATCAGAGATGCTTCTCAAGTGGTGATAGATCCTTTCCGCCAGGCTTTCACTTGCAAAGGCGATCACAATGTCTCTCTGCCTCTGTTGTTGGTTTCTTCGGCCGAGGCCCAATGTGCTCTTTCAATATCCTCCACTTGGATTACAACGCTGTTCCTCTCGAGCCACTCTTGTATTGCCTCCACCAACTTCTCTCCTTTTGCAAAGTCCTGTTTAAAGTTTCTTAAACGGATATTTCGCCTCCTCTGCCGATCTTCCAGATTAGTAAGTCTCTTATTCTGTCTCCTTATCGTCTCCTCCAGTCCTTTAATTTGATCTTGGGTCTCCTTCTCATTTTTTCTCCACTTTTACTCCCAACTCTTTGGTAGTCGCCTTCAAATCGGAGACATCCTTGACTACATCCCCCATCACTTTTTCCACCTCTCCAAGTTTTTGTTGCACCGCTTCAAATTTCTCCTCCAAGAGATTGAGCATTCTGTCCATTTTAGCCTCCAGCACCTCGGCCGATCCCGAGCTGGTTCCCATGGCCATTTTGGATTCCTCTTTCCTCACACAAAACTTTGAAGTTTAATCCAGCCGCATCCACTTCCCCCTTCTCTCCTGGGCCCCACTTTTTACTCCCTCCTACCTCCCTCTGCTTTCTTCATCCACTGGGCCCAGTTTCTGAGGGTGGGGTTGGTTTAGCCGGTCCACCAGTCTTTTTCTTCACTCTCATGTGGAGCCACTCGTGGAGCGTCTAAAAAGTTTGCCGACGCATGCGCACCCCGTTAATTCATAAGGACCTGTTTTTGTTTTTGAGTGCCTCTCTTGAAAATGGGCGCCTTTCTGAATGAGCTTTTTCATCTAACGTCCGAAAAATGAATATTTTTGACCCATTGGGGGCAATGGTCGGGCTTCCCACACTCCCTTCCCCTCCATTTTAGGGCTAGTGTTCAGCACTTGGCTGCAGGCCCTGGCAGATGCTGGAGCTTTGGGCCTGCTCACCACACTTGCACTCTCCTAGGAAAGAGTGTGTGTGTGGTGAGCAGGCCCAAAGCGCCCATGCCTGCCAGGGCTTATAGTCAAGTACCAAAAATCACCTGACCGAACGGTTACTGTTCCCATTTCCTTTCCTTTCACTGATATTTCCATAATAGAGAGGGGTGTACCATTTTGTGCCTTCCGAATGAATAAAGTGGTACAAAAACATGAATTAAATGGATGAAACCAGGCCCATGACTAGTTACCATGCATTCCAGTATCCTATCTAATGAGATATTGGAGAATGATGGTACCCCAACTATGCTGTGATTCAAAGGTGACTTTTTAAGTGATATATTTCATAAACGTTTACACTGTGAAAAACTAGAAAACAACAGGAGGTTTCATAGTAATCCAATATATCACAGAGTATTTTTGACTTTTATTTGTGAAATTTGTCATACAAGTCTCTGAATTTTTAGATTACAGTGCTGAATTTTCTGACCTCTGTTGAATTGTATTCTAAAGAGGTGTGATTCATAGTAATATAATATGGAAAAGGAATAAAAAACCAGATGATGAATTACTAACTTCCTCTTGGTTTCTCCATGTAGTTCATGTTGAGTGGATTATTAAATGTCACACACACAGTAAAACTAACATGCCATATACCCACAGGAACTGTGTGGTAACCCACTTTATACTGTACAAATCTGTGATTGCTATGTGCATTCTCCCTTGATTTCCTGAAGAGACCACCCACCACTGGATGATAACGTTCTCAAAAAATGTCCTGTCAGCAAGACATAATATATATGTTAGAAATCTGGATAAATGCATCTGACATTTTTGTTCCAAAATGTGGGGAAAGGGGCTTATAAAATGGAAGATAATGTATTCATTCCAGATGTTTCACAATTTTCTCATTTCTCTTCGAAATGCTGTAAAAGTAGTTTCTTGTTATGTATAGTCACAAGGAACCGAATAAAAGTACATAAGGTTAACTGTACTACCTAAAGGAGTAGGTGGTTTGAGAAAAGGGTGGTGTAGTTATAAGAATAAGGATGACTGAAGTATTTTAGCACAGTAAATCCCAGAGTTTCACAGCAGGAGAGCATTAGGCCTGAGAAAAGCATTTGAGACAGATAAGAGGGTGAGAAAGTGGCCAAACAGATAAGCAGACTAAGAACCAGAAAGGTTGGGGGGGGGGGGCTGTATCAGTTCTAAATTGTAAGCTAACAGAGAACAAAAGATAGGAATCAGGAGACATGAATCAAGCACAGTCAAACTTGTTGGTCCAGCAAAGTTTCAATCTTTATAACACAATGTTTCAAAATTTACAACACAATGCTTTGATAGCACTGTAACCAGAACTGTGAGACTGGAGATTTCTAAGAGGACAAAATATATGAAACTCTTTGCGTGGGCATGAGCGACCACCCTCTACCACTACCCAAATTGAAGTGGCCCAAGAGATCCTGGATTTCTTTTTGTGTAACTTTCCGCTTTCCCACAGCTCCCCCACACCGAGCTTTGAGGGAAGTGTGTGGCGAGCATACCACGCCGAGCTTTGAGGAAATGCAAGAACACTCCCCACCTGAACTATATCCCCAAGTAGCCAATCGAGGTGGAAGAAACTTCATTTTTTCCTGTGCTAAGGGGATGTCAAATACCTTAGTCATGGCCAAGAAGGAATTTTGCAGATGAGAGCAATCCTCACTGCCGAGCTTACCAAGAAAAAGGAAGTCATCCAGATAGTGCGTGATGCTCCTGGAACCATACTGGGCATTGGCTACCCATTCCAGAAAGGTGCTGAAGAACTCAAAGGCCCAGGCAGCATTGTCTTGGCCTTACCAAGGCACCAAATTGGGTGGAGATGCAGTTCGATCTCAAATACAAGAAACGATTAATGCATATCTCAGGGAGGGAAACTTTCCATCTTGTTTAAAAGAAGCAGTAATTAGACCACTGCTTTAAAAGCCCTCCCTACATCCCCTGGACCTTAATAATTACAGAGCAGTGTCTAACCTTGCTTTTTTGGACAAGGTGATTGAGAAGGCAGTTGTCCTCCAGGCAGTCTTGGATGACACGCACCTCCTTGATCCATTTCAGACTGGCTTCAGAGCAGGATACGGAGTTGAGACTTCAATGGTCACTTTACTGGATTTTAAGCAGACTTTTGGGGTTGACACTCTGGCACTTTAGTCTATGAATTGATGGCAGCTAATTTTAATTACAGATGGTTCTGCGTTTTAAAATGTGTTATTTATTTTATTGTATGTGTTGATAGTCGTTTTATCATTTTTATGTAATATTGTTTTATACCCATGTATCGTATATGTTATATACTGCACTGAGCCGCCCCGACTCCCTTTTGGGAGATGGTGGTGTGATATAAATAAAAAAAATATTATTACTTATTAGTAGTAGATGATTTCTGTCTCAACATTGACAGGGAGAGTATGTCCCTATTGGTACTTCTAGACCTCTCAGCAACCTTCAATACCATCGACCATGGTATCCTTCTGGAATGCCTGGAGGGCTGGGAAACAGAGGCACTGTGCTGCCATGGTTCCAGTTGTACCTCCCAGACTCGTTCCAGATGGTGGTGCCTAGGGAAAACTGTTCCTCCAAAAAGGAGCTGTCATGTGGTATCCCACAAGGTGTCATTCTATCCCCAATGCTCTTTGATATTTACATGAAGCCACTGGGAGAGATCATCCATAAACATAGGGCAGGGTGTTAGCAGTATGCTGATTCCACTCATATATATTTCTCCATGCCTTCATAAACACCTTCAGGTAAGGAAAGCATGTCTCCTCTGAATGAATGACTGGAGCAGGTAATGGCCTGGATGAGGAAAAACAAACTGAAACTGAATTCAGACAAAACAGAGGTGCTTGCCATCAAGGGTCCTCATCTGGGGATAGAAGTGTGTCAACCAGTTCTGGATAGGGTTACACCCCCACACACACACACACACACACACGAAAGACTGTACTCACAGATTGGGAGTGCTCCTGGATCTGTCTCTCCAAATGTCAGCCCAGGTAGGTGCGATGGTCAGGAGTGCTTACTATCAGCTTTAGTAAAGATAAAGGGAGCTGAAGCTGTAAGCTATACAATTCAAAGAGGCACAATATTTATAGTTTTCTCAATTATTCACAATTGTATTCTCAGTATAACAAGCAATACACTTTGCACAGCAAGTGAAGTCATGTCCGTCCTTATAGGAAATTTGCTTGAGTAGGTCCCAGAGCGTTCTTAAAGTAAAATATTCAATCAAAAGTTCATAGCAGAGTAAACTTTGAAGCAGTTGTAATCCAATAAAGGTAAATATGTTGCTCCGTTCCAGTCGACGGTCAGAGAAATCCCTGCGCAGAGCCGTTTCACCCAGAGGGGCTTCTTCAGGACCAGGGACACGATCCCGTGGAATAAAGACGTGTTCTCACTGTAGCTATAGCGATGGTAAAACAAACATTTAGGCATTAAATAAAATGAATATAAGCTCCCTTGTGGAACTATAAGGAATGTCCGTAGCCTAAAATACAAACCTTAAGTCTTCATTTTATAAATACAGAATGCGGCAAAAGCCTGCGGGTCAATGACTCAGATGAGATAGCGGTGCAAAAAACAAAGTATATATAGAGGTAGAGATAATTAAGCACAAATGTTCGTACTTAAACCAAGAGCTCATTAAGTGATAATTTATCAAAGACTTAAGGTTTGTATTTTAGGCTACAGTACTCTTCTGAGACTGCTCATTATGATCAGGATGCCTCAAAACTTACCTCACAACTTTTGGATAGAGAGGATATCCTATCAATATTATTCAAAGAGCAAGAAGACGCGCAGACAGCACTAATCGGGACTCATTGTTTACACCACGACCTAAACTTACCTCCAACAGAATCATCTGGCCCGTTACGCTAACACCCCACAGCCGCCAAATCATCCAAAATTGTCAGAAAATATTGGAATATCCTGTCACCTATTCCCGGATCTGGAACAATTTCCAATTATTGCCCACAAACGGTCTAAGAATATCAAGGACCTCTTGGTGCATTCCTCCTTGACCACTATCTCTAACACCAAAAGCATAATTGTGCCAGGTTGCAGTCCCTGTGGTAATTGCACATGTTGTGCTCAAGTTTATAGTGGCAAAGAAATCTACAGTCCACACAAAAGGAAGTCCTTTAAAATCCGGAATTTTGCATGTTGTAACACCGAGAACTGCGTGTACGCCATCATCTGTGATTGCCAAATGATTTACGTTGGAATGATGTCAAATGCTCTCAAAGTCCGGATTTCTGAACACCAATCTCAAATCCGCAACAAGGCGAATAATACAATACTCGATAAGCACTTCCTGACACATGGCCATACCGCGACCTCCTTTAAGTTCACAGGACTCGAACGTGTTTACATAAGATCCCATGGCAACCAGCACAGCACCTTAATTAGGTGATAATCTTTCTGGATCACCCTCCTCGATTCAGAATTCCCGAAAGGACTCAATGACGCCTCCCTTTGAGTGCAATTTTAATCTAACATCAGCTGTTCTGGTCCATTAATTTGTATAAAAGTAAGCAGGTGCTGGACCCCACTTACCCTCAGGTTACGCTGATACACGATGCATACTTCCATGCTTATTTTGGTATGTGTTTGTTTGATCGCTTTCTGGTTCCATATATTGTTATGGTAGGAATTGAACTGTGTGTGTACAAATATTATATCTTTGATTGTTATTTACAGATGTGTGTATCCAGTATGCCTTGCTACATGTCCGTTTAAACCTTCTGCTTGAAAAAGCCAGATCTAGTGGCGAAACGGTATCAGGCCTTGCAGATCAATCGTTGTGGTTTGGGTTCAGCGTCCTAGGATATACTCCGGGATGCAGTCTCCTCGCCTGATACACCGCCCAGCATTAGACCTTATTTCCAGAGTTCGCAGAGACTTTGCTTTACTGAAGTATTGGACTATCATCATGGGACTCCACATTTGCTAAACATCTTGGATTTTTTCTTGGACTTACTTTCCCCTGTTTATCTATGCGTTCTCTGAAGGTACTATTCGTTAGGCGGATTGTATGTTACGGCTTTGATGTATTATATTAATTATATGTAAATGCATACTGCTATATTTGCACTTGTATACTTACTGTATTAGTGGTTATCTTCCCCTAGAGGGACTGTTCCAGTGGAATATACCTTTAGAATATATATTTATAACGACGAAACACTAGTCTGTTATACTTCCACTTCCTTGTATGTGTTCTAGTTGTGCTTCCTACCCATTGTTGTTGTACCAATAGAAGCTTCCCTTGATATGAAAATAGCTGTTTCAGGGTGGAATTTATATTGGAAATGTAAGAGGATGTCCCAATTAGGATGCCACTGGGCTGCACCAATATCACAGTTCCTACATGCACTCTGCCTTGGTAACATTCTTGTCTACAAGATGTGAACATTTGGGAGTAGGCATTAGATGTAATGAAGGTTATTCATCCTGTTGTCAACAAGCTGAGATCTCAGTCCATTACTTGTGTCATTTGACCCAGAAAACAAGGCTATATTTTATTGGAGGACCTGCTCAAAAACATTACTAAAGGAGAGGGGCCATTGAAGTGTCAAGCAGCTGCTTTCTGACTTGATACCTTTTGTCGCATCAGAAAGCATTAGCCCTCTGAATGCTAGAGCAGGACAAACAATAATATGCTTTAAGCATAGCAACAATCTGCCCTTTGCTTTGCTGATCTGCTTAGAGCATCCGAAATGCATTCACAAGGCATGGCTTTTAAAATCAATGTTGTTGGACAGTAATAGGAATCTATGGAGGTGTCCTGTCTGGATTTAGGAAGGTGTTCCCTATTGGTGTTGCTCCAAATAATGCCAGTATAAAAATAACAACCTTGGTCATTGTACATGCAATTGGAGATGGTGTGGAGAGATGACCTAAGATTGGAGAGTGGAGAGATGAATATCTGAAGGGCAGTGGTTTCCCTGGTCCAGCCTTCCAAAGAAATAGGATCTGAGACTCCAGCTCCAGTTATACTCACTCCAAACCTCTAAATAAAGGGATGTGAAAAATTATTTAGGACTAACTTCATCCTCATCTAACCTTTTCAGGCACTGTGACTGTAGAGATATAGATCTAGTGTAACTTTCTCTTCTCACATCGAGCATTCTCTGCCCCTTTTTGCTGCTTTGTGAGCCTATATTTGTCAGCAGTCCAATTTTGCTCGTAGGTTTCTCCATCAATATATCTTCTAAAAATGTTTTCTGCAAATGGGATTTACTGAAAGCAGCATCCTTAACAAAAGAGTGGGAAGCAAATTGCTTTCTCGTCTGCCTTCTCCCCCCCCCCCAAATTAATATTAAAGGGTAAAAAGGGGGGGGGGTTACAAAATCCAAATCAAATGTGCTACATTTTAGAGCTGCATAAAATAAGATACCTTTGATATCTACCAACAGAAGAGTATTCTGCATGCAGAACAGGATTTCTTCCAACAGAAGAGACTTTTAACCCTAAACTGATGCAGCAGATACATCTAGTTATGTATTTTATTTGTTACTAACCAAGTTTACAATATTTACCCATCATAAAATGTATTCACACCTTACTAGAAAATCTTTTGAAAATGAGTTGTAAATACTTTATGATAATGCCATGAGTCATGTTGAGGTCAGATTTCTGAGTCAAATAGCCATTTATTGATTTGGTGGAATTAGGCAATGGTTGTTCTCCAGATGTTTTTGAATTAGAACTTCCATATTTCCTCATCTCTGACTAGCTCGGTAGGGTTTTAGAAAGGCAAAGGCCTTTCTGGAGCACCACAGCTGCCTATTTCTTCATTAGGAACATTAAGCAAGAAGTGACCTCTCTCAAATAAATCTCTTTTATTTATTTACTACATTTATATCACACTTTTTTTTACTATTTCAGAAAGCCCCCAATCTGTTTAAAATACAATTTAAATATTGAATAAGACATACATTATTAAATGTGTCATACTGTACATTAATTATTATGAAGCACATAGAAGCTGAAGTGAATTAATTATCATTCTGATTTCATATTAGATGAGATTATAGTTTAGCTGACAGTTTTCCTGAATAGGGCACCTTCTAAATGTATAGACATCAACTCCCATCAGCTATACCAGGCATGGGCAAACCTTGGCCCTCCAGGAGTTTTGAACTTCAACTCCCACAATTCCTAACAGCCTCAGACTCTTTCCATTCCCCCCCTCAGCCACTTAAGGAAGGGGCCTGAGGCTGTTAGGAATTGTGGGAGTGGAAGCCCAAAACACCCAGAGTGCCAAAGTTTGCCCATGCCTAAGCTTGGATGTTTACTTTTTAAAAGATGAAATAAGATATAATGGTATAATGGCATGCAGAAGCTATTCATAATGCAGCAACGGGAGGATTATGAGTCCCATAGTGATGCTCAAGAATCCTGGGAGCTGTGGTCATCTGGTTGTGGAAAGCCATAGTTGAACTGTAAAGATCAATTGATCATGCACTGTGGCTTCCCATCTGCTGTTTTCAGAGTTTCTAAACGGTACTTTTGGAGTACTATGCTTATAACCTTCCTCCCTCTCTTAAAAATATGCTGTACAGAATACCCCAAGTTTGTACTCAGAAAAGCTGAAACAAATCAGTTGGTAGAAAAACATTGTGAAGATGCTATATTTCCATAGTTGTATATTGGCTGCAAATATGAAAAAGAGAATGCTAATAAAAAGTGACAGACAAGCAGAAGGTACAATTTCACTAGATATGAAGAAGGGAGCCATTCTTATTCTAAATCAAAGCAGAGGTTATTGATGCTAAATGAGCTTATTCCTGTTATGTCCTGTCCCCTTCATTGACATCATAATTCTGTACAAGTTATCCCTTTTCTAGTTTACAGACTAATTATAGCTCAATATGGTAAGAAGAAATTACACAGAATTGCTTTCTGTATATTGATTGGACTTGACTCGTTATCCTTTGGCTGCTAGCCCCACCACAACATCAGCCTGCTTGTTTAAGTGGTCAAAAAGGCATGCTAGGCAGTGAAGAGAACTAGTAATCACCACTGAAACCACAGTCCCACAGTGGCACAACCGCAAAACTAGCATATATGAAACATTTGCTTTACCCATGAGAACTCCCACACTGAGAAACACACTACTCCAAAATGCTAAATGCACTACAGTTAAGGCAAAGTAAGAACACTTTGCTGATCAGATTCATAAATAAACCTGCAAGAATATATTAAAGCTGTTTTGAATGTTAGAAGGGGAAAGTAGGCTATGAATAAAAGACCAGAAAGTCCTTATACAGTACAGTTTATCCGTAAGGCCTGTGGCCATTTCTCATTTCATCTTCAACCATCCAAATGCTGTCAAACATTTGGGAAAACATTCATACTTTAGTGTGTGTTCTATGAGTAATGGAGGCGAGGAGGATTTGTCAAAGCCAAGTTATTAACATCTGGCCGTACACTGTACTTATAGTAGTGCCCTGTCCATGCCTTCACAGAATCCTTGCCAGTCTGAATCCCTCTACGGAGGTGAGAAGATCGGGATACAAAAGTTTTAAATAAATAATTCAATGAATTGGAGACTTTGCTAAAACCTTCAATGAACTGGAGCCTCTGCTAAAGGCAAATATTTTTCTCAAGTCCTCTGCTATCTCACCGTAATTTGACTTTTAAAAGCATGACCAGCAAGCAATGCAAAGACAGCAAACAATGTGCCAGAGTTGTATATTCAAACTAAATTATCTTCATTTGGAAGCGTCTTGGAAGGCCTGGCTTGTGACTATCTTATTTGTGGAAATGGAGTGAACTGAACCAAATCGTGGACAACATTGGTTAAACAAGGGCTATATTTCTATTAGCTGAAATAGCCTCTTGCAATAACAGAAAAGTTAGACATTATTCTATCGCTACTAGTGTTGTGTATTTTAAATTCAGAGTTTGAATCTGTAGATTTGGAGCCCATGGATATGCAGGGCCAACTGTATGACCCCGAGAACAGACAACATCTCTGGTGACAAGCATATTCTCTGAATCTGCCTTTGTAGGGCATCTCTTAGATGCTAATAGATAGTTCTAGTTATTCATGGAAAACTTGAGACTACAATTTCAAGAACTACACTGGATATAGGAATACTTTCATCTGAGTAAAGATGCATAAATTGTACTGCATGTCTGTTAACCCTAAAGCAGTGATTCTCAACCTTCCTACTGCCACGACCTGTTAATACAGTTCCTCATGTTGTGGTGACCCTCCCCCCCCACCATAAAATTATTTTAGTTACTACTAATTTTGCTACTGTTGTGAAATGTAATGTAAATATTTGAGATGCAGGATTATTTTCATTTACTGGACCAAATTTGGCACAAATATCCAATATGCCCAAATTTGAATACTGTTGGGATTGGGGGTACAGATTGATTTTGTCATTTGGGAGTTGTACTTGCTGAGAGATATAGTTCACCTACGATCAAAGAGCATTCTGATCTCCAGCAACAATGGAATTGAATCAATCTTGACACACAGAACTCCCTTGACCAACAAAAAATACTGGAAGGGTTTGGTGGGTATTGACCTTGGGTTTTGGAGATGTAGTTCACCTACATCAAGAGAACACTGTGGACTCAAACAATGATGGATCCAGGCCAAACTTGGCACAAACACTCAAAATGCCCAAATGTGAACACTGGTGGAGTTTGGGGTAAAATAGATCATGACATTTGGGAGTTGTAGTTGATGGGATTTATTGTTAACTTACCACCAAAGGACATACTGAACCCCACAAAAGATAGAACTGGGCCAAACTTCCCACACAGAACCCCCATGATCAACAGAAAATACTGTGTTTTCTGATGGTTTTTGGCGGCCTTTTTGACAACCCCTTGTGACCCTCCCCCAGGAGTCACGACCTCCAGGTTGTGAAATGCTGCCCTAAAGGGTCCATTCTCCTGAATTACTTTAATCCAAATATATAATTTTGCATTCATACCTGAAATGTTCTTTAAAATATTTTTCTTTGTAGCACATGCTCAGCTTCTCAGTGTTAAGATTATGTTTGATTTATTTCTAGTGCGATATTATATTTATTTACTCAGAAATGAGTTCACTGGCTTTTACTACAAGGTAAATGATGTGTGATTGCAGTTTAACAGCAAATGTATACATTATTCAGATGTATATGCTTTTTTAAAGAGCACAAACTTTTGTTTGTGTGTTTGTTAGTAAAAAGCACAAAGTTCAATTATGAACAATCCAAATCCTACTTTGCTAAAGAAAAATATGTCTATAGATGCCTCACTCCCTCTCCTGGAAAATCCACGAATAGCAATGGTTGTGGGGCTTCACTGCCAATTTATGGGAACATCCTTTGGAATATTCATGTTAACTTGCTACTCAACTATTTATTTACTTAATATATTTATAAAACTTGCCCTCTACCTAGTAGGCGCCAAAGGTGATAAACAATTAAACTCCACATGGCAAAACACTGGAACATAGTCATAGGCAAAATCAAAACTGAGAGATGGAGTTTAAATAAAAACATATGTTGTGCATCATTAAAAGATGATAGAACAGAGTAATATTGACTGATCTTTTAGAAAACAGCTATGAGGGAGCCAACTGCCTTGAGGGAGTTCCGCAATGAGGTGCTGCTACTGAAAAGACCCTGTCCAAAGTATTCACCAACCCAAGCTTCTAGAGTAAAGGGACAAATAATAAGGCCTCTGCTGAGTATTTTAAATTAGAAGCAGAGTTATATGGGAGAATGTGCTCCTTAAGGTATGTATAAATGTGACAGCATTTAGCATCACTGAAAGATATATTTGTTTTGTCAGGCTTTTAGGAAACATTGATTACAACTGGCTATTTGCTGTTTGAGCTTTGATATCCCTGCCTATTTTTAAAGTAATCTTGTTTTGCTTTTCAAATACCATTTCTTTTTAAAATGTTAGCTGTCTTAGGTGTATTATTAAAATGGAAGCATTGGATAAAAGCCCTCTAATAAATGGATTATCTCAGCAGATACTGAATGGAATCATCGCTCAGTATGTAAGCCCTCAGTGTATTTGGGAGATGCAATCTATAGGATATCCGCAATTAAATCAACCTGTATCCCCCCCCCCCCCCTTCAGCAAAATTGAAAATCTGGAGGGACCACTGACAGCTCCAAAGAATACCTCCTAATCACAAGTGAATTGTGTCAGGTACAGATAGTGTTTTTGCATTTTTAAAATAGCAATAAGGGACAGTGAAATTTCATAACATGCAGAGTTTAGAGTCAGCAAATAGCAATTAACAAGTTGGTATTCTACCAAATAGCAAATGAAAGTACAACAGCTGCTAAAGATCTTATCAACCGAACGTTACAGGTTCGAGACCCCGGGCTGGTTTGGGCAGCCAGCTGTCAGCCCTGCCTCTGCTCACCTAAGCAGTCGAAAACAGCCTAGCTGTGAGTAGAGAATTTAGGGACCGCTTTGTGGGGGAGGACTTTTACAACGCCAATAAATAAGGAAGACCGATTGCCGGAAAAGTGGAAGTCCTAAGAGGCTGGCAAGCTCTTCGTCATAGGAGGATGAAGCAACACCACCCCCTGTGGTGCAATGGAGCAACAGCACCCCGGTAATACAACTGGAAGAACCTGGAAGAACCTGGCTCAACTGGAAAAGGAACCTCCTACTGTATATGTTGTATGTGATGTATGTCAAATATATAAAAATGGCAGGGATTGTCTGCTTGTATGTGTACTGTAATCCGCTCTGAGTCCCCTTTGGGGTGAGAAGGGCGGAATATAAATAAAGTGTATTATTATTATCTACACTGTCATATAATCCAGTTCAAAGTAGATACTATGGATTTTATAAGGCAATATAGAAGGGGTCATAAAATATTATGCCTCTTCTCTTCAGTTGAAAGTTTTTTTCCAGTGACTGAACTCCAAGATGTTGCATAAAAGCTAAAAAAAAATTATGGAAGGAGAAAGAGAGCCGCAAACTTAACAATTGTGATGCATGTTGTAGACTAAAACCTAAATCAAAGAAAGCATCTATACTGTAGAATTAAAGCAGTTTGACACAACTTTAACTGCCATGGCTCTGGCATCATGAGAGTTGTTGCTTAGCCTTAGTGGGACACCAGCACTCTTTGGCAGAGAAGACTAAAAATATAAAACTACAATTCCCATGATTCCATAGCATTGAATCCTGGCATCTAAAGTGGTGTTAAACTTCATTAATTCTGTATTATAGATGCACCCATGTCTTTTGGCCTCTCCCACTACCTCAAAAAACCGACGGCAATAATTATTGGGGGATGTTTTACGTAAGTGTACCCTAGCCACATCTTTGAAAAGTGTATTCTTATCCAGAGTTCACTTAGTGCCTCCCGAACCACTAACAGCTTTAGTTCTAACCTATGCTGGTTTTCAAAATCTTTTGAAAGGATCAAAGTACCTGACCGATTGAGTAGTATGGTATGTACCCTTTAGGAACTTATGATTCACAGGCAAAGGATTGTCTGTTCTACTGATGTGCACAGTTCTTTCAAAGTGACAGTCCTTTCAAGACCTGGCTCTATATCTGTAACAGTCTTCCTTTGGATTTCCAGCTAGAGGAGAATCTCATCCATTTTTGTAAGTGGTTGCAGACCACCCTCTTTGATTCACTGATTTAAGATGCTGAGTTATGCTTGTAGAAAGTTTGTGGTATGTTAGGAATATTTAATGTGAAAGGCAAAGACAATAAATCACAATAAATATACCTGAAGTCCCCAACATCCCATAAACCTTGATAAACATTAGTATTAAAGATTAATTGCACTTATTTAATCCCTGGTTTGTAGCGAATTAATTTGATAGTGGATTTATTCCACACCTTCTTGGAAGGCGCAGAGAAATCCACTAATTCCAGGTTTATTCCCACAGTTTACCGGGCTAAATAAGCCCGGTAAACAGGGAAATGCCCACCCCTCCCCCCAAGCCCCCATACCCCTTAGAAAAGTAATAAAATGTATGTGTCCTCCATTAACAGCCTCAACTGACTTTCCCAGTACATAGAAATGATGCGCTAGTAAACCCGGGGGGGGGGATCGCTCCCCCCCCCGGCTCTCCTGCACATCATTTCTATGTGTCAGGAGAATCAGCTGAGGCTTGTAATGGAAGGCATGTAAGTTTTTATTACTTCTCTAAAGGGTCTGGGGGATTGGAGGGGGGGGGTAGTCCTGAGAAAACGTCTGGACACTCACCCCAGAAAGTGCGCACGGATGATTCTGGGATGATTCCTCCCACTGTTTGTCTTCCCAATTCCATTTTCCTTTAAGTTGTTGACCAAAAAAGTAACATCAGAAGCAGGAATTGAAGACTTCTTCCCCAACATGACTTCATCTCCTTTTGGAAATGAGGTAAGAAGCAGAATTGCAAAGACACAAACTCTCTCTGCGCCTCTGATGTTTTCAAATTGTCCATGTACAAAGGAGGGAATAAGACTATGTTCCTTCTTCTCATCACAAATTAAAATGAGGTGAATACGGGACTTTCCAAAGGAATCCTCTGCCCAGTGGCTGTTTCCCATTGGCTGGACACTGAACATTCAGGCATAACTCCTATCACTCATTTTTTTGAGGTGCAAAAATCAATAGGATTCAGGCAATAATGCTGACTTGTTGTGCCTCTATTTCACTTTTTTGTACCCCTTTCTTGCCCTCTGTTCTAGTTGACACTAGCTATCAGTCTATCCCATAATTTTTTGAATTTTAAGATGGCCCTGAAATGAATAAAAAAAATTTAAATCACATATACATTTTTCTTGTTGTTGTGTCTTCAAGTCAATTGCAACTGCTGAAGACCTTAGGTGAGATTATTTCAGGGTTTTCATGGCATGGTTTGTTTAAATAGCATTTGTCTTTGACTTCCTCTGAAACTGGCAGAATATTACTTGCCTCAAATCAACAGCCATATAGGGTTTTGAACCCTAATTTCCCGGAGCCCTACAGTAACATTCAATCCACTATACCACATTGGCTGTCCTAGGAAATGCATTTCAACATTCCTTTTGTGATTTTTAAAAACTCAAGATAATGAGCTATTTGTCTTTCACACAGTAGCTGAAGAATTTCCTTTCTTTCTGTACTACTAGGAAAATAGACTCCTACCCCCATGACTGCAGTTTACAGGTATGCCAAAAGAAATACAGATATATCATCCGTACATAGATACGTCTACAAAGCTAAACAAAATGTACCCTGTGAATAAATATTACCCTTGGATGTAATATGTTCTAGATATCCAAGGAATACTTAAAAAAAATATTGGTCACACAACATTGTGGCTGAAAGAGTGGGAGAAAGAAGGCACCTTAAACAATTTACATTTTAAATCCAAAACAGAAGCAAGCAGTCTATGATAATAAGATATATGAAATCCATTCCTCCCAGGCCCTTTAAAATTACCAGTTTTGCTAGCCGATGAGGAGGCAGCTGCTAACTACATCTTGGCTCATGTTACATTGGTTATTCAAAGGGGATTAAACATCACCGTTTCTATTACCTACTTTTGCTCTAGAAGCAAGACGATGCCTATTTACCTTGTCAGGATCCTGGAAGACATTCAACATGGTTCTTTCCAAGGCTACCCTTCTTCCAATTCTTGCAGTGTAAACAGTATGTTAGGTTGGCAGGCCAGAGATTCAGCATGGAATACAGATAACAGGATTCTGTCAGTCACATGCTTTTCCAAGTTTTTGTAATTTTAGTGTCAGAGATTTGCCATGCAATTCTAACTCTAAAAGATATCAGTTTAGGAGGTTAGGTAGGTGTAAATATCTTCTGCCATCAGAAACCTCTTTTGCAATTGAGCTCAGAGATCTGCCTTCAGAGCAATCTTCCAGCAAAAATACCGTATTTTTCGCACCATAAGGCGTACCGGCTGATAAGACGCACCTAGATTTTAGAGGAGGAAAATAGAAATTTTTTTTTTCCTATTTTCCTCCTCTGATGCGACGCTGCTTCGCTCCTGCTCCTGCCTTTTTCCTTCCCCCACCCTTGCTCGAGGGAAGAAAGGGTGGGGAAGGAAAGGAGCAGGAGGAGGAGCGAAACAGCCGCCGCGTCAGAGCATCTGACGCGACGCCGCTCGCCTCCTCCCTCCTTCCCCCGCCCCTTTGCTCGAGGGAAGAAAGGGTGGGGAAGGAAAAGGAGCAGGAGGAGAAGGGGAAACAGCGCCGCGCCAGAGCATCTGATGCAACGCTGCTTCGCTCCTCCTCCTGCTCCTCTTCCCCGCCCCTTGCCTCGAGGGAAGAAAGGGTGGGGAAGAAAAGGAGCAGGAGGAGAGCAGCAGCCGCGCCAGAGCCTCTGACGCGACGCTGCTTCGCTCCTCCTCCTCCTGCTCCTTTCCCCCGCCCTTTGCTCGAGGGAAGAAAGGGTGGGGGAGGAGGAGCAGGAGGGGAGCCGAAGCAGCGTCGCTGTCAGAGTCTGACGCGACGCTGCTTCGCTCCTCCTCCAGCTCCTTTCCCCCGCCCCCTTGCCCGAGGGAAGAAAGGGTGGGGGAGGAAAAGGAGCAGGAGGAGGAGCAAGCAGCGCGCCAGAGCGCCTGATGCGACGCTGCTTCGCTCCTCCTCCTGCTCCTTTCCCCCGCCCCTTTGCTCGAGGGAAGAAAAGGCGGGGGAAGGAAAGGGACGGACCAGCAACGGACCAGAGAAGAGGAGAGGCGGCGACAGAGGCGGGGGTCTCCAGACACTTTTGGTGAGTATATGTCCCCCCTCTGCTCCAGCTCCCCTCCCTGCCTGCATCTTCGCTCCATAAGACGCGGCTGAGTCTTATGGTGCGAAAAAACGGTACTCTGCTGGGTGAGTCATGGTAGCAGAAAAAGATGGTAGACCCAACACAGGACAAGGGATGACCAAAGAATGTCCATGCAGACACAATATTGGATCAGAGAAATAATAGTCCTAAGCAGTCCAACACCATTACACTGAAGGGGGATTTAAATTTGGCGGTCTTCAGCACTTAATATGCTTTTTTGCTTTCATGTATCTGTTCTATTATATTAAAACTTAATTAAGCTCCAGTTGCATTTTTTTTCATAAAGTGCAGTGGACTAAAACTATCCCCTTCCCCTTCCTGTCTTGGACCTTCCAGGCAGGCCTTTAATGCAAAACCTGTCTCACTTTTACTGAAGGCATCAAATGATGCCTCCAGTAAAAGCGAATTAATATGGAGTAAACTGGGTTTTATCAGTTTGCTTTGCATTAATTAAACACCTGGTAAGATCTGGATCTTAAGCTAAGCTCAGAATTTTACTAGCTTTGGCCCTGCATGGGTTGACTCTTGGGACCACATCACACAATCTCTGGGGTCAATCTACACAGCCATCTTGGACTTTTGGGCTTCTGAAGCCCAAAGGTGTGAGAGAGCACCACCTTGAAGTTTCTCAAGTAACTCCTGACATGACCAAAAAACCTGGAGAAGGATGCCCTATCTGGCATCTAGTATGCTGGATTGGGTCTTACTTAAGGGTGCATGTAGATGTGCTCTGAGATTAACATGGTGGCTCAAAGTACCTGAGATACATTTTTGTTGGTCCTCCTACCAGGGACATAGAGTTGTGGAGTTGGAGTTGAAAGCAATGTTTGGTGGAGTCAGAAGTGCATTTGTATGCCAATTCAAAAATAAAAACTTCAGAACAAAAACTTTACGAATAAATGCCTAGTTTGATAAATATTTCAATTCATAGGCGTTTTTAAAGTTCTGATTCAGACATTTTAATCAAATAAATATATTTTATATTCTATCAATCTAAGTAGTGGTGAAGTGGTGAAGAAATGTCTTGTACTACCATTTTACTATAGTAAATTTAGTAATAGCAATTAACATACATTTTCTATCTATGAAGGGGTCAGAGTAGGAAACAGAGTTGGAATCGGAAAATAGAAAAATAGAGGAGTCAGAATCAGGTTCAGGATACCAAGTCCACAGTCTTGTCCACTCACTAGTACATTCCTCTAACCTATAGTGCACTCTACGCCGGGTGTTGCTTTTGTCAGTAAGATAATAGCTGCAGCTAGTACAATATGTGAATTCTGCAATAGCAATCTACAATGATTTAATTCAGTAGAGGTCTGTAGCAGAGAATTCTGAGTAACTTAACTAAAACTACATATTCCAGGATTCCTTACCAGGTAAAAGCTGCCATACTTTGTGGAGTGTGGTCACCCTAGAATATTTTCATCTGTACTTTTAAGTAGAGATTTTTAAAATGCAGGCAGTACCAATGCTAAATCAACAACAAATTGCCAAATGAAACACTTGAAACACAATATTCAACAGGAAAAAGCCACCTACACCACTAATTCTCAACAGTGCCTACATCTAGTTCTTTTCCCAGAAAGGATATTTAGAGGCGCTTACCAAATAAAACAAAACCATTGTGTCCTATTTTTTCAAAAGTGGTATGAAATTTGTTGGAGTACGTTTTCCAAAATTGTGAACTAGTGCTACCTTATTCCACCCCCACCTTTTGGTTTCAGGTTTCAGAAATGTCCCTAACATCTAATAAGAGCCTTTTGAATATTATTCCAAACAGACTGCTCTGCTATTGCCACACAGAGTTCCTGTCTTCTTTGTTAGTTTGCTTGCTTTGCCCCCCTGCACACTCACTGCACTTTTTGCTGCCCATACTGTGGTTTCCTCAGTGGTGTGCATATAATTTATTTAAAATGGAATAAAATACACAATAAGTATCCAATCACAATATATAAAAAAAGCAGAGCATTACTTAACATGGAGAGATCTGACAACAATCTCAACATCTAATAAAAGTTCAAAACAGATTCTTCAAGAAACTTAGAGTATTTTTCAATAGGTTTGCATTTGGTACTAATGAAAAATAGGCATCAGGCAATGTTCTCTGGGATAGAATGTGAAGATGAGAATGTGAAGCGCAGCTGATGGGGATGAGAGACAGGGCCCTCTTGGTGGTAGTCCACTGTCTATGGAAAATGCCCCCCAGTGAAATCAGGGCAACAGCCTCCTTTTCTTTAAAAAAAAGATCAAATCATGGCTTTGGGACCAAGCATTCGGGCAGCTGACTGAACAGTAACTGCAATGACTCATGGAAATGGATAATTGATAGAACTGGAACTGAAACTTTGGACTCTGCATTGGATTTGAGATAGGACTTGGCTATGTTTTAATATTTTAAAGTTCTGATATTTTAATGTACATTTATAATTAATTGTCTATTTCATGTTAATTTGCTTTGTATTGTGATTGTTGTTGTTCGCATCTAATGGTTGCTAGTTGAAAGCTGCCCTGAGCCGCCCCCCCCCCCTCGTGCAGTTGAGAAGGGCGGGTTATAAATGTTTTAAATAAATAAATAAATAAATAATAGGATCGCCAGTCTTAGAATTCCCCATTTAATAGGGCTAGTAAGAGATTATTAGAGTTATAGTCCTGAAGATACTGTTTTCAGAAAGGACATGCCACAGTCTGGGAGACACACTGAGAAGACCCCTTCCCTACAGGACATTTCTTAATTAATATTGGTGGTAGGTGAATCTAATACTAGCTGGAACCTATGAAAACATGCTGCTTTTAAATCTCTTTTTGAAAAGTACAGTAGTTCTTGCCACCTGCCCCAGCTATGTTTACTATTCTTCAGTGCATATCAGAAAGTGCTTGTGATTACAATTTGTATCTTTAATATAATTCAGAGCCATATTAGCTTGCGTTATATCATTTAGAAGGCTCGTGTATAAAAAGTAGTCATTGTTTCAGTCATTCTAGCATGGACTGGTCCATGAGGTCATGAATAGTTGGAAGTGACTGAATGAATAAAAAGAACAAAGCACTTTGGTTTGAGCTGGCTTCAAAAGTAATGCTAATTATGACAATGAGATCTTAAGGACAAGATTTGGATGAAAAATCCAGGTTAGGAAAAGTGAATTTAAGGAAACAGCATACCCTTTGAGTACCCCAATTTGGGAGGGGAAAGTCCTGATTAGTCTTTCTTGTCCTGTTTTTTAAGTGCTGCCTTTAAAATGTCCTGGTTTCTTTCTCCTCTTCCAACTTTCCTGTTTTTTCCACAGTTCACTTGCTATAAACAAAGTTCAGTTAATTTAGCAGGGAAGGGGAGAAAGAAGGGGATGGATCTACACTGCTCTATAGCTCAGTATCTAATCCCAGATTAGATTATCTGCTTTGAACTGGATTTCATGAGTCTACACTGCCAGATAATCTAGGATAAGCAGATAATCTGGGAACAGATCCTGGGATATAGGGCAGTCTAGAAGGGTCCTTAGTATTCTCAGGTGTTTTGGTTTTCACAGGTATGTACGGCATTGAATGTTGCCACTATTATGTTGTAAACCACTTTGATTCCCCAAAGGGTGATAAAAGCAGTATATAAATACAGTAAATAAATAAATAATAATAATAATAAATAAAAGCAAGTCACATTCAGCCTCAGAAGGCGAATCCATGGAGTAGTCTGGACTCCACCCTCTGCCACTCCAGACTGGCCTCTTACTGCTCAAATTGTGCAAATGTGCTGAAATTAAAAATAATATTTTAAAATGCAAGAACCCACAGTAGTGCAAAAAAGCAGGGTTATGAAACACAATTGCAAGTCCATGTGATAGTGAATTGCCACAATTGCACTATTAAATAGAGATGAATATCAAGGGTGTTCAACCTAGCATGTATCCATTATCTACTGTAACTGGAGTCAAATAGTGGGTTGGCACATTAATATCCTACCTTTCTTGCTTAGCTTCCTGAGTTACATTCTTTCATTATTTTCCTGCTTCTTGGCAGGGGGTTGGACTGGATGGCCCAGGAGATCTCTTTCAACTCTGATTCTATGACTTTATGTTTCTATGATTATATTGTCAATGAGTGTTGAGTGAAATACTATTTTATCTTAGGTAAGATTAGTCCAAGAGTCAGCATAGTGTCGTGATCTGGAGATCAGGAATTGAATCCCCACTTAGCCATGGAAGTCCACTTGGTGACTTTGGGCAAGTCACATTCAGCCTCAGAAGGCAAAGGCAACCCTATTCTGAGCAAACTCTGTAATAGAACCCCTTAGAGCAGGGGTAGGGAACCTATGGTTCAGGAGCCAGATGTGGCTCTTTTCATGACTGCATCTGGCTCTCCAGAGCAGCCTGGCCTTGGTTTCTTAGCATGCAGCGGGGATGAGTGATGCAAATGCGCCGCAACTGCCACTTCCTTCCTTTTCCTTTCTTTTCCCTTTCTTTTTCTTTCATTCTCCCCCCCCTCTCTCTCCCTACCTTCTTTCCGCTCTCCCTCTTCGTTCCTTCCTTCCTCTTCCATTCTTTCCTTCTCTCCTTCCTTTTCCTTCCCTCCCTCTCCTTCCTTCTTTCCTCCATTCTCTCTCTTCCTTCCTCTTTCTTTCTTTCCCCATCACTCTTTCCTTCTCCTTCTCTCCTTCCTTTTCACTCCCTCCCTCTCCTTCCCTCCTTCCTCCATTCTCCCTCCCGCCCTCTTCCTTCCTCTTCTATTCTTTCCCCCCAAGTCTTCCTTTCCTTCTCCTTCCTTTCTTTTCACTTCCCTCTCTCTCTCTTCTTCTTTCTTTTCCCTGCATTCTTTTACTTTTTTCCTCACTCCCTTCCTTTCTTTCCCCCACCCTTTTCCTCCTTGTCTTCCTCCCTTCCCATTTCTCTTCTTTCTTTTCCCCTCCTTGTCTCAATCCTGCTTTTCTCTTTTCCATCCCAGAGTTCATTTTCCATAGTGTCCGTCATTCTTCCTTTTCATAGTATTCTTCCTCTCCCCCTCCCTTTATTGAATATATCAGTTTATTGTCCATAAAAATAGCAAAGCAATCCAAAGGCTTTGAGCAATCAATTTCTGAATTCTTTCCCCTTCCTTCCGTCTTTCGTGGTCCCACTTCCATCCCAGAAGAGAGAGTCCTGAGCCGATGCCTAGGCCTTTGCAGAGCCAGGTCTGGAAGTGTCCTGTCATTCTGCCAGGGAATCCTTTTCTCATAGTCCATGTTTTGTACTCCCACCCGGCCGTTCATAACTTTCACTATCACTGCTTTCCAAGCCAAGCATAGGGTCAGGCCAACCTTTCGGTGGGAGAAGGAGGCCCAGCGATGGGAAACTGTCCTTCATCTAATCCTTCCAAAACCTCGTCAGAATCTATCTCTGCTGGTGCAGGTCCTAATGCTAATGGAATCCCCGGTCCTGTTCCCTGCCCCCCAGGCACGAACGAGAACTGCTGTGCTACACTATCCCCCCCTCAGGGCCCCTCCGAGGCCTCCCTCAAGGCTTGGGTTTGTCAAGGTACTTGCGGTGAAACCGAGCAACAATGTCCGGGGCGTGAACGTCTCGAGCCGGCGTCCAGGAACGCTCTTCCGGTCCGAAACCTTTCCAGTCAATTAGATACTCCAGCTTCCGGTATCGTATGCGTGCATCCAAGATGTCCTGGACCTCGAGCTCCTCCTCACCATCACGCATCACAGGGGGAGGGGGCGGCTGCGTCACATCAGGCTGCACCCCCTTCGCCGGGCGGAGCAAAGAACGGTGAAACACAGGGTGGATCTTCATGTCTGCTGGAAGTTGTAGTTTGAAAGCAACAGGCCCCACCTTCTCCAACACTTTGTAAGGGCCAAAAAACCGCGCTTCCAACATGCGGCTGGGCCTCTGCGTAGGCAGGTTCTTGGTAGACAGCCAAACTTTATCTCCCACCAGGATCTCCGGGCCCTCCTGGCGCCGCCGATCAGCCATCCGCTTGTAATCCGCTTTAGCCTGGTCCAATTGAGTACGTAGCAAGTCTTGGAGCGCAGTGAGCTCCTGAAGCCAATCTTCCGCCGCCGGCTCTTCCCCCGATGGGGCCACCGGAGGGTAGAAACGAGGGTGGTTGATGTCCATAGTTAGCAAAGAAAGGAGTCTCTTTGATGGATTCCTGCGTCGCATTGTTGTAGGCAAACTCCGCCAAGGACAGCAGGGACGCCCAGTTGTTTTGCTGATAGTTGACATAGCAGCGCAGATACTGCTCCAAGGTGGCGTTAACCCGTTCAGTTTGCCCGTCGGTCTGGGGGTGATGGGCCGTCGACATCCGGACATCAATCCCCAGCAACTTCGGTCCGTCACCAAACTCTGCGGCAGGCCATGTAACCGAAACACATGTTGCACAAACATATCAGCAGTCTCTTTGGCAGTGGGCACCCCCACACAGGGAACGAAGTGTCCCATCTTGGTGAAACAGTCCACCACGACCAGGATCGTGGTGAAACCCTTGACTTGGGCAGGTCGGTGATGAAATCGGCCGAGATCATCTTCCAGGGAGCGGAAGGGGTCGGAAGCGGCTGGAGCAAACCGGCCGGCTTGCCCCCCTGGTTCTTAGCCCGCTGACAGACAGGGCAAGAGCTCACATAGTTCTCCACATCCCTCCGCACTTTAAGCCACCAAAAATCCCGTAGCACCAACTGAAGGGTCTTGAACAGGCCAAAGTGTCCGGCGGCCCGGCTGTCATGGCAAAGTTTGAGAATGTCCTCCCGCTCGGGCCCAGGGGAAACATAGACAGAATCACGGTGGTAGAGCACCCTGTTCTTTACCTGGAAAGGGGCTTGCACCCCCTTGGTCAGCTGCTCTTGCACCCAGGGGTCGCCCTGTTGGTGCGCCTGGATGCGGTCGCTCAAGGACCGCTTGTCCCTGGGGGCCGATGGAGCCACTGGAGGGTGGACAGGGGCCGTCCTCGCGGCCGCAAAGTTCTCTGATTTTAGCAAAGGTGTCTCGGAAAGCCCTTCCCCGCCACGAACATACTCCGGCTTCCGGGACAGCGCGTCGGCCTGCTTAGTCTGCTTGGGGGTCACATAGTGGATGCGGAAATTGAATCTCTCAAAGAACAGGGACCATCTCTGTTGCCTCTGGTTCAATTTGCGCTGGGTCTTCAAGTGCTCCAAATTCCGGTGGTCGGTGTGAACCTCCACCGGGAATTTGGCCCCTTCAAGGAGATGTCACCAAACTTCAAAGGCGACCTTGATGGCCAGGAGCTCCTTCTCCCAAATGGTGTAGTTCTTTTCCGGAGCCGTCAGCTGCCGGGAATAGTAGGCACAGGGCAACAAGTCCGTCCCCTGCGGCTGTAGCAGGATCGCTCCCACTGCTACATCCGAAGCATCAGCTTGCACGATGAAAGGGGTGCGGGGGTTGGGGTGCTGCAGAATTGGCTGAGTGGAGAACAGCTGCTTTAAATTGCTGAACCCTACATCTGCCTCCGGAAACGGCACCTTTCCCCGCAGGCACTGGCTGATAGGATCAGCCCACTTGGCAAAGTCAGGAATGAACTTTCTGTAGTAGTTGGCAAAGCCCAGGAATCTTTGAATGTCTTTTTTGCTGGCCGGAGCCGTCCAGTCAGCCACAGCTTGGACCTTGGTGTCATCCATGGCAATGCCAGTAGGTGAAATACGGTAGCCCAGAAAGTCCACCTCACGTAGATCAAAAGCACATTTCTCCAGCTTGGCATAGAGCCCGTGGGCCAGCAGTCTCTGGAGCACTTCCTTGACATGGAGGTCGTGGGTCGCCTGATCCGGAGAAAAAATGAGCAGGTCGTCCAAATAGACTGCCAGGTAACGGTCCAACAGGTCTCGGAAAATGTCATTCATGAAATGTTGGAAACAGGCTGGGGCGTTGCGCAAACCGAATCCCATCACCAGGTATTCGAAACTTCCCCACTTGGTCTGGAAGGCCATCTTCCATTCGTTGCCCTGACGAATCCGCACCAGATTGTAAGCACCCCTCAAATCCAGTTTAGTGAACACCTTGGCACCCCGCATCCGCTCCAACAGCTCGGGGATCAGGGGGAGGGGATAGCGGTTCCGAATTGTGATCTTGTTGAGCTCCCGATAGTCATTACAGAGCCGCAGCTCCCCCGATTTCTTCTTGACAAACAGGATGGGCGCCCCGGCCGGGGACTGAGAAGGTCGAATGAAGCCCTTCCGCAGATTCTCATCCAGGAACTCTCGGAGAGCCTGTTGCTCTGGTTCCGAGAGAGGGTAGAGTCTCCCCCGCGGGATAGGGGCTCCAGGTTCCAATTCAATGGCACAATCATAGGGCCGGTGTGGAGGCAGGCGTTCCGCCTCCTTCTCACTGAAAACATCCCAAAATCCGGCGTATTTCTTGGGCAACGTGGCAACGTTTTCCACCTCTTGGGCCTGGCAAGCCCGAGCCGTCATGCAGTGGCTCTGGCAATGGTCGGAAGAAAAAACTAACTGTCTCTTGGCCCAGGAGATCTGGGGATCATGGAGTGAGAGCCACACAATGCCCAGGACGATAGGGAAATCCGGTAACTTGGTCAAAAGAAAGGAAATGTCCTCTTTGTGGGAGCTGGTCCACATCTTGGTAGGGGCTGTATAGTGAGTCACAGCCCCAGTTTTCAAAGTTCTCCCATCAATGGTCTGCACACCCTTTGGCTCTTGGAGTTCGAGAAATTGTAATCCAGCAGACTTGGCATAGTCTGCATCGATGAAGTTATTGGTAGCCCCTGAGTCGATCATGGCATGGACCATCATCGGCCCCTTCTCTGGCGACCACAGGCTGACCATCACTAAGAACAATTGTCCAGTCTTGGGTTCAGGGGGAAGATGAGCGACGTCGGCCGAGTGAGCGAACCCTCTTACACCCGGCCGGGCCCTTCCCCCGTCGCCTGGATGGCTTCTTCGGCCTCCGGGGCCCCTCCGAGGGCAGCTGAGGCCCGAGGAGTCTTTCCACGCGGCTTCTGGGGGCATTCTCGAGAAAAATGTCCAGCTCCTCCACAATACCAACACAGGTTTAGGCGTTGACGGCGTGCCTTTTCCGCCGGATCCACCTTAGGGCGTACAGTCCCAAGCTGCATGGGCTCCAGCTCATCCAAAGGTTGAGTAGCCGGGGCAAACTGTCGGGGCAAGAACTGGCCGGCCCCCGACTCCTTCCTCGCCGCTGGCTTCTCCACAGCACCTTTATCCCAACGCCTCCGGGTCTGCAATCCCGCTTCCACTCGTAGGCTCAGGGTGATTGCCGCCTCCAGGTCCGCGGGACGGCCATGCCCTCTCAACATCTCCTGTTGCATCTCTGATTACAACCCCTTGATGTACTGGTAACGTAGGGCAGAGGGGTTCCAATCCACGTGGGCAGCCAGCACACGGAAATGGGAAATATACTGGGACAGGGACATGTCCCTCATCGAGAGCCGGTCCAAATCTCGCTCGGCTAACTCCGCATTCACTGGTGCTCCCCAAGTCGCCTTGATGGCATTCAAAAAGTCTCTCAACGTGGCCACCTGGGGGGATCTGGCCCGGAGCAACGTAGTCGCCCATGCTGCGGCTGTTCCTTCCAACAGGTTGTAGACAAAGCCCACTTGGGCCCGATCGTTGGCAAACTCATTGGGCCGCAGCTCCAGGTACATTTCCACTTGGCCGATAAACACCTCGACTTGAGCTGGATTGCCTCCGAATCGTGCAGGCACGGACACCCCGGGGTGCCGTCCGGCCCGGGTCCGTAGCTCCCCCAGTTCCTGCTGCATCTCAACCACTTGAGCATCCGATGGCTGAGTCATGGTGGCCACGTTCGTCGGGCGCTTCTTGCGGCGTCCCGTGGTGTGAGAAAGGGGTTCTTGGAGTTCTTCGGCCAACTGTCACGATGCAAGGACTCGGCCGGCCCCTTAATCACACACACAGAGACGAACTTAAGGCTAACTACTTTATTGAATATATAGAAACAGTTCAAAAGGAATATTGTCCATAAAAATAGCAAAAGCAATCCAAAGGCTTTGAGCAATCAATTGTCCAAAAGCAGCTTGATGAATAATCCAAAGGCTTGGCAAAGCTCCGCACAGCAATGCGGATTCAGGAACAAAGCAAGGTACAAGGTGCAAGACAAGACTTGATGGCCACTAGCCAACTTAGCTCCGTGGTCCCACTTCGCTACACGTCTACTCAGAAGAGACGTGGCCGAAGAACTGGGGAACCGTTCCCACGGCTCCTATACTTAATCTTTCGGCCGAGGTCCCCTTCGCTCTAGGCCTTGTCGTCTCCAATCTCTATTGTTGGACCTCGGCCTGTCTAGGCTGTGGTACCATCCCCTTCTGCTGGCCTCGATGCTCCGTCTCCTATCAAAGGTTCGGCCTTGCCTCCCAGCACCTGGGTCACTATCTACATGAGAACTTTCCTCCCTAGAATCTTCCCAACCGCTCTCTTCCATGTTTTCACTCGCAAGCTCCTGCGAGCCCCTCCCACCCGGCCGTTCATAACTTTCACTATCACTGCTTTCCAATTGCACCTGGTTATCATCTATGTCTTCATAGGGGTCAGGCCAACCTTCATCCCAAGCCAAGCTTTCGGTGGGAGAAGGAGGCCCAGCGATGGGAAACTGTCCTCCATCTAATCCTTCCAAATCCTCTTCAGAATCTATCTCTGCTGGTGCAGGCCCTAATGCTAATGGAATCCCCGGTCCTGTTCCCTGGCCCCCAGGCACGAACGAGAACTGCTGTGCTACATGTACGTATATAATTTAGTTGAATTCAGTCTTAAAATATATTATATATATTATATGGCTCTAACTGAAATAAATTTCCAAATATTTTGCTTTTATGGCTCTCTGAGTCAAAAAGGTTCCCGACCCCTGCCTTAAGAGTCACCATAAACTGGAAAAGTGTCACACACTAACAACAAAACAAGGAATGACTTAGAATTTCTTTGTGTATGCTTCCCCTCCTCTTCCTCATTCCTTCCTTTTCCGCACATTTCTTTTTAAATCCAACAGATGGCACTGAAATACTGTCTATTCACTGGTTTGTCCTTAGGTATTTCTTCCATTTTATTGGAAATATTGAAAAGCCATGATTGTTATCCTTCAGATGATGCTTATAAATGTTTTTCACCAGTTGGATGATGTTTTCATATGATATGGTTCTATGTATTGTTGAAGGCTTGATATAGTTCTGTTTTATCACAATTCAATAGTGAGTTAAGCCATGCAAGAGTAAATTGAAATAGAAAGACTTAAGTGAGCATAAAGAAGTTTTGCTTGGAATCCTTGTAAATTATATATTTCTTTAAAAACATGTCTTAAATGACAAATCTAGAAAGAAAGATTCTGATCATGCTGAACTGTTCAAATCTGCAATCCCTCAAATCCTTACTTATGAGTGGCATGAAGGAATTCCAAAGTAAGGTGACCTGGTTTCAACTCCATTGGGTAGTCTGGACTCCAACCCTTTGCCACTCCAGGCTGGCCTCTGATTGAGTTGCACTTCTAACCCCCAAATCACCCTATTATCAGCTCTCGTAGACACAGAATTGTGGTTTCCTTGATTGAATCTACCCATCTTTCTCTTTTTCTACTGCTTTATACTTTATCAAGTGTTATGGTTTTTTCTAGTGAGTCATGTCTTCTCATAGTACATGCAAAGGAGGTCAATAGGGCTCATTGCCTTAGAGTCGGCTACTGCTACTGCTGTTCTACAAAGGCCTGAGGCTCCTTCTACCCTGCCATATAAAATCCAGATTATTTATTTATTTATTTATTTATTCGACTTAATATACCGCTCTCTCTGGAGCCCAGAGCGGTATTATCTGCATTGAACTGGATTATATGGCAATGAAAACTCATATAGTCAATTTAAAAACAGATAATGTGGATTATTTGCTTGATTAATCTGGATTATATGACAGTATAGAATAGGTCTGAGACTGTTACATCAGCTGGTGGTGAGAGAGCCATCTGAAGTGATGGGTAGTAGTGAGATAGCTACCCAGAACCATCTAGTTGGCTACAAGATAGTATCCTGGTTGGAGTAGGGTGCTGCTCGACTAACTGACCCAATTGACAGAGAATACACCCATTGACTGTGTGTTAAGTGTTGTTTTAATGTCTTATAATGTTTGTTTATATGGGTTGGGGGGTCCTTTTGGTTGTTTGTGTGTCCCTGTAATGTTGTTTTTAATTAATGAATATTGAAATGGGGCAGCAATAAAAGTTGTGCAGGGCAGAGGGAGATATGATGATGGCAGAGTCACACAGAGTCAAACTTGCTTTGCCTCCGGACGCCTTCAAAGTGACATGATGCACCTTATAATAAGTTACGGGGGCTTTGCGGCCCACTGGGGCGGACTCACTTCATGGCCTTGGCAAAGTCTTCGCCCTTCTTGATGGAGGCCTTCAGCTCCGCAATGGCCTCCGCCGCCGTCTTCTCTTCGAAGGAGAGAAAAGTGTTTAATACGTATATCACCTTCCAGTCACCCTGCCAACCTGGTGAACTTGGAAATTGAGCCAGAAAACCCACCAAAATGTACCTTATTCTTTAATAATGCCAGGTCAGTTAAGAATAAAACACATATCATCTATGATCTCCTCAAGGATGCTGAGGCTGACCTGGCATGCGGTCCTGAAACTTGGCTGGAGGATGATAGTGGACCAACCTGGGCTCAGGCCTTTCCAGCTGGGTACAGTGTCGATGAGCGGAAAGTTGGGGTGGGGGGAGCTTTGATTTATAAAAACCATCTTAATCTGACCAGATTACTGATTAGGGTGGTGAATCACATTGAGTGTGTATACCTGAGTCTGAAAACCAGGGATAGAATAGGGATTACGTTAGTGCGTCATCTACCCCGCTGTCTAACAGATTCCCTTGCTGAGCTCACAGAACTAGTCTCAGAGGTGTTGTTTCATTCACTCAGATAGTTCTTCTATTTTTAATGCAGTTTACTGAGCCAAAGTATGGAAAATCATGAAATATTTCAAAGTATACATAATCTACTTTAAATTAGTGTAAGTTATCTCTGTTCGTTATCTTTCCTTCTTTCATGTTCCAGTTGTAAACCTACCTTCTTTGAGCCTCTTTAGCAATCAATCCAAGTCTTTGCCTCTTTCTGCTGGTACGTAGCATGGTGTTATCTGCATATCTAAAGTTGTTGGTGTTTCTTTTTCAAAAACTAAAACTGGATGCTCATTTACATATGGTACTTCCTTTAATGATACGTTTTCTTTTATGGCTTTTATATTGTTTTTTAGTATATGGTCTTTTTATTTCTTCTTGGTAATGTAATGTGTTCTCCAGCTGGCAATAGAGAATTCCCACGCTTAATGTAAATTTTCTTTTGATTTCTTGGATTTTGTGAAAGGGACCTCATGTTCTTTATTTTTGTTGTTGTTGCCATCTTCTATATCTTGCAGTGATCGTTATAGTAGTTCTCTGTGCACAAGTTACTCAACAATTACCCATGAGGATTCTGACTCTATTCTTCTCTTATTTTTACTTCTCATTAACTACTAACTGCTTCAATAATTTCATCTATCATCCATTGAAATTTCTTATTGTTTTTGACTGAAGATTGTGTCTTTACATTCTTCCCTGACAATTTCCTTGGCTTCAGTTCATAGTTCTAGTCTGCTCTGCAATCTGCAGTCTGGTCTTGCTTTTACAAAGAGAATGGAGTTTCTCAATCTGGTATTTCCAGTTATGTAGTCAATTTGATTTTTATATTAGCCATCAAGTGATGTTAATGTATATGGTCAGTGCTTTGTTTGCTTGAAGAATACATTTGTGATAAAAAAAACTGTTGGCATCACAGAATTCGACCAATCATGCTCCTATTCCATTTATTATGCTAAATTTTGCTACAACCATTGATTCTGCTTTGTTTTCCAATTTTGCATTCCAGCTGTCTATGATAAACAATAAATCCTGTTTTGGAGTGTGATCAATTTTATCTTGGACTCCAGCATACATCTTTCATTTATGGTTATACTGACATCTATTCCCTAAAGTTTTATGGATATGGTTTGGTTTGACTTTGCATTATATCCTTTGACTGCTTTTGTTGCATCTCTTCTACTATTAATGACACCCTTGGGGTTTTTTTTCTTATGTTTTCTTTTCTTGAATAAAATATTGGGTAATTATCTGATTCAGAATGTCCCATTTCCGCCCACTTTAACTTGTTCACTACAAGTATTACAATATTTTTACATTTCACTTCTTGTTTTACTACTTCTAGTTTCCCTTTTGTTAGTCTTTTCACATTCCACATTCCTATATGTGTTGTGCAGCTTTTGACTTTTCTTTCACATCTGAGAACATCAACAGCAGAATGTTCTTTTGGCCTGAGTCCAGTTGTCCATGAATAGTTGTCCTCTGCTGTTGCCCAGTAGATTACTGAGTACCATCATACCTGGAAATTTCATCTTCTGGCACTATTTACTTTTTTTTGCTTTAGATTACTTTGTCATAGAGTTTTCATGATATACAATCTACAAAAGGAGGTTTACCATGCTTCCTTCTGCATGGCATTTTCAAGTGTTAGCCATGACACTACTGCCATTGTCTCTGAGATCTTCACCACCAGTGTCATCTCCCACTACTTCTACTTTCCAGTAACTGTTTGGCACATTTAATTGTGGTCCAGCAACATGTGAAGAGCCACAGATTCCCAACTTATGATTTACAGAGTGGCTACTGGATGGAATTTCTTTTCTAACTGTTACCATTGTGTGCTGAAGCTTTGTGGTTTTCTTTGAGATAATACATTATCTTGTAGTATAAGAGTATAAGTACCAGTCTAAAAAGAATGTAGGGGTCAACATTCATTCTGCAGCACACACATCTATGTAATCGGCTCTGTGAAACACTGTGATTATGGTTTATCATGTCAACTCAAATGTATTTGAAGCATGCTTCTATTTTAATAGCAGTATTGTAAAAAAAGAAAGAAAACCTAATTCAACACAATGAAATTAAAAGCATGCACTTCCCACTAAACCTCAGAAAATTTTAGTCACATGGTACTAAAAATCTCATTTGTGAGACCACAGATGCCATTGAATTTAAACTAAAAATACAGCCTTAACTCATTCTGTTGTATTTAGGTATTCAATAGATGAGTGTACCTAGGCAGAATGGGGTTAGTTAAGGACCCACCATGCAATTTGATGAATAGATCCACAGACACAGCATTATATGTCGCCAGTCCCATTTGTGGATAGTGCTATATTAATGACACAATATTTGCTTTAGCGGCCACCACATCTCTCTGCCAGATTAAACATTTGTAATCTGGATCCAACCTTAATATATCCTTTCAAATGGGAAGGCCGCAAACAGCCCTACACTACATCAACATAGCTTCCCTCCATCTATTAGCCTGTCAGAATTACGGCTGCTTCAGAGCCAGGAAAAGCAAGCACCTTCCATGAAAGCATTAATTTGGATGTGAAAGCAATGAGGCCTCTTACTGTGTATGTATTTTTTATCTGATGCAGAGGTAATACACATGGATGCACACACAAGCATGCACACACATTACCAGGAAAGAAGTACACCCAGAAACTAGAAATATCTAATATTAGCAAATGAGGCACAGTTCATTTCTTCTGTAAGAGCATTGCCATATGGTCTTAACTGAAAATAGAAATGTGAAAACCCCTCTGTTTCAATGTCTTTGTTTCGCCAAATCCCAGTTGTCCTTTCATCATGTTGTTAGCACACAAAAAGTTGTCAGACTATGTTTATTATTCCAAAATACTTTGTGTGTTTTTTGAATTTGAAAATGCATTTCCTCCTCCAAATAATGAGCACATGCATTTTTTCAACAACAGAACAGAAAGAAAATCAAGTCATTTGAAATGTAATGTTGGAGAAGTTCTAAGATACCATGGACTGTTTAAAGGATCGATTAATGGATCTTAGAGCAAACCAAGCCTGAGCTTCAACTGGAATGAAGATGACTAAACTGAGGCTGTTGTACTCAGGACAAATCAAAAGACAACGTGGCTCATAGAATCATAGACTTGCAAGAGACCTCGTGGGCCATCCAGTCCAACCCTCTGCTGGAAAATTGCATTCAGAGCACCCCGACAGATAGCCATCCAGCCTGTTTAAAAGCCTCCAATGAAGGAGCCTCCACCACAGTCCAGAGGAGAGAGTTCCACTGCTGAACAGCTCTCACAATAAGGAAGTTCTTCCTCATGGTCAGGTGAAATCTTCTTTCCTGTAGTTTGAAGCCATTGTACTGCATCCTGGTCTCCAGGACAGCAAAAAACAAGCCTCCTCCCTCCTCCCTATGACTTCCCCTCACATACATGGCTATCATGTCTTCTCTCAGCCTTCTCTTCTGCAGGCTAAACATGTCCAGCTCTTTAAGCTGCTGCTCAAGGGTTGGCTCTGATCCATGGCCTAAAAATACTATGTCCCTGCACTTTTAAAATTATAATGTCCCTGTTATAACTGCTCTTATGCTGCTATATGATCTATACACCTTACCGATTAACCTATTTTCTAACCTTTTTTTACACCAGCCAGCCTCCCACAACAAGACTTGAAGTTTGTCCTTGGTTGTTGCTTATGATGTTTGTTTTATGCTGTTTTACATTATTGTTATATTTTATATGCTATGTTTTTAACTCTGTGTGACTGGGCTTGGCCTCAAGTTAGCTGCCCCGAGTCCATTTGGGGAGATGGAGGTGGGGATCTAAAAATAAAATAATAATAATCATTGGGAAAGATTATAAAGTTAAAGTGGAAGGCCGTAGGAAAAGAACAACATCACAGTCAAAGAAGACTGAGGTTAGAAGGCCTGAACCGGGCAATTGATGACCAAGGCCGCTAAAGAAGATGTCTAATTTTTCTTGATAGCAAACGACAGCATAAATGTTATTAGTTGTTTAGCATATTTTGCTGTAGTATCCAGTCCACCAACTTAACATCGTCACCCACCCATTTAACAACGTTTTTGGCACAAATACAAAGTTCCTGGAGTAGAACTACAACTTTCAAAGTAAGGATTACACAATTAAACAGGAAACAACACTTTCAAACTAGGAACATGTTTTCTTTATTATTATTATTATTCAGAGGCTGTATGGTCATCTGTTGGGGTGCTTTGATGGTCTCTACACTATGATTTTGTTACTGGGTTATAAATGTTATTTCCTAATTGAGTCTATCATAAAAACATGGCAAAAGTTTATCGAACTGCAAAAACCTTGTGTTTGCATGAGGGACATCATGTTATAGCACACTATGCTATCCAATCCACCAATTTAACATAGTTAAATCTTGATTATCTATTATTCACCACTAATAATACAAATGTTTTTTCTGCTATGCCATGGCGCTATCTAGTGGTGAAAATAATTTCCTGCACATTGTTTTAATTAATTCCTCAGAGCTCAAAAATCCTCCCAAACTTTGTGTTTCCAATTTTTTTGGAAAAGCCTTTAGTTACATGTATTGTTGATGCCTTTCATGGCCAGAATCACTGTGTTGCTGTAAGTGTTTTGGGCTGTATGGCCATGTTCCAGAAGCATTCTCTCCTGGAGTTTCACCTGCATCTATGACAGGCACCCTCAGAGGTTGTGAGGCCTTTAGTTACAGTCAGAGTTACAAGACACATGCACACAGAGAGAAAGTGGCCATGACATGTAATACTATTTGATGTCTCATTACCTCACCGTACCAGGACCAGCTAAAACTTTAGAGGCCATAAGCACTTAAAAGATTTTGATGCCCCATATATATCTAATTCAAAATAGAAACAATAATAAACTGTAAAAAAAACCCAAATTGAAATGAAATTTACAGTAAGATTAATATTTATTTTTGTTCACTTCCACGTTATTTTATTTAATTTTTAAAAATTAGACCGCCACTCTCAATGGCTCGGAGCGGTTTACAACATAGCTCAAACAAAGCGAACAACAGATAAAACATCACAATAAAACATAAGAATTATAAAACAGCAAATAAAACATGATTAAGTCACGAGCTCTCGAAGGCCTGTCTGTACAAATATGTCTTGCAGGCTCTGCGAAAAGAAATTAAATCTTGCAAAGCCCACGTTTTTGGTGGTAGCATATTCCACAGTACAGGGGCAATGATTGAGAATGCCCTGCACCTTGTCGAAGTCAGATGAAAAGCCTTCATGCTAGGGATGCCAAGAAGGTTCTGATCCTCAGAACTAAGCGATCTCGGAGGGTTATATGGAATCAGGTGATTCCGAAGGTACACTGGCCCCAGACCATGTAAGGCCTTGAAAGTAAGAACTAACACCTTGAAAGTGATCCGGCGTTCGATCGGTAGCCAGTGCAGTTTCTGCAGTATAGGTGTTATACAGCAACTCGCGGGCTCCCCAACGAGCAGCTGGGCTGCAGCATTCTGCACTAGCTTCAATTTCTGGATCACGGACAAGGGTAGGCCAATGTAAAGAGTGTTACAGTAGTCAAGCCTTGAGATGACAGTGGCTTGGATTACCGTGGCTAGGTCATTCCGTGAGAGATAGGGAGTCAGGCGCTTTGCCTGTCACAGATGGAAGAATGCGATTCTGCTAACATTGGAGATGTGGGTTGATAGCAGAGGGTCCAAATGGACACCCAGGCTTTTTACTGATGATGACGGGCAAAGTGCCTTGCCATCCAGGGTTGGCAGTTGGAGTTCCCTATCGCCCGGACGGCCCAGCCAAAGGATCTCCGTCTTCAACGGATTCACCTTCAACCTACTGGCTCGCAACCATCCAGTAATAGTTTTCTCCTACTTTTTCTAATTGCAAAATCTTTTATTGTGGGAATGCTTTTTTGTGGAAGCTGCACCATTTGTAGTTTTGCAGCATATCATCCATGGTTAAATCAAGCAATGGAAAATTTCTATAGTGCTTCCTTTCTCTTGATGCCTTTTTTCTTTCCTAATGTCAGGAGTGACTTGAGAAACTGCAAGTCGCTTCTGGTGTGAGAGAAATGGCCATCTGCAAGGACATTGCCCAGGGGATGCCTGGATGTTTTGATGTTTTACCATCCCTTATGGGAGGCTTCTCTCATGGCCCCTCATAGGGAGCCAGAACTGACAGAGGGAGCACATCCATGCTCTCCCCGGATTCGAACCTGCAACCTATCAGTCTTCAGTCCTGCCAGCATAAGGGTTTAACTCATTGCGCCACCAGGGGCTCCTTTTTGATGCTCTAAGCCCATGCTTATGAGTTATAGTTATTCCAGCCCTGCTCCGTACAATCTAACATGATATCCTCCTAGAGTAACTTTCTGTTTGGCTTCACATTTTCCCTCTCCTTCCCCCTTCCTTACCACCTCCCAAGTCCCAGCTAAAGCCCATGTAAGGCCCTGACACAAACAAAATATAAAGCATAAAGAGAGAACCTGCTAAATGGTAAAACTTTGCTTTGGAGTGTGGGTCTGGACAGGGGTCTTTAAACTTATTTAAAGTCTAGCTTCCCCCCACACACACACACACACCCCAAAATAACATAATTTTATAGCATTTACACTGAGTTGAGAGTTCAGTCTTGCCAATTCATTCTGCCTTCCTAGTATGCTTAGAGTAGTTCCAAGTTTGAAGATGAAGAATTATACCCATGAAGAGCTAGCCAAAGAAAGGAAGTTACAATGGATTAATTTAATATACTAAAAGACAACACAGTAGCCACTTGGGCAAACAGGTACTGGCAAGCTAATTTAAAGATATGCTGCAATTAAGGCTTTAGGATTATGTACACATCCCTTCCACTGAGAGAAATACACTTCTACCAATCATGCTCAAGTGTCTTTAAACAGAGCAGCCTGACTCCTTATCTGCTCTGTGAACCAAAATATGGCCAAAAATTGAGTAAAACAAAATAGATCTGTTCCAGGTTTCTTACAGCCCAGGGTGGGTATGTACAAAGGCTGAGATCCTATATGGCACAGCATAGTGTAATACTTCTGCTGCATATAGCTCCCCATTCAACAAAGAGAGACACATACCAGATTTACCACTAAGCAATTGTAATGTTCTACAACTATTCTGTTGCTGGTGGAAAGAGGGAGGGGATCTGTTGAGATCCACTGGGGTCCTCTAGAAGTCTAAGTGGATGATACAATCAATGTATCCCTAGCCACAAAGCTGGGCTGGGAACAGCGTAGTTCCAAGTGATTTCCAGTAGCTCTATACTTAGAAGTGGTTGCAGAGTGTAGCTGGCTCTTGGCCATCTTTATGAATTAATAATCCAATGTTGGGCTGAGCTTTGTTGTTGTTCCCACGGACAGTGGACCAATTTTTTTCATGTCAGGAGCAACTTGAGAAACTGCAAGTCACTTCTGGTGTAAGACAATTGGTCATCTGCAAGGATGTTGCCCAGGGGACGCCCAGATGTTTGATCTTTTACCAACCTTCTGGGTGGTTTCTTTCATGTCCCCACATGGGGAGCTGGAGCTGACAGAGGGAGATCAACCTGCTCTCCCCAAATTCGAACTGCTCCCCTGTTGGTCAGCAGTCCTGCCAGCACAAGAGTTTAACCCATTGCACCACCAAGGCCTCCCAGTGTACCATTTGAATCAGTGGGATTTCCCTATATGTTGATGCAATGAATCTGTCCAAATTGTAACTACACAGTAAGATTCAAGAAAGCCCTTCTCCTTTGTTATATAAGTTTCTGGAATGGCACCCGGATTACGATTGTGGATGACATGATTCTAATAGCATTTGTAATGTTTTTAAATGTTTAATATGTATTAATTTAAATTTTTAATTTAAATGTGTATTTCAATTGTATGGTGTTTTAAGGCATTGAATAGTTGCCTATATGTAAGCTGTCTTGAATTCCCTTCAGGGTTGAGAAAGGCGGGGTATAAATAAGGTAAATAAATAAAGTTCTGTCCTAGTGCTTCTGATATGAGTTAATATCACACACTCAGGCACACCTGTGTGCCAGCACCAGCACCATATGTGCATCCACTCCCCACAATTGGGGCAAGCAGCCAATGGAGCAGCGCCATTTCAGGGACCACCACTTTGGTTAACATTGTGCTATGTCACACTAATGCTATGTACTGTACATGAACATTTTTGAAACACAACCGTCTCCATACAGCTTAATTGATAGAGATGTAAACATTTATAACTCTACTGTGGGATCCTGGAAAGGGTATCTGGTTTTCATAATCAAAAATCTGTCTCTTCTCAATTAGCTAAGTGCTTATCATACTCTGAGCAGACTACAAATGTGAATACATGATTATTGTTCTGGCTTCTTTCAAAATAATGTAATCCATATGAAAGCAAAACATAATAACCAATCAGATTCCCAGGCTCTGATTGTATGTAGTCAGGCTACTGATAACAATTCAAGATAACAAACAAAGGTTCTCTCCACCATCACCATCATAGATTTATTTCTAGGGGAGAATAGGTCAGATTCCCACTACGTCAGTGCTCAGCTGGCTTTTGTCAGAGGTGCATAATGCACTTGTAGTACGGCTTGGCTGAGAAACGTGTGAGAGAAAGCTGACAAAATAAGCATGGATTGATTCAGTCCTGTTAGGATTAGTAATACTAAGACTTGCCAGACTTTGAAACACATTCAGAGGTAGCCATGTTGACCATGCAATAAAAAAACAAAATCTAGATTCCAGCTGTAACAGTACTTTTTTGAGAATCCAGCATTTTCTGCCTAAGTTAGCTTCACATAGGATGGCCTGAATCTAGCAGAAGTTACTTTTCTGTTACTTATGGAGTTGAAATGTTCTTGTTGTTTTCTTCTTCCAAGTTGTTTCCAATTTATGGCAACCCTAAAGTGAATTTATCACAGGGTTTTCTTGGTAGTTTTGTCAAAGTGGATTTGTCTTTACATTTCTCTGAGGCTGAGAAAATGCAGCTTGCCCAAGGTCATACAGAGAGCACAAAACTCCCCTGTTACATCAGCTCCACTGGCTGCCAGTCTGTTTCTGAGCACAATTCAAAGTACTGGCTTCAGCCTACAAAGCCCTAAATGATTCCGACCCAGCTTACCCATCTATATGAAAAACCATTGGTTGAACATATCACCCTCTATGACCCACCTTGGAGGTTAAGATCATCAGGGGTGACCCTGCTATCAGTCACACACCCCTTGAAAGTGCGACTGGTGGGGAGAAGAGACAGGGCCTTCTCAGTGGTGGCCCCTCACCTATGGAACTCCCTCCCTAGTGAAATTAGATCTGTCCATCCCTCCTGACCTTCAGGAAAAAACATGGCTCTGGGATCAAGCTTTCAGACAGAAATGGGAATAGTGCAATATGAGACTACAAATTAATATAATAACTACTTAGACTGGATCTGGAATACGATTTGGATCATGTGATTTTAATTGATGATTTAATGCTATGTTTTAATAGGTTTGGTTTTAACGTTTTTTTGTTTATTCACTGATGTATTAATATTAAATTGTTGCCTTTGCAAAGCTGCCCTGATTCCCCTTCGGGGTTAAGAAGGGCAGGGTATAAATGTGGTAAATAAAAAAATAAAAAATAAGGTCACCCTGGGGGGGGGGGGGGGTCCAAAGCTGAGAAAGGATTCAATTCCTGATCTCCAGCGTAACGGTGTAGTGCTCAAACCACTGCGCCACAATGGCTCCTTGAAATTCTATTTATTTATTTTATTTACTGTATTTATATCCCACTTTTCTCATCCCTGGGGATGACTTTTCATCTGCAAAACATCATGATAGGCAAGTGGGGATTCCTCCTCCCCAAAGAATGAACAGACACCCACAAGCCAGATGGAACAGAGGAGGATTCCATGCAGGGAACATCGGACCTAGTTTTTCTGGCTGTGCTTTCAACTATTTCTTTCAAGTGGATTTCACTGGGCTGGTGTCTGCCAGTTCCTTCCTCGGAAATATTGTCTCCTCCTGCACCTGAGACTCTTGTGCAGTCTCCCATCTAAGTCTAAACCAGGGCTGGCCCATCTTAGAATCTAAAATCAGAATGAGAAAAAGAGCCAAGGTGATAGAAGAAGCAGAAAATCAGTGAGGAGAGAAGACAACCTTCCATCAGTTCCTGTCCACCTGGTTTGGAAGAGTGATGATTTTTGTTTTCTTAAAAGTACATTTTTATACATTATTAGTTATTTATAAAGCACATTTCCTTAATTAAAACACGTAACAAATACTGGTGTGATTTTCGAGGGGCCAGAATGGATTGATAGTATTTCAGTGGTAAATTTTGTGTTGAGACAAGAGCGATTGGAGTTAAGAGCTCGGTCACGGAACAAATCAAGGTATCACTGTACACATTTCAAACAATAGGCTGTGCATTCTCAGAACGATATATCCATGCTCATACTTTTTATATACAGTTTTGCCCAAATTTACGGAGTGGGGGAAGGAAAAACGAAACCAATAAAACAGTGATCATTTTAATTTTTATTTAAATGCATTTGTCTTATAGAAACACTCAAAATCATCTTTACACTGAAATAGTTTCACAAGCTCAAAAATAGAAAACATACAAGAATATGCATAGTAAGTTTTATGCAAATTTAATGCAATTTTAATAACATGGAAAAATTAAGTTTAATGTTTGCAGCACCCATGTTGAACAATAAAAATGTTCTCTGGTAATCTTAATGTGAAGGAACTGTTAGAATAAAGTTAAGAGATAGTTGAAACAAGACTTTTTGTTCTATAAATAAAGAAATACAATGAAGCATACAATCAGCTTGAAAATCACCTTCGTACAATATAACCCATGTTTAGGCAGAAAATTTAATCAGTTACAGAACCTTTTGCCATCCAAACTTTAAAGGATCAATTAGTTCAATGACACATCTATATTAATCAGGAAGCTTTTGAGAGTTGTCAACTAGTTCTGACACTAAACCCAACCTATGCAAAAATCCTGTAATAATGAAAATAAGAAAACGGCAAAAACAGCAATTCCAGTGAATTGATTTAAGGGCATCATGGTAAGATTTCTCAGCCGTAATGATATCCCCACTGTAGGAATCTCTGCACATTCTTATGTCCAGACATGGGGGGGGGGGGATTATGTGGATTAATTGTATTTTTAATTTATTCAATTATGGAGCCCCTGGTGACGCAGTGGTGAACTTGCAGACAGAAAGGTTGCAAGTTCAAATTTTGGGAGCAGCATGAGCTCCTGCTGTTAGCCCCAACTTCTGCCAACCTAGCAGTTCGAAAACATGCATGTGAGTAGATCAATAGGTACAGCTCCAGCGGGAAGGTAACAGCACTCCATGCAGTCATGCTGGCCACATGACCTTGAAGGTGTCTATGGACAATGCTAGCTCTTCGGCTTAGAAATGGAGATGAGCATCAACCCCAAGAGCTGGACACAACTGGACTTAATGTCATGGGAAAACCTTTACCTAACCTAATTATGGGCTATAAAATGAAATGAAAGAGTATGTGTAGCTTGTACATATTTTAGTTCCCTAAAATCTGGATAAAATTGCCATATCTAGACAATTGTTTTTGGTGTAGTTTCTCCCTTTCTTTTTTGAATTATACATCCACAAAGGTTTTTGATTATTAATGATGCCTATGTCTGAAAACTATGTCTGTTTAGTCAATGAAATGAATAAAAATGTATTAAAAATGTCCACAAATTTGTATGTGGGGGGAAAAGGAAAGCAAAGTTTTGCAACCTGATAGGACACTTGGATGAGCCAACAATTCTGGAGAGATACTGAGAAAAGAATTTCACGTAATTTAGTGGTCAGACCAGTAAGACACTACCCAAGGAACAACATTTTAAAACCATTGACATAAACCAAGAGAAACATGACAGAAGCAATGGCTAAAAATGTCCAGGTCAACTGAAAGCAAATAAAAAACAAGTTCTCTGAATTTTACTCGGAAGTATAAGAGTTATCAAAGGTGTTGTTGTCATCTGTACTCTGTCCATCAATAGGACCAGAAGCATGGCCAAATCTTGAAATGGTTGGACAAAAGTTTGCAGCAGAACTCTTGTGACACAAAAGATGGCAGCTACCAATGACTGATAAGTACTACAGGAGTTTGGGTAAAAAGGAGAAATTTTAATGATGATGATAGCAAGATTACCATACAGTCACATAATCCAAGTATCTGATGTACCCAAAGGTCTTCCTGCTATATGAATAAGCATTGGTTGAACCTTGCTGGCTGATGAAAAAGAAGCTGCTCACATAGCTTATGTCATATGTGGTTCTTACTGCTTCTGATCAACAGTGTATTTATACCGGTTACCCTCGAGATTCATTAAGAGGAATTTTAAAAGTTGTTAGTTTTCAATTACACCAGAGTTTTATTAGTACCACAGTCTGAGAACAAAGGGAAGAGGGATCTTCAGCCCAAAATGGTGGAATGCGGCAGCCCTCTCTGCTTGGGCCATGGACTGCCATTGTGTTGTATACTATGATGACACCTGTGCACCTGTTTGCTGATGGAATAATTACTGCATGTAATGTTAAAAACAATATTCCAAAAAAGCAACTTATTCATTGCAATGTAAGAGAAGGAGAGCTAACAACAACAACAACGTATATGTTTATGCACTCATTATATGTCTATTTTTCATAATTCTTCAAGCAATAATACAAAATCGGTATTTACAATTACTAGATCTCTTTATAAAGCATACTGGTGTTTCTGCCAGCTACTATGCTTTTAATGTAATGACTTTTAAAAAAATTAAAATATATGAGCTGCTGTTTGCTTGTCATTCGTACCAGCATCCATAGACATGACAACATGTAAAATGAGCTTATTTCACCACTAGCTTATATCACCAAGTCAGTATTTATTTATTAATTCCTTTATATTCCACTTTTCTCCTAAGATGAGTTGCCAGATGGACAACTGGAGATGTTTACTCTACCTTTAATGTTTGTGTAAATGCAAGAATTTCAGCCATTGTTGATTGTAATGCAACCAGCTAACAAGCAATACCTGGTGTTAATGCTTATTTCTATAAAACAATTAAAGGTACAAAGGCCCTCTCCAAATTTAATTTTCGCATGTCTAGCACTAGGTCAGTCTGAGGGAAAATTTATATTTAGTTTGGATGCGAGTTCTATCAACATGTTACTTAATCAAGGAATACATTTAGTTGATGACTCTGAAGCACAGAGTGAATGCATATTTCCCTTTTATTATTTTATTGCTGAATTCTCAAGTTACAATGACTCTCAAGCCACTATACATTATATTTGCACCAGGCTAATCAGGAAAGGGGAAATGTGGCTTCCTCAGTATTGTTGGACTATAGCTCCTATAAACTTTTAGCCAGCTTAATCTAGCCACCACCAGTGAGGATGAAGAAACTATAAACACCACACAATGGGGATACATATATCATCTTCCAGATGAAAATACTAGGGAAGTGGGCCCTGTTCCCAGCCCCATTCTGAGAATTAGGTTTGTTATGGGCTCTGTCCACATATTACAATATTGGTATTATCGGCAATCAGATGCTCTGTTAGCCAGCAAGAGACATCAAATTCAAACAATATAGGTCATTTCTATCTGCCCTGAATTAACTTAAGAGCCCCATTTGACGCTACTGAGAAAACCATAGGACCTGCCTTTTCTTAGCAGCAGAGAGCACCATTTCAAGAGGGCAAATAGTCCACAACACAGCACCTTGGACTATATAGCCCCAGGTAATACCAACAGCAGAGAGAGGACAAGGTATGTCAAAAGAACACAGCCAGGTAGCTCTGCTTCTCTCTTGTTGTATCTAGGATGTTATTTTAGTAATAGCAGCAGAAGCAGCAGCTGTAATCAACCATCAGAGATACAGCCTTATCTGCAGATCTGTACATACATGTGTAAGGGAAGATACAAACATGGACTTTGATTCCCTAACAGTCTAGATTCTAGAACAAGAAACATAATCGTAATTTTTCCTAGTTACTAAAATATCTGAAAATCAATGGCCACTTCTGAAGATATTTGGAAGAATTCTGAAGATAAGACATCTATAGGCCCTTCTAGACAGAGCCCAAAATGTGGACCCTATTTGACTTTTACCAGAGGCATCCAAATGACACCTCTGGTAAAAGAGAATTTGGGACCCCATAAGACCCGGGCCTTCATGAGGACCCCCCCCCCCAGGAAAGCCTGGGCTTTTGGGAAGGGAGTGGGGACCCGTGTCATCATGGGAGTGCTCTATGTCATTTCTTTTAATAGAACATTTTGCATTCATTCTGTGGAATAATAAGCAGAGAAAAATAACCCAGAAATAATACTGTTCTGCAGAGCCAGATCTGGCACTTTTTCTCATTTTTCCATATAGTTACATGGTATTCATTTAATTCCTTGCCCTGTTGAACTGAAGTGTTTGAAGCTGAGACAATCTCAAACAATTACACAAAGCACACTAAAATAATAATTACAATATACATAAATATATACATACATACATACAATATGTGCAAATTTCAATATACAAAATACTGTTACATACTCATATCAAATGATATGAGCAGTTATTAAAATGTTGCACAACTTTACTTAAACCAATATAAATGATTTGATGTCACTCCCGGAAAGCATAGATTGTTAGTGCAAGAACCTCCATAACTGGGAGGGCAAGCAGAACATGGCACTCCTACTTTATATGGTGCTTCTCCGATCCAGTTCCCCCTGAAGAGAAGAAAAAGCATATCATTAGTGCTTAGAAGATTTTTTTTCCCCATTTGTTACATGCAGACCTGACGTTTTTCTATGATTTGACACAAAAAGACACAACTTGGGTTTATGTGGACATATGTGCATTTACTAGCTCCCTCGTAATGTCTCAAAACACAGTCCTTTGCCATTTACTGGTGGTGGAGTGGTGACTAGGCAGCACCCATTCCATCACTGCAGTCAGGAAGAAAGAAATGCGTTTCCTCTCCAATATTATGCTCTATGCTCGTATATAGGGTTATAGACACTGGAGTTTTTAGTATCTATGCTTGTGAATGTACAGTTGAAATTCATGGGCAAATCCTTGAGAAATCGGAGACAGAAGGAAGAGGAGATAGAAGAGGAGACCATCCAGTGGTGATAGAAATGGCCCAGGATAGGATGGCTGGTCGAGGGCCATTCGAACATGGTGACTGGCCTTGAAAACGCTGGAGAGGACCGGATGTCTCCTCCAGCCGAAGACCGGAAATCGACAGCGACCTCCCGGAAATTGCGTCATCGACCCCGAAAGCGGAAACGACAGCGGAAGGGAAAGAGTCGCCAAGAGCGAACTTCCGGCCGCACTGAAGAGCAGCAAGGAAACGACCAGAACTCCCAGTCTAGGACCAGATCAATGTTGCATCGCGAGCACAGAGCTCCCAAGACTGGGAATGTTAACGGTCGCCAATGGCAGAAGAGGTCTAGAGTGTTCAGTTCAGGAACACAGAGGGCATTTCATCCGAGGACATTCTGGAGCTCAAACCATAGAGCTCCGAAACGTCCCTTGGAGAACCGTCAGCCCTCGAGTCAGGTCGCAGGACTGGTAAAGAGACACCCATCGAGAGCACAGGGCTCTAGGGTCGGAGATGATCTCCTATCACCTTCCCAACCTTGTGATCCTACAAGGCTCCTTGGGAGCCCCGCGGCTACCCCCCTTCGATGGTTGACAACTGCCGCCATAGTGTGCATGGGACCCTATGCTCCTTTCCTTATTTATGTGCTAACCCGGTACTGTTTTTTCCTGTAATGTCTGTTCTTGTATTGTTGCTGTGTTATGAATCAAACTGTAAATTGCTCCGAGCCTCAGGAGAGTGGTGGTATAAAAGTTTGGGTTTTTTTATTTAAAAAAGACACAGGTTCGCAGTCTGGGAGTGATCCTGGACTCATTGCTGAGCCTGGGACCCCAGGTCTCGGCGGTGGCCGGGAGAGCTTTTGCACAATTAAAACTTCTGTGCCAGCTGCATCCATACCTTGGGAAGTCTGATTTGGCCACTGTAGTCCATGCTCTGGTTACATCACAAATAGATTACTGCAACGCACTCTACATGGGGCTGCATTTGAAGACTGTTCAGAAACTTGAACTAGTCCAGCAGGCGGCAGCCAGGTTACTAACTGGAGCGACATACAGAGAGCATACCACCCCCCTGTTGTGTCAGCTCCACTGATTGCCTGTCCAATTCCGAGCACAATTCAAAGTGCTGGTTTTGACCTTTAAAGCCCTTTAAGGTTCTGCCCCAGCTTACTTGTCTGAACGTATCTCCCCTTATATCCCACCTCAGAATTTACGATCTTCCGGGGAGGCCTTGCTCTCGATCCCACCTTCATTGCAAATACGTTTGGTGGGGACAAGGGCCCCTCGCCTGTGGAACTCGCTCCCCAGCGAAATAAGATCAACTTCTTTCCTCCTTTCCTTTAAAAAAACTAAAGATGTGGCTTTGGGACCGGGCATTTGGTTGATGTGGAGCAGTGGACAGACAATTGAATAATGACAATGTGGTGGGGGGCGGAAAACGGATTGGCTGGACAGCCTATAAATGTGGATTATGAAGTTGTTTTGCTATGTAACTGTTTTTAATCCAGTGCTGTAACTGATGTGTTATTTTTGTTCTTATATATGCGGCATTGAATTGTTGCCTTTTGTCAACCACCCTGAGTCCCCATTCGGGAGTAGAGAAGAGTGGGTTATAAATGAAATAAATAAATAAATAAATTATAACAGTGCCCCCTCCAACAACATACTTTACCAGGCCTCACCCATGGGGAAGCAAGGGGTCCCATTCTGCAGGCAATCAGGATGTGGATGCATAACATTTTCATCCTTCCCCTGGCAGCCAGCAAGACTTTAATCATCAAAGATAGGATCCTATCTCTACACATTTGCTTTTTGCAACTTTGCTGGCTGGTGGGAGGGGTGGAAACATCATCAGCCCAATTTCAATGGAACAGGCTCCTTTCTCTCTGTGTAGCTAGTGCGCAATACAGTAGGTTTGAAGATGGGATCTCACCATGACATGCCATTAAGTTACACAACTAAGATTATTATTTTTCTTGTGTCAGAAGCAACTTGAGAAACTGTAAGTTGCTTCGGGTGTGAGAGAATTGACTGTCTGCAGAGACTTTGCCCAGGGGAAGCCCAGATGTGTTACCATCCTGTGGGAGGCTTCTCCCATGTCCCCAGATGGGAAGCTGGAGCTGACAGACAGGAGCTCACCCATGGGAGGCTTATTTCATGTCCCCACATGGGAAGTTGGAGCTGACAGATGGGAGCTCACCTTATCTCGCAGATATGAACTTGAGGTCAGCAGTTCAGCCAGCACAAGGGTTTAGTCCATTGCACCACCATGGCTCCTTAGATTATTACATAATTATCATAAAAACAGAATTCTGAGACTTAAGAATTTTGCAACATGTGCTATTTAAATATGTAATTAGATTATTGCATAACTAAATAACACATGTTTCAAAATGCTAAGTATCAGAATTCTGGCTTTTATGATAATTATTTACCCTGTCTCCATTCTATAGACTTAAGTTGTTATAAAAGCCATTACATTCTTATTGGGTTTTACCAAATGCATTGATTTAGATTTATAGAGGAATATGTGCAGACAGTCAGGGGCAAAACATCAAGATCTACATGCAATGCAATAATAGGAAAGTGAAAATATACACTTGTGCTGCAATACAACTTTGTGAAAGCAGTTATGCAAAGTTTTTGTAAAACTAATTAAGTAAAAAGTTGTGATTCCAGCTGTACAGACCACTACATGATTGATTGTGCAGAGACTGTATTGAGTATCATCTTACATTAGTGAAAATGCACAACTGTTGGCATGACAGGCCTTGTGCTACTGCAGGACTGGGGAACATGTAGCTCTCCAGATGTTATTGGGCTCAGATCTCAACATCCTTCCATATATATTTGCTGGTACTTTTAAGTACACACAGTGTTACAAAAATGCATTTAGATGACAGGTTGCCAGATGGGTCTACTACAGGCCCTGAGATTTCAGGGCAAAATCCTAAAACCTAGGGACATCCCCTTGGGGTGTAAAAGGAGATGGGCAGATCCTGGTGACATTCCAAGAGTTGTAGTCCCTGGTGAAGCCATTACCTATATTACACTAAACATTCACCATAGTTAAAACTCCTAAACCTAACAAATGAAGAGAAACACAAAGACAGTGAGAATCATGCCCAAGAGCTCAAATGAATTAACCCCAGCACAAGCAGATGGAATGTGTGCTGACTCAACATGTAAAATCAGGTGAATAGAAACAGAAGTACTTACTTTGGTGCATAGTTGCATACTAAGTAAACAGCTCGCCGCCAAACTGCGCCCCAGACATTCATGTTGTGGCATGTCTGGATTGCACAGCCAATTCGATTGGAAGTAGCCCAAACCATCTAGAGAAACAGTAATACTCTTTTATTAAAAACCATATTGGAAAAACAATACTTCTTAGCACAGGAGGTCTGGATTTAAGTGAAAACATGATACAGGAGAAACTGAAATCTTATTACCTGGGTATAATGTGTGCACATTGGCCCATAGCATCTCATTGGGCACCTTGGATTACAATCCTGGGGATATGGAAAGGCATAGTCTTTTACTTCATCATACCATGGCTTCACAAGCTGGAGAATGGATCGATACCTAGGTATATAATCAGAAGTGTGGGGGAATCCTTAATATTATTGATGTACACATCATATATAGATTAAGCCATCATTATTTTTTCTATACAAGCATAAACTAAGCTATGCACACAAGAGAACGTTTCATTGAAAAAGTGACTGGCACTACCATTTCAATGATCATGGTGGATTGAAAAACTGAGCTCATTCTTCATAAACTGACTCTACTATGTTCAGTGTTAGAGTTTTTTTAAAGGGGGGGAGAAAGAGAGAGACTATCTGGTGTGTAAGTACCATTAGCTACTTATTTCAAAGAAGCAATACAATGAAATATAAAAGCATATATACACTTAACAATAACTGAAAAGAAATTATTTTTCTTTTGTACATATTCAACAAGAACTTACTTGAAAAGTATTCAATTGATTGTGAAATAATACATTTATCAAGTACTGGAAAGAATCATACATGAGCAAAAATGGTCACAGCTTGGAATTCATTCAATGTTAAAAACACGTTTTCAATGCAGAAAATGGCCCTTTGTGCACAGAAGGCTTTATTTTCTGTGAGTAAAATAAAAGTTATGTATGGAATGCAACAGAAAATTGAGTTTTCTGTGCAGAAAAGTCTGTCTTATACCACAAAAACCAAATTGCAATCTTCCAAAATAGTGCAGTTTTCATTTATTTCCCCACAGCAAGAAAATGTGTTAACATTATTTGTGCCTGTGGAAATGAAATATATTTATTTATTTATTTATTGTTCATTTTTGTATTCCGCTCCTCCCAGCAGGCTCAGGGCGGATAACAGCAAGTATAAACGGGCAACATGTCACAACATGTCAACATGTGGCCCTACAATAAAAACATAAGAATATAAAAACACATTAAAAACAATTACATCACCACACTGAGTATGGGAGGACATACGGCATAGTTCTTAATCCGGTGTGCCTAATTAAAGGCTAAGCCAAAAAGGGCAGTCTTACAAGCCCTTCGGAAGGGGGCCAATTCCGAGATAGCTCGGGTACTGTCCGGGAGAGAGTTCCAGAGTACCGGTGCCGCTACAGAAAAAGTTCTCTGTCTGGTCGTGGATAGATGGCAGGAGCGGATTGATGGCACTAACAACAGATTCTGTTCATCTGAACGCAGTGATCTCGGGGGAAAGTACGGGGTAAGGCGGTCCCTCAGGTATGCAGGCCCTAGGCCGTATAAGGCCTTAAAGGTCAAAACCAACACCTTGAAGGCAATTCGGTACTCAATAGGAAGCCAGTGCAGTTGCCGGAGGATAGGTGTAATGTGCTCTCTCACTGGCGATCCCGCCAGCAGGCGAGCAGGAAATGAAATATATGAATCCCATTCTAAGTGCATATAGATCTGAGAGTGCTCAGAATTCATTAAATGGAAATTTATTGCAAGTTAACAGCCTACCTTCCAGTGCGTACAGACAGATTTTGTCCAAGGAATCTCAGTAAGTAGGAAGGGCCATGGTCCCAAATGCAGGTAGCAGCCCATGCTTCAGCTGACTTAGCTAAATTTTCATCCCACACCTGGCAAAATACAAATTCTTTAGTTCTATTAAACTCAAAGAAGGGGAGAGTTCAAACATATGGTCATACCGGAAAAAGTATGAGAAAGAAACAATTGTGTTATCTTGTATTAGTATTTTTAGATTAGTTGTATACATTTTATATGTATTATTGATAATGTATTTTGGATATGATGTGGGTTTTCTTGAATGGCATTGAATGGGTGCCATATGTGAGCCACTCTGAGTCAGGATATAAAACAAAGTAAATAAATAAAGAGTTAGCAGCAGCTGAACATAGTGGGGCAAAGCTCTCCTCCTTGTATAACCCAACTGGTTGCTCGATATTTCTTACCCCCAGTCTGATTAACTAAATTTTAAGGTGAATCAACTAATTGAGGTTGCAATCCTAAACAATTGACTAGAAAACAAATTTCAGTTGAGTTCCTTCTGGGGAAAAAAATAACAAAATTGTGATGTCAAACAGTATTTACTGCATATGCATTTAACTTTCCAAACTATAGTATAGCACTGCCATGGGCAAGCTTCAGCCCTCCAGATGTTTTGGACTTCAACAATTCCTAACAGCTGGCATGGCATCACAAGAGCTCTGTCAAATAACTACAGCTAAGGACATCATGATATATGTATACAGGGAACAGGGGTTGTTTTCTTCCCTCATCAAAGTTTATTCACTTGTTTCCCACATCAAAAAGCGATCCCATGTCAAAACCTTCCTATCCTGCATTATGTAAGCTTTGAAATCATAATATGGGAATTCTTCCAATAGAAACAAAATTTATCATATTTATGCCATGGTGTACAGCTGCATGAAGGACGTTGGGACATACTCTGGGATGAGGGAAATATTCTTACTAGTGTAGAAATTCTGAAATGATAGTTCTAAAAAAAGGTGTGCTTTTTATGGCTTCTACCATTTAAAGTCATTTAGCTTTTAACTATTTTGATGAGGGAAACAAACAAGTCTTGTGCCCTTGTATACATACATCATGATGTGACAGAGTATAATCCTTTGAGTATTTGTGAAAATGCTGGAATTGAATTTTCAGTGGGAAAGAGGCTGGATTTTTTGTACCCTGTCTTATTGAGTCCTTCAATTATTTCAGATTAGATTATATATTTCTGCAAAACCAACACATTTGAAGAGAAAATGGGCATTTTTCCTATGAATCCAGTTTTTATGAACAAGTCACATACTGCAAAAAAAGACCCACCGTAAATGTACAAAAACATTCATAACTTTTGCAATTCTTTAAAACTATCCCTATTCTAGAGTCACCCCCCCCCCCCGAATTAGGTGCATTTATGCTGGGAATGATTTTTTAAATAAAAGCTTTCCACTAATATTAAATCTTCATGTGGTACATCTTCATCCAATTAAATTCACTTGTATGAGAACTGGAAAGGCGTGATTGTGCCAAAATGCTTCAAAAGAGGTTATTCCTTTTCTTCTTCTTTTAATATTTCAGGAAGTCCTTTGTAATAAAATGAGATCGTTTCCAGTCTTTATTTGTAATTCAGACTCTTCTCTGATGTCCATTTCTTTTTGGCTTGGTGTTTTAAAACATATTCAGTAATCATTTTGGCTCCACCTAATCATCAGCTGTTACACAGAAACTCACCATGTATATTATCTCAGAGAGAAGTGGGAAAAACTGAACATACGGCAATGTTTCTCAGCCTGGGGGCCGGGGCCCCTGGGAGGGTTGCAAGGTGGTTTCAGAGGGGTCACCATAGACCATCAGAAAATGCATATTTCCGATGGTCTGAGGCAGTGTTTTTCAACCTTTTTTGAGTCGCAGCACATTTTTTACATTTACAAAATCCTGGGGCACACCACCAACCAAAATGACACAAAATGACACCCTAACACAGTAATACATATAGTTAATATGTTTTTAAATGTATTTATACACTCAGTGTGAAACCTGGACCTGTTTTGATGAACACAACATAGATATCCTGGCAGGAATGGCAGAAAGACACAAACTTCCCACACACAACTCCCATAACCAAGAGAAAATACTATAAGAGTTTGGTGAGCATTAACCTTGGGTTTTGGAGTTGTAGTTCACCTATATCCAGAGAGCACTGTGGACTCAAACAATGTTGGATCAGGACCAAACTTGGCATGAATACTCAATATGCCCAAATGTGAACACAGGTGGAATTTGGGGAAAATAGACCTTGACATTTGGGAGTTACAGTTTCTGGGATTTATTGTTAACACACAATCAAAGAGCATCCTGAACACTTGGAACAATAGAATTGAACCAAACGTGGCATATTGAACTCTCATTACCAACAGAAAGTACTGAAAGGGTTTGCTTGGGAATTGACCTTGAATTTGGAAGTTGTAGTTCACCTACACCCAGAGAGCACTGTGGACTCAAACAATGTTTGTGAATGGAAATACATTCTGCATATCAGATATTTACATTATGATTCATAAGAGTAGCAAAATTACAGTTATGAAGTAGCAACGAAAATAATGTTATGGTTGGGGGGCACCACAACATGAGGAACTGTATTAAGGGGTTGCGGCATTGGGAAGGTTGAGAACTACTGACATATGACTATGACTCTGCTGTAGCTGGCTGCCATGGAATAAATTCTATGGAATCCTAGGATTTGAAGTGAAGGATGGGGCATTTAGAATTTTTTTGCCAGGCAACTCATGCTGGGACTCCACTAGATGTTGCCATGACAGTTACAGAGGAATCATAGTACAATAACTCTATATTTTAAAATGGCCTTTACAAATATAAACTGGATCTACACTGACATATAATGTAGTTTTGAATTGTGTTACATGGACTTTTGGACCCATATAATGCAGTTCAATGCTGGTAAACTGTATTATATGAGTCTACACTGGCCATATGATGCAGTTCCAATCTGTATTATATGGCGGTGTAGATCCAGCCACACAGTGAAATGTTCTATAGTTTCTAAGCTTAACTCGTTAAACAGACCTGGAGGAGTTTCTACAAATATAACTAAACTTTAAAAAAAATAAATGTATGTCTTGCACATTAAATAAATTTGATGTATAGGCATATTCTATTCAAGGTTCATTGGACACTTCTTTTGGCAAATCTGGCTAAAATGAAAGTGAAATAAAGAAAAGAATGTCAGTTTGACCTACTTATGTTTCTTGGCTGGCGTTGCAATGTTGGAGCAATTTCTGATGTTACATTTTTCCTTCTCAAACATAAGGAAATCTTGTACCATTAAATCAAATAGCCTATCATTAGCATTTGGATACAGTGGCCAACCAGATAATCCTGGGAAGCCCCAACACTTGGAAGGAACAAATTACAACAACTATAATATTTCCCTCTATACAATGTTTCTCTATAATCTCTCTCTCTCTCTCTCTCTCTCTCTCTCTCTCTCTCTCTCTCTCTCTCTCTCTCTCTCAATCTATAATGTTTTTCTCTCTTTTAATGATAATGTAGCAGTTTGATTTCAAAAGCAATGCAACTGCATACCTTCTTTTCCACAGATGAAAACCAAGTGGCAAAGAAACAGGACAATAAAGTCAATATAGAAACAGAATTTGAGGAAAAAATACCAAGCAGGAGAAGCTGCAACGTTTTGCTTTTCCCCGAATCTACTGGGAATAGCAAAACTTCTCTTCTTCTCCCTGCTGAGTTAACCGAGTGCAAACTACTTTTGCACTGTGAACTCAGCATGCAGCAATTGAAATAATTTGAGGAGAAAGTGGAAGACGAGAGAGACTGTGACACTTTAAAAGCAGCTGAAAAGTGGGACAAAGTGGGAGTCCATGCAAGCAACGTGCTACATTTCCCCTACTCCTATTTTTTAAAATAGCAAATGTGTTTATTTTTAAGCTTCTACAAGGCCTTCTTCCACATATTAGATTTCACTGGAGAAAAACAATGTTCTTTGTACTTGACACTAGACTTCATTGAGGAAGAAAAAATGGAAAAATTCTCTACGTTTAGAAGTGAATTGGACTATCAATGAATCCTATTTTAAGGCAGGTATCAAGTAATGTCTTCCTAAGTACCCAAGTCAAGTCCAGCACTCTTGTCAGCTGAATGACACTTGGGGCCCTTCTACACTGCCATATAATCCAAACTATGAAAGCAAATAATCCACATTATATGCTTTGAACTGGGTTATCTGAGTCTACACTGCCATATAATCCAGTTCAAAGCAGATAATCTGGATTTGATATGGCAGTGTAGAATGGGGCCTAGATCTCAAGAAACCATGGCAATCAATGAATCTAATAGGATTGCATATGCATTATCAAATGCTCCAGTGTCATCACTTATTTCAGTTGTCCTTTTCTACACTATTTGTACTCTGCAATATTCTTTTTGAGACATGGTGGCCACAAATATATCTTAAATGGCACTGGGCTGAATTTCTAAAATACATGAGAAAATACTGAATGGGACCAAATATTAATCTATAAAGCTCTTGAAGACCTCTTTATATATTTTTGAAAACGTTAACAGGTCCAAGCTCTGACAACATCTTTAAGTTGAATGATAAAATTCTGCCAGAATCTTACATGAACTGTTCAGTTATATAATTTTATGTAAATGTGCATCAGGAAAAATGAACATCAGGGACCAATATGCATTGGGCACTTTGCTGACTATGCTACCTAATAATATTATCTATGCAACCCACTACTGGTTATGGACTGTCCTGTTACAAAGATGTAGGTCCCTCACAGGATTCCGGTCATCACTTTCAATATTAGAATGGACTCAGATCTATAAAAAGTACACATTTTGGGGGGGGGGATCTTCCTAACATTTGAGCAAATGTCTGTATATCATTTGTATCCTATAATTCCAAAACTTTGAAGTTGCATGTTTTCAATCAGTTCCTGGCTAGTCTCCTACATGTGTTCGCCATTGAAGCAAAGACAGACAAAAAAGAGAAAGGGAAAAGAAACAAAACTACAGAAAGCAACCCTGATATTGGGAATTCACCCAGAACTGGATTGGGGTCCACAAAAGGGCCATGGATATACAGGAAAGACTGTGCACTCATCAAAAGATTGATTTACTTATGTGCTTCACTGCAGATCCTTCTCCTGAAAAGACAAGTGACTTTCTACCCATCGCATACTTTTTTCTCTTGATTGCTCTCATCATTTCACCAGAGACATAGATTCTGAGAGTAGAAAAGGGTCATTTGGCCCTTAGGTACAACTGCCTGCTCAAGGCATGATATCTATCAGACCCAGAAGGTAGTTGTCCATCCTTTTTTTGAAAAGAAATCCAGAGAAGGAGATTTCATTGCCTTTCTAGACAACTTGTTCCATCACCAAGCTGTTCTTACTATTAGAGCAGCAAACTGCCAGTATACCACCCAAAGTCAGGAAACATGAATTTGGTTTGATTCCATAAGACCTTCTCAACTCTTTAAATATTTTGGATTAGTAAAAAGGATGGAAAATATCACCATCTGTCTACAAGTATCTGTTTACCCACATGTTGGTTAGAAAGCTAATTGTCTACCCACATCTTGGTTAGGAAACTCATTTTCAGTTACGTGGTTTTCAATTGTATGGATGTTGAAAACCATCTAATTGAAAACTAGCTTCCTAACCAAAGATGAGTCAGGAATCTACCACAATTGGGGAGGGCACAGTATATTCAATGGTATGTAATAATACTGGATCTAGACCAGTTTACTTCATTATACAGCATCCAATTGAGGGACATTTGTCCAACAATAAAGATTCCTCTTGTTCAAAGAGAAGTCTGTGCAATCTGTTCCATTAAATCTATAGTAAAATATAGACTGCTGGCACTACACCACATCTTTCTCCATTTTTATTGGTGTAGGTAATGTATGTCTCTCAAAATTTTATTGGTCTATAACTTCCATCATACTTACCCAGTATTTTAACTGCACCTGATCTATACTAGGTTATATTCTAATGAGGTACTGGGGTACTAGAATCATCACACATTGCTCTACCAAAACAGTATCTTAAAATACTTGCTGAAATGGAAATGTACTCAAGCTTCATATTACATTTCAGCCCATATCTTCTTCTAAGTAGAACTTCCTATTAGAGAGAGAGAGAGAGAGAGAGGGGAGAGAGAGAGAGAGAGAACAATTCAACTTTAATTCAGGCCTATCCAGACAGGGCCCGAAATGCAGAGCCTTCTGATCTTTTACCGGAAACATCCAAATGACAACACTGGTAAAAGCAAATTAGTTTAATACTCCATTAGACCCAGGCCTTCCTGAAAGACCTGGGTCTAATGGGGTATGAGGACAGTGAGAACTGACTCCTGGGTAGTCCCGGGACTACCCAGAAGTCAATCCCCACAGTCCTCTTGGTTTTTCGGGTTCCATGAGGCTGGAGAACCGAGAAGGCACCCACCCTCTCCCCAGCCCCCCTTCCCCAAAAGCCTTTAAAGTTTTTAAAAACTTACCGGGCCACCATTACGCTGTTCCGGCAGGCCTCCTGGTGTTTAGAAATGATGTGCCAGGAGGCAGGTGGGCCAGGAGCAAAATCGCTCCCCCCCCCCCTTCTTGGCATATCATTTGTACATGCCAAGAGGCCTGCCAGAGCATTAGCAGCCCCGTGAGGGTTTTTTAAAAAAACTTTTAATACTTTCCTTGGGTGAATGTCTGGGTGCCCTCCCAGTAGTTACTGAAAGGGCATCTAGACACACACACACACACACACACACACACACACAGACACACACACCAGAGAAAGCCAGGTTCTGGGAGGGGGTGTGGAGACAAAATCCCACATCAAAGTGGGTTTTTGAAACCCGCTTTGTCATGGCCTATTTCCCAGTGTGGAAGTGCCTTCAGTCAGCTCAATTTTTAATGCTTTTATTCCACTTTATTTGCCTTGGCTGCATTCCATGTAATTCTATGGTTTATAGTTAGCGAGGCCCAAGAGCTTTCTGGCTCAGAATCCTAAATGCCCCCTCCAAAACTGCAAATCTCAGGATTCCCCAGAATGTTGCCCTGGTGGTTAAAATGGAATGAAAGAACTGTAACAGTCTAGTGTGATAAGAATCTGACTCTTCTCAGGCAGTGAGATGATTTCAAGTCTACACATAAACCCCTTCCAAATACTGATGAGAAAAAGACATAAAAATACTAGAATCGGTAGTCATTTTTATTTCTGCTGCTGACTAAGCAATGCCTTTTGTTGCTGCTTTTATTGATTATAAGTGTTTAACCCTGTTCTTGAAAAAGGTTAGTCTTAAATGGTATAAACCAGTTTGAGCGCTCCAAAGCACAGTAAAATATAACAAATAACCAAAATATCCAATGCTTCAAAAGTGATTAAATTACATTTTCTTCTAGCATGTCAGGAAGAGAAAAATATATTATGAGCTGAGAATTAAGATTGTTTAAAAAGTCAGCTTTACTTCCAAGACAGCATCTTGATTTGTATCCAACTATTAAGTCACAAATGTTCATGCTGGATTGTTTAGCTCTAAAACAATTAGTAAGCTTATGGAACACTACAGCATCTGCCTCTGATGTCAATGAAACAATAATGCAACAGGAAAAAATCATGTTTTATTGGCATAATAAGACTTAGGGCTGGACAATTGGTTCCACTGAAGTCAATGGGAATCAAAATTACTCCTCTTAGTTCTATTGACAGATGTGGTCATTAAAGTAGGAACATAAGAACATAAGAACATAAGAAGAGCCATGCTGAATCAGGCCTCAGCCCATCTAGTCCAGCATTCTGTGTCACACAGTGGCCCACTAGTTGTACACAGGGATCTCTAGCAGAAAGGAGGGCAAAACCCTCACCTGCTCCCGACCCCCACAACCAGTACCCGGGGAAATCCTGCCTGCCTCCATCAACACAGAGGTGGCACTTGGATGTCCATTTCAGTAGCTACTGATTCCCTTGGTATCCATGAATCTGTCTAATCCTGCCTTGAAGCTGTCCAGGCTGACCGCTGTCACAACCTCCTCTGGAAGTGAGTTCCATAACCCAATGACCCTCTGGGTGAAGAAATATTTCCCCTTATTAGTCCTAACTTTCCTACCTTGGAGCTTTAGGGAGTGCCCCCTGGTCCTAGTGTTGTGTGACAGAGAAAATATTTTTTCTTTATTCACCTTTTCTATCCCATGCATGATTTTATACACTTCGATCAAGTCACCTCTTAAACGCCGTCTTTCAAGGCTGAAAAGACCAAGGCGTTGCAACCTGATTTTGTAAGGGAGCTGCTCCATCCCTTGGATCATTCTTGTTGCCCTTTTCTGTACCTTTTCCAGTTCCGTTATATCCTTCTTGAGGTGCGGTGACCAGAATTGTACACAGTACTCCAGATGTGGCCTCACCATAGATTTGTAGAGAGGCAATACAACATTTGCCGACCTATTTTCGATTCCCTTCCTGATCATGCCAAGCATAGAATTTGCTTTTTTTACTGCTGCTGCGCACTGGGTTGACATCTTCATTGAGCTGTAGGAAAGTACCATTTTCCCATATTAATCCCTACAAAAGTAGGTGTGACTTCTCCACTATCAGCCATTTTTATCACAAAGAAACACAGCATCCAAGTGGTCCGTTTCAAGGCTAATTCTCTTGGACATTAGACCAAGGCTGGATGATGACAACAATTCCAAGAACAATTTTTTCCTATCATTTGCCACTACTCAAATTTAGCAGTGCAAGCCCAGTTGCAAATGAACTCCACCCCACACATACACACAAACACTTATGGTCTCCTAATAAGACTAGTTACATGGAGGAGCATGCATCTTAGCTTGGAAGACTTCTCCTCCCAAACAAGATCCACACTTCTCATGCAACATGTTTTAGTGCAAAGTTGCTGCTTTTTTACACAGCTATGTCACTAATCCACAATAATGGCTAAGGGGCCAGATATACTATACTTTTAACAATCGTAATACCCATGGACATTCAAGATCCACTTTATACACTCTGTTTGAAAGATGGGATGTGATTCTACCACTTGGTGCAAGGGGAGGGCAGATCTCTTTAGCTAAAATATTGGAAGGCAGACCATCTTCTGAATAATTTACTACAAAAACTCATTTCTTATAGCAGTGATATGGGTCAGTTTTGAAATCCAAACCAAATCATAGGGAATCCTAAACTGTAGCCAGTTCCAGTTCACATCATTTAATCAAAGTTCTGTTCAAAAACAGACTATGACCCCTTCCACAAAGATGTATAAAATCCACATTGAACTGGGTTATATGGCAGTGTGGCCTCAAAGGAGGTATTGTGGATTATCTGCCTGGATGTTCTGGGTTATATGGCTATATGGAAGGGCCCAATGTTGCTTATAAGAGTCTTAGAAAAAGAAGCAACTGTTTCCCACTTACTCCATAGAAAATAATGGGAGATGCGGACTGTGAATTTTATATAAATGCTACACAACCTGACAAAGAGAAGCTGCTATCATCCTCATTCCCTTTTTTCATGCTGCTGGACTAACTTCTTATGCTCAGATTTGCAATATGTAGCCATCCAAGATGTGACTATGAGATAAACAGTATTCTTTCATAGTAAAACAATGGCCCTTTCAGAAATAGATGAATTCTTTACTCAGTAGGTAACAGAATTTCTGCTTATCCAGCCTATTTGCAACATTAAAATGCATTCAGTGGAAGCTGAAATGAAATGTTATATTGTAGTGCTGCTGTAGGACATAGTAATTCATCTCCAGAGAGCTAGAAGCTCACATTACTGGCAGGTGCTCCAGAGTGTGCATTGGCTTCTTACAACATTCCAGGAAGAACTTAAGATGCTGGTCATAACCAATAATACTCTAAAGAAATTAAGTGCTACATATCTCGGATGTTAACTCCCTCATGGAGAAATCAATCTACTTCAGGAATATGTCAATTTCACATTTTAGGTCTGGTCTATCTGATGGTTGTGAAGTATGAAAAATGCCCTAAATTTAACCTTTGTTTTCCTCAAATTATAAACATACTGTTTTGTAGTTGCTTCTAATATGCTGCTTGATAAACAAAATTTGAGATGAGACTTGCATTACAAAATAAGTGTGTTCTGAATATGTGAAGTATGAATATAGTCAGTTTATTATAAAATGGGGACCTACTGTTCTACTCATAACAATCTCTAAGATTGCATAGGAATTTTATTAATTACTCTTATCTACTCATAGGAAAGTCTAGAAATTATAGTCAAAAAGTCAACCCCAAAAAACTTGATTGATGTATTCATGGGTCACTATGACTACTGTATCTTAACTCCTATTTAAAAAGAACCATCCCCTTCTCTGATTGGAATGGCAAAAAGGCAAGAGCTCAGTCTGTTGCAGGAGAACCTAAAAGAAGCATTGAGCCCCGCTCTATTCTTTCTGCCGTGATCCCATTTCGAGTCTTTTTGAATGACTGGGTGGGGGAAATGGCAGCAGTGGGCAGAAAAGGTTGGCACCCTGAGGCAGCATTGGTTTGGACTTCAACTCCCAGAAACCCCAGCCAGCTTACCATCTGTTAGGAGATGAAGTCCCAAATATCTGGAGGACTAAACTATGGGAACTGCTGCTCTAGACCACGAACAATAAGATCTAATTATGGCAATGGAAAGAGGAAGCAAAGAGGGCAGCAGGTGCTGTGGTGACTGGTGGGTGACAACAAATGCCATCCCTGTCAGTAAATTAAGATGCCATGCTAATTCACAGTGTTCCCTTCAGTCTTTCACTGCCAATCTCTGGCCTCACTGTACCACAGTTGAAAAAGAACTCACACCAGTGAGACTTCCCCCAACAATCATCAACAACAGGATTCCAGACATTTTTCACTAGCTGATATTCACATTTGTGGAATACATTTCAGAGCTGCAGAGGAGGGCTTAAAAGCACCCTCTTTAAATATTTAAAGGCCAAGATGTTTCAAGACAGATTTCTCTTCCCCCGGGCACAACTCAGGTTACTGAATTCATTTTACCAAGTCAGGAACTGAATTTCCATCCCTCTCACCAGACTATGAAAAACAAGCTGTGCTGCAAATTTCACTGATCTCTGTACACTAGCAGGTATTGTTTTATTTTTGGCATGTCTGTGTTGGGTCCTGGAAGTGACTCTTCAAAGCTGTCTACTCATGAAGGTTACATTCAGCTACTGCTTAGGATATACAGTAGAGTCTCACTTATCCAACATAAACAGGCCGTCAGAACGCTAGATAAGCAAAAATGTTGGACAATAAGGAAGGATAAGGAAACACCTATTAAATGTCAAACTGCAGGATCTGCAGTGGCTCCCAATTGAATTCCGGATCACCTTCAAGGTGTTAGTTCTTACTTTTAAGGCCTCATATGGTCTGGGGCCAGTGTACCTACAGGATCGTCTTTTTCCATATAACCCTCCGAGATCTCTACGCTCAGAAGACCAGAATCTTCTAGGCATCCCCAGTGTGAAATCTTTTCACCTAACATCAACAAAGTGAAGAGCCTTTTCTATCATTGCCCCGGTGTTGTGGAATGCTCTGCCACTGGAGATACGAGTTCTGCAAAATCTAACCACCTTTCGCAGAGTATGCAAGACACATCTCTCCAGGCAGGTTTTTGAATGCTTGTGACTTTTAATTGTGTTTTACTTGTGCTTTATCTATTGTATTTGTATAATTGTGTTCCGGGAGTGGCGGTGTACAAGTCCAATAAATAAATAAATAAATAAATATTATGTTATGATTTTACAAATTAAGCACCAAAACATCATGTTTTGCAACAAAACGACAGAAAAAGCAGTTCAATACATGGTAAAGTTATGTAGTAATTACTTTATTTACAAATTTAGCCCCAAAACATCACAGTGCATTGAAACATCTGTGGATCCAGGTGGGAGGCAGACTGTTTTGGATAATACAGAACGTTGGATGAGCAAAGGTTGGATAAGTGAGACTCTACTGTAGTTGTATCAGCAGAATGTGCACAGAATTATTTTAATTGTCATTATTAAATTGGTCCCATTATCTCTCCTGAAAAGTAATCTGTCTCAAAATATACTGGGTCTGAATAATCATTTTATGTCCCCACCCTTTCATGAACCTTCTCTCAATTCCTGCATTTGTTTGTTTTCTTTGTTCTTAATATCAATAAACTGAGTAAATTTCCAAAACAGTCTCCAAACTTTTTATACGGTCTAAAACGGAGGTGAACAACACGTGGTCCAAGAACTTCTGGCATCTCTTCAGATAATTTCAAAGAGGTTTTTGGCCTAATTTTGAAGGCCTCCTGGAAGCCATGATTTAGACCCACAATTATATTTGTTTTGTATATAATATACACATGCAAGCAGCACAAACCTTTGGGAGATAACTAGGTGCTATGATTCCATTCATCTCCTTCATCAGGAAACAATACCCAGTCTGTCTATTACTTGCAAAGATAGTATCTGCTCAGCCTGCATGCAAATCCACAGCTAAAATTCAATTTTCTATTCTGTTTTTGATTTAACTGATTTCCATGGAAAATTCATTTGTGTTTTTGATTGCCATCCAGCTCCATTTTTTTGCTGTTACTCCTTTAGTACTGTCATGTGGTTGCTGCAGTTCATGTTCCCAAACATTTGTTTAGCAGGGTATGCTTTGCTTACAGATACTTAGCATTACAGGTTTTGTTTCTTAACACTGGCTCAGTGCAAAAACCTGAAAAGTCATGGTACTACTGATGGTGTGACACAAATGGGACAGTGCAACTGTCATGAAATGTCACCATACTGATTCAAGCAAATGCTGTGGTTCAAAGAACTGCTGCTTCTATTTGAATATAATAATCTACCAATGATGGAAATAAAATAGTTGAAAGCACTATTTTGCACGATTCAAAAGAAAAATGGAAACGTGTCAGTATAAGAATGCATTACTGACTACTTGCTACTTTTCCTCCATTCTCCATCACTGGTTTTAATGTTTCGTTTGTGCTCAAATGTGCCAGAAACCCCTTCTTTCTAATGCCAGAGCTAAGAATTTTTCCTAGCATTCTGCAAAAGCATTTCCTCCAACATCTAGTATGCATGTGTAATACAAAAGAAACCTAGCTCTGAAATGAGAGTTTCCAGAGTCTAATAAGATATTACTGAAGCAGATTACTGGAGCTAATGCCAGTGAGCCTTTGGCTGAAGTTAAGCACAGAAAATTATTCCTTAATTATTCTGGTAGTGACAGACTAGCCCTATGATTATGTGGAATGAAATGGATGCCTCAGGAATTATATTTGGAGTGTCATGAACTAGGAGCCAATTATATGTCCTTTTTCACGTCACCTACTAGGGATACAGATATGTGCTTGGAGCATTTTTCATCTCAAGGGCCCAGATATTTGTTTAACTTGGATACAGTACTTGGTTTTGTTTACTGAGGATGATTGTTGCTTCATTTACAGCAGGCAGCAAAATGTCTTGGTTTAGCCTCAGTCAGTGAGAATCTGCAAACCATTATTTATTGAATTATTTTTTAATTGGAGGTGTGACTTCAAAACATATTTATTTTGCATTTCTGAATATCTATGCAGAGAGTATGTATTCATTCTATACTTCTTATGGAAAAACATTCATAAATCTTTACATCTCATGTGCCAAAGAGATTTCTGGTCCTAGTCCCCTAAATAACTTTATTATCAGGTCCTAGTCCCCTAAATAACTACATCTGATGTAATTATTTCAATACTTCTGATACATATTCTGCCATTTGCAGTTGGTGGCTTCTGTGTTAGTGGAGCAATGAATCCATTCTGATTTTAATCTTAAAGAAGTGACCTAAACCTATTTTGGCAATACAGTTCAGAACCTTGGATAGATCTTTCACAGTCTGCATTAAAACCCAGATTCATTGTCCCACTAAGAGGAAAGGTACTAGCCACAATTTCCGTCTACTTGAAGGAAGGAAAAGTGGCCATCTCAGAATAATTTCTTATGGAGATCTGTTGTTTGAACTTCCACTGATACATAGTACTAATCAGGTAATAAAAAGGGTAAATTCAAAATGATATACTAACTCTACAGCTAAAGTCAGTTAAGATATTTTTTGAAACTCAACTCCAACTGGTATGTCCTCTGGGTATTGTAATTCATAAAACATAACTTTCCAAGTTCTTCCATAATGTAGTCCACACTTTTCTGTGTCTGGGCCAATGTTGTAATACTACTATTTATCTCAGAAAACAGTGTGTTTATAGGAATTCAGATTATGCCTTCACAAGGCCAAATAACTTATGTGGAATGTCATCTCCCACATGATCTTACCCTTCTACTTGATCCACGTCCTCATGTGAGATGATTTCAAGTACATAAGTAAACCATTGCTATGTAAGATCTTAACAAACATCCCAATGGGAAACAGTGCTATGAAGTATGGTGGTTGTGGGGATGAATTAACATGTGACACTCCCATGAATGCATTGAATGTACACATATTTATGGGGCCATCTGAGTCCCCCTTCCCACGACCATATACTTCCTTAAGGAAAGAGGAAACATAGTATTTTGACTTCCCAACAAGGAAGTAAAACTCAAAATGTGTTCATGGACATGATTCTTTGTACTGATACATGCAGTGGGTAAAATTGCAATCATTAACATAGGGTCCTTCCACACAGCTGTATAAAATCCACAAACAACTGGAATATATGGCAGTACGAACTCAGATAACCCAATTCAAAGCAGATATTGTAGATGATCTGCCTTGGTGTTCTGGGTTATATGGTTGTGTGGAATGGTCCACAGTATAAGCTAGATGGATAAATATACTTTCTTGAATATACATTGGTCCCTTCATGCTCTTCTTATGTTAGGTTTTAGTTCAGATTGTGGGATAGAGAGTAAAGGTTCATCTCAACCACATCTAGAAATGAGCAAGCTTTACCAAGCTCAACATGGCACATGTTCTAATGTTACAGTGTTATCTTCATTCTGTCTTGTTTCTGTGAGTTTTGAAAGGCTTTTACACATGAATTTACCAAAGATACAATTGTCAAGTAATATTCCAGCGATCAAAGCGTTTTGGTTCATTTCGAAATGTATGCATTTTGCATCATTTCAAAAGTACCAACCCCCCTTTTAAATTTACCCAAACTGCATCACAAAATTCCAAATCATAGGTCTTAAAAGTTTGAAATGTTATACATAAACTTATTTCAAGCCCACTCCACATTTAAGCATTTCATTTTGTTTTAAAACAGCCAAGCAGATCAGTTACCATGAGGTTTTCCAATCCTTTAAAATCCACAAAGTTAGTATTTGGTTGTATTCCAAGAATACCTCCATTTACAAGCCCTCTGAAAGAATCATTCTAGCATTATGTATTTGGTTTCAAATGTCTGGCACTAAATGTTTGAACACATATTTCACACACATCTGAAAAAAATATCTGGAATCCATTCTTAGAAAGCCTTGACTAAACACTTAGGCTACTGAGATATCTGGAAGATCTGGAAGTCTTTGCTTCTCTTTCCTGTTCCCCCCTCTCTTTGTATCATTCCCCCCAGTTTTTTAACATCTGCAACACTGATGTCTCTTTTCATGTTACTCTGGGGGAAAATCATTATTGAAAATCAATGACCTGCACAGATAGTACCATAAAATGAATTTGTATTTGCTGGTAATAGAGACCATGTTGTTGCAAAGCAAAGGGGAAAACTGTTATCAAAAATATAGCATTCTCTCCACTGTTAATCTTCTAATATCACTTAAACCCAGGGAATTCATGTTGCTTACTACTGTGACCTTCATTGGAATGGCCGAGTACCATGGGTATGGGAGTATATCATGTGATCCATCCATCTCATGTTTCCCAGATTTGGATCCTGATGCTTTGGTGATGAGATGGAGTCAGAAAGAAACAGCATCTGATTCTTCCCCAATGCAATAGACAAAAAGGGGAGAGGCAGGAAAAGGCATAAACAGCATCAATACAGGTGCTCCTCTATAAGCTGAAAGTTATCACCCCAAAGGTCCTCTTTCTTCCCTGTGTTCAAGGGGGAAAGAAAACGAATTTGTCCCATGTGTGTTTCCAAGGAGGTCTCATTCTGAATGCCAGATGTTCTTCCTTAATCCCTTCTCTCCTTTTTTTGTCTTGAATCTATTTCTACTAGTATTAATTAGAGTTCTTTGGGGCAAATGAACCCACAAATATATCTCAAAAGAAACTGCCCTTAGATGTCAAAGTACAGCTGGGTGTAATATAAGAAAATAATTTCTATTTAAAGAGAATTTGTGAAATTGCCTGCTTTTGTGAGAGCGTATAAATAAAGCACTCATAAACAGTGTTACCATGATGATACTAATGTATTCTGGAACAAAAATTCTATACACACATATCAAGAAGCAATTCTTATTGGGTTCAGTGGAGACATCTTTCCCCATGATAATTCTTCCAGGAGTAACTTTCCTGTCTTAGGGGTTAATTGTTTCTCACTTCTGGTTGGCTCACCCCCATTCCTAACTATGAGTCGTTTATAAATTGGATGTTTGCAACTCGGGGACTGACTGTGCTTGACAAAGGTTAGGAAAGCCGGATCCCTCTTGGGCTTCAACAAGTTGCAGGTAACCTAACCAATCCCAGAGCTGTTGCAAAGATAAATACAGAAAGGGCAACTTTGGAGGAAAGGCAAAATATGGACTCAACAGCAATAAAAATAGTATGGGAGAAGCTGTTGTGAAGAACGGCCTGCTTAATTAGATCCAGAGGAGGTATCCATTAGGTACAGAGGTGCAGTGGATTTAATACTAATCCACTGAAACTTTCATTGACTTTATATTTGTTTATTACACTCTTAATCCACTCAGAAAACAAGTTATTTTGGCATAATGTGCAAAGCTAAATAAAATACATTTTAAAAATGTAATAAATGCAAAGCAATAACCGCAAAAAACAGTTCTATGTAAAAACAACAACAAAAATGATAATCTGGAATAACTGGGCAGAAAATGTTTGTTTGTTAAGATGCTGAGAAGATAAAACTATAGTTTGAGTCAACCCTTAGTTTCACTCACTACGGTAGTTATTGTTTCTGCTGTGTGCATTCAATTTATTTCCAACTTATGACAACCTGATGGTGATACTATCAGAGGGTTTTCTGGGACTGAGAGCATGTGACTCTCTCAGATCATCCACTGGGTTTTAATAGCCATATGGAGAATCGAATCCTGGTCTCCACAGTCATAGTCCAGTGCACAAAACACCACACCACATTGCCTCTCTACAGAAATTATTGGTTATGCTGTATTTGTGAGAGAGATTGCTTTCATTCAGACTAAGCAAGGCTGCTTATGCGAGAGCACAAATGTTTACATCATGCTGGTAGCACTGGAGTTACTCAACACATGCAAATCAGTACAGTGTTTTCAAAAGCCATTGGTCTAATAAAATTTTAAAAAAGTAATGGCACCACGTGGTAATATGAAACCTGAGTTTGATTTTTTTTCTAGTTCACAAGACCTAAAGTTAAAAAAGAAGTGCAGGACTAAATGAACGTCTACTTACCATATATTCCATGTTAGATGCAGGTGGGAAGACTTTGCCTCGCACTTGATTGTGATAATCCAGAATGGCAATCATGTCATTCTGTGAAATGTATCGTTTACTTCTGGTTTTGGGGAGGCTCGCCAAATCCAGCTGAGTATTCAAAGCCCCTTCAGCATTGGTAGAATCATTGGCTGACAGATACACGTCAGTGGAATTGTGTAAAACTACTGCACTTGTATCACAGACAATAGAAATTAAAAGGGCACTGGCAATGGTTGTGATAACTATCATTTTGAGGCCTATGGAAAGACAAAATACTACTTTAAGCCAAAATGTTTAGAAGATCTGTGAAAAATGGGGGGGGGGAGTTAAGAGCATAAGTGGGGTGAATATGAATTACTTTTCTTCATGACCTCTACTGCTCACTCAAGTTGATTCATGCAAAAAACAAAATTTAAAATATGTATCCAGACAATCAAATAAAGCATCGCTGTGTCTCATATCACCTAGCATCAGTACATATACAATTGCCCTGTGACATACAACTGAATTTATTCATGCAGACTGAATGCAACTGAAGAGGCTGCAAAGAGCATCTAATATTCTGGATATTAAAAAGATAACATCTATGCTGGTCATTAATTAATAACTTCTGTCCTCATTCTAACTTAACATTCATTCAAAAGCATATCAGCACACAGGAAACATGGGAAGATATGGAAAGAGAGTTATTGCACTAGTACAGTTTAAAATGAGTCCAGCAAGATGTGCATTAATTAAAAATGCATGCAAAGCAAACTGAGCTCAATGGCTTACCTCTTTGCAGAACCAAAAAGCCTAGAATATTGTTCTTCCAAGTTAAACAGCACTTTTCTGTGTGCTAGTGTGAACCCTTGGAAAGAGGAGTGTGTCTTATTACAACCTCTTAAAGAAGGGAGGGAAAGACAGAGAAAGATTTGGAAGAAAAAAAACCCTCAGCAGGCTTTCTAGCTGCTGGCTACAGGAGCTGCTAACAGCTTATATATGTTACAGTAAGCTACAAAGGGTAACTCTTTCCAAAACTCCTTTGCACAGCTTAAATGAAAGGGGGTGGGGTTTTTCACAGAAAACCCAGTGATTGGGTGCCATCTGTTTCTTACTGTAGGATACTAGAGATATTTTTTCACACCCCCTTCTCCCAGACTCTGAAGTTGCAAGAAAATAAGCCTTCTTTCCCCCAGTTTTCTGTTTTTAATAGATGACATTCAGTTTGGTTCTTCTGTGCTAACAATGATGTACATAAGAATAAAAAGACACATGCATTACACACATACATATTCGGCAGATATCTTTACATAGTGAGATTGCAGGATATGCCACCAGTAGCTTGTAAAGCAAAAGAGAACCATCTAATAGATCAGTCACTACAGACTGAAGCCAACATTTGAGGCACTGCCACAAATAGTTTATTTGCATTCATGCAACTCTGAGACAGGAATGAATAAACTAGTAAGTCGGGTAAAAGGTTTATCACCTGAATGTCTGTCTGCAGAAAGTTACAGAAGCAACTTAAAAGCAAAAAAGGGGTCAGGGATACATCTGGTTCCCATTTAACTGAATAGAGTTGGAATTGTTTAAGCAGAGAATAGTTCAGGCACTTATACAGCAAAAACTGAGAGCATAACACCAGGTCTATGAAGAATGCAGCAGCAGCAGTAAGGCCGCCAATGACCCAGAGCCAGCAATCCCATATTATGGGGTTACAGATTGGAGCGCTGTCAATATTAGGCCAGAGCAGTGCCAAGTCTGGGAGGCCTGAGGAAATCTTCAAAAGCAGGCCCCCTCAAACATTCAATAAAAATATTTTGTGATGTCAGTGGAATGAGACTATTCACAGGACAAACCATATGGAGCAAGAGGGGGGAAAGTCCAGCATACAAAAAAAATCTCCTGTTCTTTGCTAGGGCATTGGTGTAATACAAAGTTCCACTATTTGCCAAGATGGAAGGACGGTGCCGTGGTTAAAGTAATAGTCTGACCCAAGTCATTTTGCTTCCAGAAAACTAATGATATCACCCACATAAGTCACAATGTGCAGTTATTTAATGTCGGTCAGTTTATTTATGGCAGAAAATCCGTACATGTAACCCTTCATCTTCAAGCCAGAGCAGAAACAATAACATCAAATAACTGAACTATTTGGTGCCCATTCAGGACTCTCCAAAATCTGCCTCCTGACTCTACTTAATGATAGGGTCAGATTGACTGAAAACAATGCCATTCAAATGTTGTTTAATATTTATTTTGAGATACACACAAAGTTTTAAGAGGACATTCAACATTTCAAGCTACAAAAAGTTAAATTACATGATTAGATATGAAACATGGCTTTAGAAAATACTAGGGGGTGGGAGGAAGAGAATGAAAACTATGTTCCTTGATCAGGAGGAGGAAAAATTATTTGAAGACCCACAACACCAACATTGGTTATGAATGAAAAGGTGAAAATACATTCTCAAACATATATGTATTTTTCTAGACAAAAAATATATATAAATACTTATCTGTCCTATCTTTATGTGAGCCAAAGTTTTATGCCTCTACAATTTTCTATTACTTCATGAAAATTGTGGAGATTCATACTCCATGAATGAGCAGCTGTGCTGCAGAACCATTTCATTTGATATAGCATACAGTATTACACAAAGAACTGGACTGATTTGTTCATCAGACAAACATACGTAACTCTGTGGAAAGCCTTCCAACCTGTTCAGTGTGCCAAGTGAGATTCTCTTCAACAGATCGTAATTTATCCTGGACAGCCCAAGACACTGTGACGCATATAAGCAGCTGAAAGAAAATCACCAGTATTTACTGACTTTGACTGGAAACGTTCTGTCATATTACATTGAAATGTTTCTAAACAACAATGATGCTAAGCAAGCTAAGAGAGAAATAAATGTCACCCATGTCAAACAGAATTCCAGCTGTGGAAATGTTGACTTTAGCTCTTCTATGGTTCTCATATTCTATGTGGATGGAACCTCATATCTTTTTGGAGGAAGAGAAATTCTAGTGACAATCTAGCAGTAAGGTGAATGATTTGACAACCTCTAAAATACTAGAGAACATCTTTGATTCAGATAGTATGGCATATTTTTCAAGCCTATTCTTCCCCTACACTTATTACATATTGTCAATTGTTCTGATGCCTGTGAAATCAGTCTCTATAAATATCCAGCCTCCGGAAAGTAAAGGGAGAGATTTTTAAAAAGTGACTTACCAAATGTGTATACAGGTGCGTGAATCTCGCATGATTGTTTGTTTGTTAAATTATTTTGGATCTGTAAACTCTGGAATCTACATTGGATTGGATATTAATACTCTGGTACAGTATGAAAACATTAGAGTCACGTCTCCAGTGTTGGGAGTGAAATGGATACACGTGTATTTTTCAAAACAAAATGGATAGATATTCTTTCTCCTGATTGCCACTTTATTGTATTTTAAAAGCACACATGATTTAAAATAAATATTTTAAATATTGAAAACATTTTTTCATTTTGTTAGTTTATTCAATCTTACCTTCACTACCACCATAAACAATAATCCTTAATTTGAAATAAGATTGCATTTTCAAATGATACAGTCAGAAATCATGTTGGCATTGCCACAAAATGGTCACTGTGTATCACATATCATGGTATGCTATGCATAGATGTGAGAAAAGAAGAATTGTGATGTTAAAGGTTTACTAAACTGTGAATAGCAAATGATGCACTTGTAATAAGATGTTAGAAAGGAGAAAATGTCAGATTTTATAAGAGTTAGAGCAGGCAGGTGTTTTGGCCCTCCAGGTGTTTTGGACTCCAATTCCCATAATTCCTAATAGCCAGTAGGGCCAAAGTTTGCCCATGCTTAAATGCTTTTAGGTTATATAGACAATAGTCTATAAATACAAGGAAAGTCGACACAAACAATAGGATGCAAATTGTATATCTTCTCAGATTCCTCATCTTTCCATGGCTCAAAGGCATTCTTTATATACTTGTGGAAAATTCATGGGAAGCGCAATTTGTGTATTGCACTTCTCATTGCAGTTGTCCTAACTCAGAAGAAAGAAAGCACATATGCATAATGAGTATACATAGTAAAAATCCATAACCATAATCGAACAATGGTTTTAATCACCATAAGACATAGTAACATCCACCTACCCAAACAGCAAAATGGGATTAGAACAATCCATGTCCACTAGTCACAATACCCAGAGACTGAAAACCAGCAGGGTACAGTGCGGTCATGGGCAATCTTTTTTGTCCTGGGGCTACATTGTGGGCCTGGCCAGGAGGGACGGGGCGGGAAAGAGGGCGGCTGGGCACACACTGGGTGGGATGGACCCAGGAGGGGGAGGGCCTAGGAGAGGGCAGGGCCAGGAGGTGATGGGGGCAGGGCCTAGGTCATTCTCAAGTTGTCTTCCTGGCATAAGGATGGGGCTGCTCACCCCATCCTTATGCCAGGAAGAAAACGAGATATGTGGCAACTGCCTCGATCCTCCTCCCTAATACTCCTCCCTTTATCTTCAGGCTGTTCTCTCAGTACTATTCTGAGAGGAGGGTGAGACAGATGATGTCCAAGAGCACTTCAGAGGACTCTCAACCACTGTGTGCCTTCCTTGAGCCATCCTCCTGACATAAGGACAGGGCTATTTGCACCATTCTTATGCTGGGAGGAAGGTGAGATACACGGTGGCAGAAAGCACACCAGGGGGCTCTTAGCTGCTGCATGCCTTCCTCCCCTGTCCTTTCTGCATAAGGATGTGTCAGGCCACCATGTCCTTATGCCAAGAGGACAGGGAAAATGAGGAGGGCCTGAGGTAAGCATCCAGGGGGCAACATCCAGCTCCTGGGCCTTAGTTTGCCCATGCCTTGCATAGTGGTTTGAGCATTGAATTATGACTCTTGCAACCAAGGATCAAATACATTCTTAACTATGGAAACCCACTATGTGACACTGAATAAGTCAAACTCCCTTGGATTTGAAGGATGTCAATGGTATCCCTCTATGAAAGGTTTGTCTATTTATTTATTTGTTTATTTTTTTATTCCCCACTTTATCTTCCCTGGCGATGACTCAAAGCGGCTTAACATAACAAAATCATCATTACCATTTAAAATATACAAATATACAAACATTAAAACAGGATTAAATATAGACAGTATTTAAACATTCCCAGTTAAAAACCATTAAAACAATTTCAAAGTTAAAACCCACAGCAACCCCTGAATTGATCTTAAAAACCTTCTTCTTTAAAAGCTTGTCTAAATAAAATGGTTTTAGCCTGCTGCCAGAAGGACAGCAGGGAGGGGGGCCATTCTGGCTTCCCTGTACAGGGAGTTCCAGAGTCAAGGGACAGCCACCAAGATGGCCTGCTCTCCCAATCCCATCAACCAATCTTGAGATTGAGGTGGGACTGAGAGATGGGCCTCTCCTTAAAATCTCAAGGCCCGGGCAGGTTTGTACAAAGGGATGCAGTCAGTCAAATGTTTGCCAGAAATCTGAAAGGCACACAACAGCAAATCATAGATATTACACTTCGCAGCAGCTGCTGGCACTCTATCTACAAGTAGGAGGGTGCTATTATTAGGCATATGGGAAGCTGTATTGCACCCAGTGAAACCGTTGGTCCATCTAGCCAACAGTTGTCCTGGTTTTTCATACACTTCCTCTAGTTGTATCTGGAGATACCAGAGACTAAGCCTGAAACCTTCTGCATTTAACTATAATTATTATTTTGCTTTTCAGTGTCCTCAACACATGTGGCCCTGCCTGTCATATGATCTAGCATTGCTATTCTCATGTTCTTAACAGCACCACTCTAACTGGGAATGAGAGGCTAATACAACTCACCTACAAAACCATGACTTTTCTGGGCACATTTTCCATGCCTCTACTCATTCCTCTTCCTCTTCCAACTATGTATGTACTAAACTAGCTTTGTAAACTATGAACTAGCATGATGTAGAAATTTGAGTATTGGATGAGTTCTTGGGGAGGCGAGCATTCGAATCCCTATTGGGCAAGTCACTTACTTTAAGCATTATAAGAAGGCAATGATTTTCCTCTGAATAAATCTTGCCATCAAAACCCTGGGATGGGGCCACCATAAGTGAGAGGCAACCTGAAGTCACCCAAAACCAACAACTAATGTTGGCTAAAACCTGTGCTTCCCAAGTTGTCTGATGTGGAGAATCAACAATATTTTTTTTCTTCAATGCATCACACGTTGGCATTAAATATATCCCCATTGTGTATGATTGTTTCCTTTTTTCCTGGAAACTTGATAGGAATTGGCAGTCAATGGCTCAGGGACTGACACTGATCCAGGGATCACCACTTTTCTCTCTAAAACAACTGGTGGCACTTGCCTCCCATACAGATGTGATGTGCAGACACTGTGAAGACAGGAGCAGCCACAGAATACTATATGCAACTATTTTCGGTGAAAGTCAGGCCTTCCTCTCCAGCCATTTCTACTGCCCAAACCCTCTTAAAAGATTTGGCCTTGCTAGGCCACAGTATCACTGAGTCCTTTTGCTGAATTGCTGGTGAAAATTTGATTTAAAAAAAGGATATTACGATGGTATTACTCACTTCAAGAAGGTAGACAATGCCTGCCATGATCTCTGCCTTTTTTCCTTTTTAAAATTAATATTTTTATTGTAAACACAGGTAGAATAATATCAAAATCAGTCACCATTTCAAAATACATACAGAATGTTGTTCTCTTGATATTCTTATCATTGCTGATTTCACCTTTATCTACCACTTGTGTTGATCAATATTACTCTCCCGCACCCTCTGGGAACTTTTTTCCCTAGAGAAAGATGATATAGACTTTGATTAGGGGTGGGGGGTGGAGACTAAATGAAGTCCAGATAAGATCTGAAACAGAGCTTGATTCTGCAACCTCTGCTTTGTACCGAGGGAAGGCATGGTGCCTTTGTATTCTGCTTTGGTTAGACCTCATTTGGAATACTGTGTCTAGTTCTGGGCACCACAGTTCAAAAGAGACATTGACAAGCTGCAAGGTGTCCAGAGGAAGGGGGGGGCGACTAAAATGATCAAAGGTCTTGAGACCATGCCCTATGAGGAGCATCTTAAAGACCTGGGTATGGTTAGCCTGCAGATGAGAAGGTTGAGAGGACACATGATAGTCATATATAAATATGTAAAAGGGTGTCATAAGGAATAGGGAGCAGAAACTAGGAAACTAGGACTAAGAGCATTGGCTTCAAATTACAGGATAGAAGATTCCATCTGAACAACAGGAAGAACTTACCATACGAGCTGTTCAACAGTGGAACTCTGCCTCCTAGTGTGATGGAAGCTCCTTCCTTGGAAACTTTTAAACAGAGGCCATTTAATGCTAATAAAGGTGTCTAATTGCAACATTCACACTTGCCTCAAACAGACAAAAGTTATTTCTCCCACCCTGGACATTCCACAGATATATACACCTCACTTGCCTAGTTTCCAACAGACCTCACAACATATAAGGATGCCTGCCATAGATGTGGGTGAAACATCAGGAGAGAATGCTTCTGGAACATGACCATACAACCTGGAAAACTCACAGCAACCCAGCCATTCTGGCCATGAAAGCCTTAAGAACATAAGAACATAAGAAGAGCCATGCTGAATCGGACCTCAGCCCATCTAGTCCAGCATTCTGTATCACACAGTGGCCCCTAGTTGTACACGGGGATCTCGAGCAGAAGGGAGGGCAAAACCCTAACCTGCTCCCGACCCCCCACAACCAGTACCCAGGGATATCCTGCCTACCTCAACCAACTCCGACGTGGCACTTGAATGTCCTTCAACACCACAGTGTTAATAAGACCCAAGGCCTTTATATATGATATCCCTGCATCCCAGTAAACCATTTGGGTTATTTTTAATGCCTTAAATTGTTTTTGTGAGATGGTCTTTGTAAACAACAGAGAAATAGAAACAGACTTTGGACATTTTACTCTTTTTCCCTTCACAATTTGGCCATTTGTCAGCCTGAATCTGATGTTAGGTGTAAATCACAGAAGAACTTCTTCCAACTTAAATATTATTTTTGAACTAGATTTTAGACTGTTCCATAATATATCAGCTGTTCCCATGCAGAGGAGCATTAAAATCTGTCTAAAAACAATATGTTTATTTTATTATATCTCGCAAACTTTCACTCATGAAAGCATATAGCAATCCTGGAAAAAGGATTAATCTCCCCACCCCCACTGTTCACTGGTCATATACATGGCATTTAATTTGGATAAAGGGATGATTAGAAAACCAGCACAACATTTGACTATTTTATTCTATCGGCATGAAATAAGGGGCCATATCTAGGATACATAAGGGTATATTTTACAGTTTAATGATGTCATATTCTTCAATATATATATATATGACCAACTTTAAAAACTGGTGGGATGTGGAGGGAGTTGACCATGAATTTAGGGAGTTATAGTTCACTCCCATCCAAAGAGTGCTGTGAACCCAAACGACGATGGATCTGGACCAACCATGGCATGTAGGCCCAACATGGCAAGCTTTAAATACTACTGGGGTTTGGGGCATTGTGAACCCAGACAACAATGGATCTGGACCCACAAGTTAAAAGCATTGTGAACCCAAATGGCCTAGCAGTTTTCAAGGCCTGGCTTCTTTCTGCCTGTGGGGAATCCTTTGTTGAGAGTTGATTAGCTGTCCCTGATGGTTTCTTGTCTGAAGTTTCCCTGTTTTTGAATGTTGTTTTTTATTTACTGTTATGATTTTAGAGATTTGTTAAATACTGGTAGCCAGTATTTTCTTTCTGTTGAAATTGTCCATATGCTTATGGATTCCAGTGGCTTCTCTGTGTAGTCTGACATGGTAGTTGTTAGAGTGGTCCAGCACTTCTGTGTTCTCAAATAATATGGGGTGTCCAGGTTGGTTCATCAGGTGCTCTGCTATGGCTGACTTCTCTGGTTTCGGCCATGAAAACCTTTGACAATACATTGAACAATAGTATATTGCAGTATACTGCACAAATAGAGCACAAATTCAAGGAGTCACTTGGTGACTATGATTCCCAAGCATGGTGGATTAATGGGTTTTTCCTGAACAGACAGCCCTCTAGCTAGCATCTAATTTCCAGGATTTCCAAATACTTTGTTATTTACTTCTTAACAAGTAGGGTAGTTAACAGAAACAGATGAAGACTTACAAATGATTGGAAACATGACTATCATAAAGAGAAATGAAAAGAAAAGCATTACTTACAAAAATTATGATGAGTAAATTTACAATTCAAAAATTACACCAGGAAAGTACAAGGAAGAAGTGATTGAGAAAATTTAGAATTTCGCTGAAAATATTACATTACTGTTATGGAGACACACCCCTCCCCCCATTGTTGACAGGAAGCCTTTCTGACAGATGACCTAAGAAATCATACTCTTTCTGATTAGCAAGTTGACTGTCATCTTTAATTGGATGAAACTGACTTAATATCATCAGCACTTTAAAGTACAGTAGAGTCTCACTTATCCAACCTTCTCTTATCCAACATTCCATTTTATCCGACACACTTATCCGACACCTCCCTTTTCCTCCAGCATTTCCTCCTCAATTAAATGAGTGCTCTCCAACTCTCTCTCCATCCCCAATAAGTGACAAGGAGGAGGAGGAGGAGGGAGGAAAGGGGGGAAAGAGGCAGGACCGGAAGCAGAAGCGTCCTCCCTCCCTCCTCTCTCTTTCGCTGATTTCCATGCTCCTCTTCTACATCCAGGCACTTCCTGCTGGGCCTTACCTTAACTCTTTGAGTCCCTGTTGTTAGTATTCTAGGTGTCTAGTGCCGCATTGGACCGGCAACAGTAGAAGACATATTATCCGACATTTTTGTTTATCTGGCATTCTGCTGGCCCGTTTCTGTCGGATAAGTGAGGCTCTACTGTAATTAAAAGTTTACCATTTTAATTTGTCTGGGGCCATTCCAGAAACAGTTACAGGTAATTCAAAAGTATATCAGTATATTTTTCTATGTCCCCATCCTCTTAACTCATTACATCAAGGCAGGCTGGACCATTTTCCATCTTCCATGGTACTGAAACTTCTGCCTGATAGTGACAGGACTCTGTGAAAATCTTCAGATGTGCTGCAGTGCCAGGTCATTTGGATTTACCATCTCAAAATCTCAAAAGAGTTGGCTGTTTGTTCCAGCTAGGAATGTCCTTTTTATGAGGCAGTTGTCTCAGACATCAATATAGCAATATAGGACAAGAAGAGGAGGACCTGCTTTTCTAAGAAACATTTTGAAAACTGCACAAATCTTGGGAATTTTTTTTACAGTAGAAATGATAGCAACAGCTCTGGACTGAAGCCAGTGGTCACTCAGTTCTAGTAGCTAGTGCTAGAAGATGGATGGCATCAGTTTCCAGGAACTTTAAATGATATAATTTCAAAAAAGAACACATGTCACACTGAAAGATAGAACTGACGTTAGAAGCAGTTAGAGATGCTATGTTTTCCTTCACAAACTGTTTATATTAAAAGAAGCCTTCAAATTAAACCCAGTTTTGTTCTTTATACGAGATACCTTTCTCTATCATAATCAAGACTGGCTGGAACCAGTTCTCTCTAGTAAAGATAAATAAGTGTCTTTCTTATAAAGGAATAGCTTATTTTCTAAGCATCTGCTTTTTGTAGTATCATTTTTCAGGCAGCCTCTGTATCCAGTATATCTTTGTATTTAAAATTGGTACTCATACAGTTTAAAAACCATCTTCTTTGTGTATATTGGACTCCATAAGTTTATTTAGTAAAGTTCTGGATACCCCAGCTCTCTGCTATTCTCTAATACTGCTCATATGTCTTTTAAACATTTGACCAGAAGTAGCTTTTTTGAAGTGAGAGGAGAAATCATTCATTGGATAATTCTATTTAGAAGCAATCTTTACAGATTCGCAATTCTTCCTAAATTATTTGATCATCTCTTGAAAATTAATGGAAGTGACGGGGATTGGTCCGTGGGAGAAGTCCAGCTGGAGTCAGCGTGGTGTTGTGGTTTAAATGTTGGACTAGGATACCAGGGTTCAAATTCTCACTCAACCATGGAAACTCACTGGATGACCTTTCCTCTGAGAAAAGCAAAGTAAACAAATTCTGGTATCTTAACAAATTCTGCCAGAAAACTTCATAATATATTCACCTTAGGGTTACCATAAAGTCATAAATGGCTTCATGACACACAACAGATTTCCAACTTTATCACTCAAACCCAGCTTTTAATACTGTGGAGAGAGGCTCCAATGCAGAAAAGTGTAGTGTTTCATTTTGAAAAAGAACAAAATTAGACTGTCAACTCTCTTGGAAGCTTCATAGCATGATCTGAAAGCAATTTTCCCCTAGACTATATGTATACTTATTTGTAAAAGCAGCTTTATAATACTCTGGGAACATAACAGTACATGGGGCGGTTAAAATAATCTAAGGCCCCTTCAACACTGCCATATAAAATCCAGATTATCTGCTTTGAACTGGATTATATGGCAGTGTATATTCAGGGCACTTCCAGATTGCAGTTGAATGAACACTGAAGTGAGTTTTAAAACTCCACTTCAATGCATTTGGCGGGGTGATTAAGTCTCCACCCACCCCCCACGCAAAAACAACTCAAGCTTTCCCTGGGGAGAAGTGGCTACACCCAACCACCCCCAAACCCCCAAAACTGTCCTAGAAACTTGTAAAAACTTACGGGGCTGCCATTATGGTGGTCCTGGAGTCCTCCTAGCACATAGAAATGATGCCCCAGGAGACGGAGGTGGGGGGAACTTGAGGAGAAAAAACACTCTTCCCCCCATCTCCTGGCTCATCATTTCTACATACCAGGAGGACCCCAGAACCACTGTAATGGTGACCCAGTAAGTTTAACACATTTTAGGGACACTGGGGGGGGGGCTGTTTTGGGGGCTTGGTGGGAGGGTGTGGGTGCCATTTCACTCCTCTGGGCTTTTGGAAGCCCAAAGGAGCAAAACAGCTATGCAGACTCATCCCCGGGCAGTGTGTCCCCACAGGCCCAATACTCCATTAGACCTGGTCCTTTGAGGAAGTCTTGGATCTAATGGGGTATCTAATTAATTTGGGAGAAAGCAAGGTTTACCTTCTTTGTCTCAAATTAATTTGCTTTTACCTGAGGCGTTGTTGATGCCTCAAGTAAAAGCGCAACAGGCCCCGCATTTTGGCCCTGTTTGGAAGGACCCTCTTTAATCCAGTTCAAAGCAGATAATGTGGATTATCTGATTTCATAATCTGGATTATATGACAGTGTAGAAGGGGCCTAAGTATTGTTAAGTAAGAGCAGAATAGGCAGTGAAAAGAAAGCATAAAGCAAGCTTAAGGTTACTGTGGTTGCTAGTAAACCTTTTTTTTCTGTTTTTTAATGATTGGGCCCAAAATGTTGCATTTTGTGTGTAATGTATTAATTGCAAACTTTTATCCAAGGCAGCATAAGGTGGGCAGAAAGATTTTCTTGCATCTCTCTGCAACTATTTCTGCCAAGACAAAAATGTCTTAAAAGTCATGCCCATTTGCTGTCAAATGTCCTTCTAGTGGACTCCAAAAATCAGGCTAACCACTAGTAACCCTTTTCCTAGTACCTCTTTAGCAATATTTTCTTTGGAGGTACAATATGTATATTTTCTTTCAATCTGTTCTATAGCTTTCTTGCTTTAGTTTAAGTGACTTTGAAAAATGTACATGCTTTAAAGGTATTTTTCTTTGCTAAACATTTTTTTCTCACATGATCCATTATTCTCATATATCTGAAAACAATATAGGGTTTTACCATAGAGCAGATTGACTAAAACATTGGCTGGTACATGAAATAAATATCTTAGATCTTTCTGATATCATAGTGGAACTTGTAGGTGTATTTTTACTTAAGAGTGCCAACTATATATATATCGTATGATTTCTCAGAAATATTTCTGGCATATATGATGGTTTCATAATTGATTAATAGTCTGATTAACTCCAAACACATGTATTTGTAAAAGTAACAAGCAAAAGTGCATTGCGCTAAGAAGAATGGCTTTAAAAACTGCACATATTGAGCCATTTTAATAAGAACTGTCCTCAGAGAAAAAGACTATAAACCGCCTGTACAAACAACTCCTTGAATGGGACACTGAAACGGACCTAGTGAAGGATACAATGATAAGGTGGGCCAAGGACCTCGGCCACTCCATTCTTTTAAAAGACTGGGAGGCGATCTGGAGGAAGAAGATCAAATACTCCGGGTTCTCGAATATTACTGAAAATTGGTATAAACTATTCTTTCATTGGTACCACACCCCGGTCAGCTTGGCAAGATGTTACTCCTCGGTGAAAGATACCTGCTGGAAATGCGGGGAAAAAAAGGGCAGCTTCATGCACTGCTGGTGGACCTGCAGGATAATTAAGAAGTTCTGGAAGAGCATCCACGCCCACATGGAAAGCATCCTCGGCAGAAAAATGGAAATGAAGCCAGATGCCTACTTAATTAACCTTATGGACGATGACTTGGAGGAGAATGAGGAAAAGATATTTTTCCTCCTGTCCACAGCCGCCAGAATAGAGATAGCGAAGCACTGGAAAGACCGGGACCCCCTATCCACAAAAGACTGGTTCCTCAGGGTGAGGGAACTAATAGACTTGGACAGTCTAAGGAACATCGTCACAGACCAAAGTTATAAGAATAGGATAGACTGGAGGAAAGTCAGGCGATATATAGAAGTGGCGAACCCCAAGAGCTAATTCGGGCCTCAGCCAAGCAACAGGAAGATGATGTATCACCACCCAAAGCCAAAGTTGTGGCGGTAACTTTACAGGCTCAGCCAACATACCCGGTGGGCTGGACGGAAGTACAAGGAACTGTGTAATAACCCACTCCCCTCATGTACTCCCTCCCACACACCCCAACCCCCCCTCCCTCCGACGCTTTCCCATTGTTTTACCTTTTTTCCCCCTGAAAACTGTAAAAAAAAAATAAAAAAAAAAAAATAAGAACTGTCTATTTGTAGATACAAACTAAGGCACACATTTAGATTTTTAAAATTACTAATAGTAGTTTAGGAAAGTTACCTTTCAGTTGCTAATGGGATCAAAATTGTTGTATCTGTCTTCTATTGCTCTTTGCCCCTGGCCCTTACAAAGCCAAGACAGTAAAATGTTTTCTGCCTACTAGTCACGTGTGATCCATTTAATAATGGTTCTAAACTACTTACAAAACTAGAGGGGGCTGATGCTTCATTTCTAAAGCATTTCTAAAGTTTAGGTGTTGAAAATTTCAGAACTCTAACAAGACTAATGAAATTTCATTACTATTTCGTTAATGGCGACTGTGCATATACATTAAGGAAAACATCATTGTCAGTGGGGAAACTTCAGGGGATTCTCTCTCCCTCATTTTTGAGCTATCATGATGAAATTTGCTACAGAGACAGGAGACATTTACCACTGTTAGCTTACCAAATTTCAGAATGTTTGACTTATCCAGGGACTTTTGGGGAATTTTCAAATTTTTTATAAACAACATTTTTTAAAAAAAATTTACAAGAGCTATCTACTTGAATTTTATATACAATTCACAAGATAAAAAGGGCATCAATCCACATAAGTTTCAGAAAGATTCACACATCTACAGATCTTGGGTGATTTTAAAATTTTAGACCAAATCAATTTATCTTCCCAAAATGCGACAACAGCAATCCTCTTGTATGTCCATCACATAACTTCAACTCAGCACAGATTTATACAATTACTTACTTACTTTAGTCATCTTTGCAGATTCAATAATTTTATTTATTATGAGACTAACTCTAAACGGCTGGCTGGCAGCCCCCCACAGTGCCTTCCTTATGGGCCAAAGTAAAAGACTTGGTTTTTAAGCACTTTATGCTCTCTTGACTTTGCCAAAGTTGCTTAATACTTGCTTAATTTAGTCCTCCTTGCAGATTCAGTAATTTTATTTATTATGATTAGACTAATTCTAAATGGTGACTGCTGCAGCCAGTTATCATTTGGGTCCTGAGCAGCATTGCATTCTGTGAAATGTAGTTTACGGCGGGGCCTTTGCATTCTCTGTGACTGGGGGTTTTGCCTTTCTAAACTACATTTAAGATGGCTGAGTCTCCCACTCATTAAATGTCATCCTTCTTTCTTTATGGTGATGATAGGGCAAAACTCCAAAGTAAAAGAATTCATTTTTAAAACACTTTGTGTTTTCTTGGCATTACCAAAATTGCTTAATGGTTATACTGAAAATTAAACTGACCTTGGGAGACAAATGAACATTATAGAACATTTACCAAAAAAATGGGTGTTTCTAAATCCTCCCCCCCCCCTCCCAACACACACACACACACACCTTTCCTACATGTCTTGAAAATCTCATCGTATGCAAAAATTTAACAAATTTAATCTGATATATGATTATGATCTGAAATTATGCACAAGCCTACTGCCTACACTGAAATCCCTTAACATCATTTTAACTCTGAGGCTTATTACCCTCATCTTTTTTTTCCTCCTGTATGGTTTGTTTTTTTTTACATCTTTGTCTGATGATAAAGCTTGTATAATGCATTTATGCTTTGGAATTGGCCCAATAAAGGTATTGCCGATGATAGATTTGGAGGTTTTATATATGACCAATATGGATACTCCTCAAATACGCAATATAGAATTCACTAACAGCCACGTAACTTACTTGTAGTTTATCAAAGTATGACCTTACCCAAGCTTGCAAAACTTGAGATTCTCTTCGTGTATTTATAATGTAACACGTAATATCATTAACCATTAAGAACAAATGTAATCATTACTCTCCCTGTTAGCTAAATCAGTTCCATTCTGTTGCCCTTTAAACAGTAGGCCAAAACAGACAATTTAAGACATGTAATTAAATTTAGCATTTCTGGTTTCATTCTTTTAAATAACAGTGGCATGACAGAATTAGGTTAAAGACCACAGCATGCAGAGGAATGAATATCTTTTACTCATGCTGTGGTCCTGACAAAGGTTGCCTCCAATCCAAGTGGGAGGCCACCATGGCAGCTTTTTGGAGCTATAAAACTTATGGCCAGTCCAAAATGTACTATTTTAACAGACTACAAACTTACCTGGCCCTAAATATTTAATGTTTGGCTACTTCTGCTAGGATATGTTTATGTTAAATTCTCTTTTAATGTTCAGTGTTTTTGAGTCAGTTTTGTCTTCAATTAAAGGGTTTTCATGTTCCCCCTGGGTTTCCACACAGTACAATTCATTTTTCCCTATCCAGTATTCAACAGTTGTTATTATTAGGTTGCTTAGGAATTCTTTACATATCTTTCTATTCTAGGCTAGCCTAAATAATATTTTTTTTCTAACAGACCACACAATGCATCTTGCCAAGTTTTTTTTTATAGAGATGCATCTACAGCTAATACTCAACCAACCCCAACGTTAAGGTCTCTGCCTTTATATAAGTTTGAATCTAAGGTCACTTCTACACTGCCATATAAAATCCAGATTATCTGCTTTATATGGCAATCTGGGGCCCTTCCACACAACCATATAACCCAGAATATCAAGGCAGAAAATCCCACAATATCTGCTTTGAACTGGTGGGCTTTCCACACAGCCCTATATCCCAAAATATCAAGGCAGGAAATCCGACATTATCTGAGTGCGGGCTCAGATAATCCAGTTCAAAGCAGATATTGTGAGATTTTCTACCTTCATAGTCTGAGATATAGGGTTGTGTGGCAGGGCCTGTAGAGGCTCCCAAGATGGCCACTGTGGGATTTTTTACCAGAAACCGGCAGTTAAAAAAAAAGCCTGTGAGATGTGGATATGTGGAGATTTGGTTATGTGGATCACTGCAACAGTTCAGTTCTATGTACAGGCCAGAGAAACTGTGACCTCCACACATTTTATAAAGTTTCTGGCACAGAAACAAAGTTTACAGGGTAGGACAACTTTTGTTCAAGTCAGCACTACACAGTGAAACAGAAACACACATTTCTAAGCCAGGAACAGAACATTATCTACTATTTTTAGAGCCTGGCTGTCTCACCATCTGTCCAGACAGATTTGGTTCTGTACTTGTGGCATCAAACAGGGTGCTGTTCCTGGCTTATACATGACTGTTCCTGGTTGCTCTTCTTGTGAAAAAATGTACAACATTGACTAGGAGGCCACAACTTTGTCCTGGCCAGAGAAAATTTGCACTCTATATGTTTCATGAAGTTTATGGCAAACAAACAAAGTTTTTGCCTTATAGTCAAGTACCACTTTTTTTAGTAACCAACCAATCAGGAACAAACATCTAAAACCTGTTTTAGAACAAACCCAGATAAAAAATCCCATGATTTCTGATTGCAAGGACATACAGACATGCGACGATCTGGATATTCAGCTCAAAACCACAATATTGCTACACCTGGAATTCTTGCGTTTTTTGCCTTTTGTAGCAATTGCTTCCGAGTTTACAAGCAATGGCAGAAGCTCCTGAGATAAAGGTACTATCTGGAGGCCTTTCCAGACAGGCCGTTATAACAGGAGCATCTGCGTTTAAAAATGCAGATTTTCCTGAGGGCCCATCTACACTTTCTGGGGTGGGTGTCCAGATGTTTTATTGGGACTTCCCAGTAGAACACCAGGTCACTTAATACCCTCCCCCAAACCCTCCTAAACACAATAAAAAGGGAAAAGACTTCACGCAGTCTCCATGGAATGGCTGCCGGAGTTCTCCTGGTGCGTACAAATGATGTGCCAGGAGAAAGGGGGAGGAGCCATGTTCCTCCTCTCCCCCCCCCCCATTTCTTCTGGTGAGTCATTTGTACGCACCAGGAGAACTCTGGCAGCCGTCCCATGGAGGCCAGGTGAGGTCGTTTCCTTTTTTACTGTGTTTAAGGGAGCTTCTGAGGAGAGGGTTGGTATTCCCACAGTTTTCTGGGCTAATTTAGCCCAGAAAACTGTGGGAATACTCTCTGGACTGCAGTATTCTGCAGTCCAGACACCAGAAGTAGTGGGGTTTCCCATGCCTTCCAAGAAGGTACGGAAAAACCCACTATCAAATTAATTCACCACAAACCAGGGTTTTCTGGATTGCCCAGAATGTTGTCTGGAAAGCCCCCTTTTTATTGCAGAAGTTTCCACAATAAAAGGGCTGTCTAAATCCACCTTTGTCACTAACTTGTTAACTTTTCCCAGACTGGTGGCAATGCCAGTTAGTTAATAAAGTCAATTAGCAGGTGTAGGTTTAAGACATCCTGTGAATATTCTACATGTTTCATTCAGTGCTTCACTTAGGCAGATTTATCCCAGATGGGGCAGGCATACTCGGCAGTTGAGTAAGACAAGGTTAGGGCTGATAACCTAATTAATTTTGGGTCTGTATCCCATGTGCTAACAGTAAGTTTCCACAGGATGCTATTGTGTGCAGCTACTTTATGCTTGGTGTTCGCACAGTGTTCAATCTAAGGTAACACTGAGATATTTAGAGAGGTAACAGTGTTCAAGATCTTGGCCTTCCCTGATAATTTTCCATTTCTTGTTGGCTTCATGATTACGTAGGAACAGCTTCACATAGAAACAGCTATCTAATAGAAAGTGCAAAAGTGGAATTAGGGTTAAAATGCAGGTGAATATTTTTTTAATCAAACATAATGACCACTCGTGATTTGTATAATTCTAAAACAGACATTGAAGACAATGTTTCCATACCTTGGTTCAATCATAATTCAGAATGAAGGCTATAGTTAAGAAATCAGAACACGAAGGCCCCTTCTACACTGCCGTATAACCCAGATTATCAAAGCAGATAATCCACATTATCTGATTTAAACTAGATTATCTAAATCTACATTGCCATATAATCCAGTTGAAAGCAGATAATCTGGATTTTATATGGCACTTGGAAATGTAGTAGGCATGAAGATAGATAAAATCCTCACATTAAATACCAAAGTCAGAATCATTCATGGCATTGTGTTACTGATCTCTAAATATATATTTGAAACCTGAAGAAAGCTAATAGGAAGAGAATAAATGCATTTCAGATGTGACATTTGAGAAGAGTACCAGAGATGAATGTTAGAGACTACCAAAAAGACAAGTAAATGGGTCCAAGATCAAATCAAAACTTGTATAAATTATGCTCAATAAATATGATTTGCAAGCACTGCTCTTGCCAGTAGTCTGAACAACTAGAGGCAGTGTCGTGAATGATATCCTGGCTCCAGAGTCATTTTGGAAGATGTCAAGCCTCATTTTGGAAACTCAAATTTTCCTTTGAAATCTCCTCCCTCACCTTGAAAAGGAAATTGACTTTTTGGAAAGTATGATTTTTTTTTTAGAGATCATAACCTTTTAGAAAACCAGCATCTCCAAATCCATTTGGAAGTGTGACACTTTTTGGAGAGTAATTGGCATTCACACTATTTGGAATAATCATAACCTTTTTGGAAAGACAGGACCTTCCTGAGAAGAGTTAAAAACTCGCTTGAGTCAATATTCTCCTTAGTGGTAAATATCCACTAGCATTCATGCAAGGCAATTTAGGTTTCTCAAGGTGCTTCCAGGCAGGCTTCCTGGCTGTCCAGATGATGTCCCAGAGAAACACGAATTAATTCGCCACAAACCAGGAAAACCCCAGGACCTGACAGCAAGTCCAAGATAGACCTGTCACTTCCAGGAAATGCTCCCCCGCTGTCCTCACATCTTTCTTTGAAGTGGATCAAGATGGAGAGTGGACAAGGGACATTTGGCAGAAGTTTGGTTTTTTAAAAATGAATTATCTCTGTGCTGGACCTCATATGTGCCTATGAAAATACCTTAATGTACAGGAAGGGAGGGGGCAGGAGAGAGGGAATGATTTTAGCCATCACATTCTTTTAGCCTCAAATAAAAAACAAATCTTGACCAAAAAAACCTCTGTGATAGTCTGAAGCAACTTGAAGGAACACAATAACAACAATCCTAATTAACTTGACAATCAAATCAGCCAAAAGCAGGGTCACACTTCCCATTGAAATACTGGGAAGTTAATGTTGGTTAAAATTGTTCTTCATTTTAAATATTGTATTCTTTCTCCCTTTTTTGCAGTACAAGTAAGATATGTACAGTGTGAATAGGAATGTGTTCATTTTTTTCAAACTATAATCCAGCTCCCCAGCAATCTGAGGGAGTGTGAACCAGCACTCAGTTTAAAAAGTTGCAGGACCCCTGACTTACAGTGTCTAGTGGCCCTATCACAATACACTATTACACTGTATTACCCCACTTTAGTTGTTCTGGCAACATCACATGGAATCCTCGGATTTGCCATTTAGGATGGGGCATTTATTTATTATTTGGACTTCTTAGCCAATAAGCTTCTGATCCTCAATAAATCACAAATCCCAGAATTCCACAGAATGTTGACATGGCTATTAAAGTGAAATAATAGCATGATGGGGCCCCTGGTGGCGCAGTGGGTGGGTTAAACCACTGAGCTACCGAACTTGCTGACTAAAAGGCTTGTGGTTCGAATTCAGGGAGCGGGGGTGAGCTCCCACTGTTAGTCCCAGCTTCTGCCAACCTAGCAATTCAAAGACATGCAAATGTGAATAGATCAATAGGTACCGCTTTGGCAAGAAAGTAATGGTGTTCCATACAGTCATGCCAGCCACATGACCTTGGAGGCGTCTATGGACAACGCTGGCTCTTTGGCTTAGAAATTGAGGTGAGCAGAGTCAGACACAACTAGACTTAATGTCAAAGGGAAACCTTTACCTTTTACTAATATCACTATAACAAAGTAGTGTGTTGGAGGACTAAGTTTATCACTCTCTCTCACTCCAAACCTTCAGAATTCACTATTTTTTAAAGCATTAATGTATTTTATCACATGCATATTATCATGTATATGTTCTGAGTTATTCTCATACTGTCTTACCAATCAGTCATGTGCAAAATGGTGAAATATAATCTCTTAACTACATAATACATCGAGAAACTTGAAAAAGTCATCAGATGAATCTGAGACAACACAGACTGATGATACTATACTATTAACAGTTTCCACTGTAACTGTATCTAACCTTGTTATCAAAATCCTGGAACTACACAAAGAGAAACTTTTTTTTAAAAAAGTCCAAGAAATTACAAAATCTTTTTTTGAGTCAGCCAAGTTGACTGAGCTCTCATATAAACAGTGAGGCCAGAACAGGAAAAAATGTGGTTTTGTTTACCCAAGTTGTAGCTTTCTCATTTTAGTTAGTGGCAACAACTAAGCATTACACATTTCCTAAATGGATATTTGGGGGGTTTCTGAAATACTCTTAATTCTATTAATTTTGTTTCTTCCCCAACCCATCTAGTATCCTTTTCATGTCAAAGGCAGGTCACTCTCACCCCAAATGGATAAATACCGCATAAAGTTAATGGAGGCAAGTAAAAGTTTCAGGAGATCTCATTTCTTGTTTCTGTTGGTTTCATCATTTGTGTTAGACATTTTTCAGACATCCAGATAGTAGGCTCTGAATATTCACTAAGATGACAGTATCTTTACCCCATTCTTTACCATTCCATCGTATAAACAACTGTTTAACAGAACTCATGCTTTCTACTTGCATGACACATAGATTTAACATCTATATGAAACCACTAGGGGAGATCATCCAGAGATTCGGAGTAAGGTGTTATCCATACACAGATGACGTCAAAATCTGTCACTCCTTTCCACCTGTCACTAAGGCGGCGGTCCAGACCTTGAACCGGTGCTTGGCTGCTGTGTCGGTCTAGATGAAGGCTAGCAAATTGAAACTTACTCCTGACAAGACAGAGGTCCTCCTGGTCAGTCATAAGGCCAAACAGGGCATAGAGTTACAACCTATGAAGATGTAGGTTTGCAGCTTGGGAGTGATCCTGGATTCATTGCTGAGCCTGGAACCCCAGGTCTCGGCAGTGGCCAGGGGGGCTTTTGCACAGTTCAGACTCGTGCGCCACCTGCACCCGTACCTTGGGAAGTCTGATCTGGCTACAGTTTCCACACTCTGGTCACATCCCGAATAGATTACTGCAACACACTCTACGTGGGGCTACCTTTGAAGAAAGTTCGGAAACTGCAACTAGTCCAATGGGCGGCAGCCAGATTACTTACAGGAGCTACATACAGGGAGCATCCCCCCCCCCCCCCCTTGTTGTGTCAGCTTCACTGGCTGACTGTCCATTTCCGAGCTCAATTCAAAGTGCTGGGTTTGGGGGGGGGGGGTGTAGAATATTTTTTAAAAAAACATATATAAGATGAATAATATCAAGGAAAGAGGGGGAACAATATATGTATAGGAAAGTAGGAAAAACTTAGGTGATAAAAAAGGAGAAAAAATCAAAAAACAAAAATAGATGTGTGTGTATATATATATATATATATATATATATATATATATATAATGTGACTTCCATTCCAAGCTTGTGCCTTCTCTTAATTCATGTCTCTTATTACTCTTTTCCCCCTAAATTTATTTCGTTAGTCTTCAAAGTGCTGGTTTTGACCTATAAAGCTCTATACGGTTCTGGTCCAGCTTACTTGTCTGAACGCATCTGCCTCTACGTCCCACCGCATAATTTAAGATCATCTGTGGAAGCCCTGCTCTCACTCCTGCCAGCATCTCAAATGCGGCTGGTGGGGACGAGAGACAGGGCCTTTGCAGCTGTGGCTCCCCGCCTATGGAATGCACTTCCAAGCAAAATTCGATCGACCCCCATCCCTCCTAGCATTTAGGAAAAAAGTAAAATTGTAGCTATGGGACCAAGCCTTTGCCACAATAGCAGAATGCAGCACTTTGGACTTTGGACTGAAATGGGATTAGCTAGCTGACAGATGAGAATATGGTTTACTATTTTTAACCTAGGCTTCCGGACAGAACATTGTTTTAAACTTAATTGAATGTTGATTAGTTGTCTGTTTCTAACTGTTTAATTGTGTATTTTTTATGGTTATATTGTACACTCTGGCATCAAATTGCTGCCTTGTTAGCTGCTCTGAATCCCCCCCCCGGGGGGGGGGTGAGAAGGGGAGGGTAAAAATACTGTAAATAAATAAATAAGTAAATAAATAAATAAATATTATAAACTTCATGCAGCCTTCCCAGGGCATTTCTAGACTTCACTTAAATGCATGCCAAAGTGGGTTTAAGAAACTCACGTTGGTGCACATTTAAGTCCCCATAACTGTCCACAAAACCTATGCTTTCCTGGGGGGTGGGGGTCTAGATGTCCCAATACCTTCTGGGAGGGCACCCAGACACCCAGAAGCCCCCCAAAATAAGCCCTTAAAACTAAAACAACTTACTCAGTTGTCATTAAAGTACTTCTGGAGTCCTCCTGGTGTGTAGAAATGATGCACAAGGAAAGGGAGGGCATCCTCCTCACACACACGCAACCTTAGTGCATCATTTCTACGCGCCAGGAGGACTCCAGATATTTCCAAATCTTGGAGCTTGCACCCATCTCTCCAGCACTCAATGGAACAAGGAGGAAACACCGCAAAACTTCGTGCCTGACTATTTTACCATTTCCTAAAAGTGCTTCTGATCTGAATGACAAACACTTGCACTTCTAAGGTCAAAGTTTCAGGTATTATGTTTAATAACATTACAAGGCTCACCACTTGTGATGTCAAAGAAGGACATTCCTAGGTCTCAGGTTTTGGCTCTGTAAAGATAGGTGGAAGCTAGTCCTGTCTGAGCAGCCCTATTTGTTGACCACTTCAAAATCAAGATCCAACTCACTGCTTTTTAGGTATTACTATTTAACCCCACTTTCATAGAACTGTTATCCAAAGAAAGTCCCTTATTCAGTCATCAACATCAACATTTTCAATATGAATATCTGGCTTGAGCAGTGGCATGGGTATACTTGATTAAAGAAAAGTTTCTAAATAAGCCATTCTTTATTTTTTTATTATTTCTTGTTATTGTTTTTAAATAATGAAAGAAATTACTATTTGAATTTCTGAATACTTTCCTGTCCGAACGTATCTCCCTCTATGTCTATACATCCACTGGGCCATTATATTGCTGCTGCTCTTGTTTTAATTATTGTTGTTGCATGTTTTAATGATGTTTTTAAGTGTTCTGTTTTTAACCCTCTGGCGCTGTGCCATTGGTTCTTGTGAGCCGCCCGCGAGCCCTGGGAGTCGGTGTGAAGTCCCAAGAAATAAATAAATAAATAAATAAATATGTCCCACCTTGGAATTTATGATCATCCGGGGAGGCCCTGCTCTGGTCCCACCCTCTTCGCAAGTGTGTTTGGTGGGGATGAGGGATAGGGCCTTCTTGGTGGTGCCCCCCTCCACCTGTGGAATGCTCTCCTTGGCAAAATTAGGTTGGCTTCATCCCTCCTCTTTTTTAGAAAGAAGCTGAAATCATGGTTTTGGGACCAGGCATTTGGACAATAGGTCTGACAGTATTTACAATGCTTGAACTCTTACAAGTACAGGCTTTGGACTGAGTTGTCAGTCGCTAAACTAGATCTAGATCTGGCTATTTGACAAATAATAATGTTTAATGTATTTTAATCAACGTTTTATCTATTGCATAATGTTTTTGTAATGTATTTTGTATGTTGTCGGCATCAAATTGCTGCCATTGTAAGCCGCCCTAAGCCCCCCTTTTGGGGGGGGGGAAAGGATGGGGTAGAAATGCTGGAAATAAATAAATAAGTGTAAAACCCAATGTAGAAGTCTTACCTTGAAGGAGTTTCCTATAATGCTTTCTAATAAGATGGATAAAATAGATGTTGAACTTTGTCCACATGTCAAGCCCTTTGTGCCAGAGAGTTATTTGTCCCATGATTATATTCTTTATCCAACTAGCATACATCAAAGCACTCAAAATTAATTTTGTAAGTCAACTCTTTTCTATATTACATTCTCTGTCTGCAATAATCAGTGTTTACACCAGGAGTATCAGTTTCTTTAATTTTGTCTGATCAAATGAACATCACACTATGTTTTGACAAGCATTTACTTGGGGGGAAACGCAATTATTTGCTGAATTTCAGGAGCATAGAGATATCATATCACTCTTCTAAATGCAGTTGGCTTTCATGATAACCATTGGATTTGGGTGTTCCTAGCTGCTCTAACACTAGCCATTGGACAACTGTGCCCTACCAGTTTCTAGAGATCAGTTGACCAAGAGCTTTGAAGCAGCAAGTGAAGTGATGTCAAACGAGTTGTGTGGGCTTTCTAGAGGAAGCATCAGACCCTGACCATTACTATTGAGCACAGCCAAGCTTCTAATTCAAAACATACTTCAATATTGTAGTCTTGTTTCCAAGGTCAGATCTTTATCCAAATGAACAGCTGAAAAAATGTAGGGAGTCAAAGAAAGAAAAATCAATCTGGAGGTAAGGCTGCCAGAATCAATCCAGCATGAGGTATCTTATGTCCTTAGTGTCTGGAAAGAAAACATAATACTTTAGAACAATGTGGAGGACAAAGCATTTGAACATCCCAGATGGTTTCACACATCTTGTTATGTCCCCAATAAGTACATTTTGTACAAGAGAGATGATTATTGCCAGTGTTTAACCATATCATATTAGTATTTACAATTCATGCTATTTAGCATGTGTCTACAAAAAAGTGCTTTCAATGGTTATGTCTATATTGCTCATTCATGCTATAAAATTATGTGTATAGATTTAGACATATGTTAGCATATGTCAAAAATTATTTCCCTGAATGAACTACATAGTGGCCACAGCTGGAGATCAGCTTTTTGATTGGAGTGTTTTGGACTATTTAAACTTTGTTTCTCAGGCTGGATCTAAACTGCCATATAATCCTGTATCTGATTCCAGATTATCTGTTTTGAACTGGATTATATGAGTCTACACAGCCATATAATCCAGTTCAATGCAGATATTGTGGAATCAGAAACTGCATTAGATCACAGTGTACACAGGGCCTCAACAAGCTAGGTGGTACCTAATCAAACTGATGTCTTTGTGTGTATGTGTGTTACTGTTCAACAGGTCATCTTTCATTTCTGTAAAATACTGCAATATCCACAAAAACACTTATAGCTTTATTTGCAAGCTTTTGAGAGAGAGAGAGAGAGAGAAAGGCACTCCCCTCTTTGTCGAGGACAGAAACAGCATGGATCTCATGGGAAGTTACTTTTTCTGTTGCTAATGTAGGTTACATTTAATTTCCCGCATTTTCTGGCTCTTAGGGCTTGTCTACCCTTGCAAAAATAAAATGTAGTATCACCCTGAATGGAAGACTCGCTGTTTCATTGATAACTATCTGGCCACTCAACAAAGCCTAATTATTTAAATACATTTCACCCTTCTACACTGCAATATAATCCAGATTATCAAATCAGATAATCCAGGTTATCTTTTTTGAACTGGATTATATGAGTTTACACTGCTATATAATCCAGTTCAAAGCAGATAATTTGGATTTTATATGGCAGTGTAGAAGGGGCCATAGACACTTCTAGGGAGTATCCTGTTTTCTTTTGCTTCGCTTTTTGCTTTAAAATGGGACAAATTTGTTGACCGAAATAAAGGCTACTGACTGACTGTTTTCTTTTGCTTTGCTTTTTGCTTTACATAAATTTTGTCCCATTTTAAACAAAGTCAGGGAATATTCTGAAGTTTGCTGAAAATGGAACTGGGACTGATTCTAACCAACCCACCAGTGCCATCACTCTTTTTGCTCAACTACTGAACTTCGTCCAAGCTCCTGGCTGTCACAGGTGCCTCTGTTGACATCGGAATTGGGTGGCTGCTGCATGACCAACAAGAAAAAGGAGAGATCACACCCCCTACTTATTGGTGGTCATATGAGCATTCTGTTCTGCATGTCAGGTATGCTTTGAATGTGATTTGTCAGCTTCTTGGTAGGGAGTTGGACTGGATGGCCCATGAGGTCTCTTCCAACTTTATGATTCTATCATCCTCTGATGTCAACAGACATAGCTATGATAACCAGGACCTTGGACAAAGCTCTGTGGCTAGCTTTGAGTGTCAATAGTGACTCGGAGCACTTCCAGACATGAGGAAAACCCAGGCCCACCAAAAAAGGGTTTTCCCATTTGGGTGTCCCCATGCCATCCTGGTAACTTCTGGGATGACATGGGACCATCCAACCCCTCCCTCCTTGAAGTCTAGGACTTCAATGGGCCAGTTCAAAATGCTATGGATAAGACACTCCTAGCTTTAGGAGACAAAGGTAAACCCCACCACCAACCTCTGGAGAAATCTTGCCAAGAAGACCCTACAATAGGGTTACCATAGATCAGAGTATACCTGAAGGCATATAACAACATAAACTCTTTATTTCTAGAGGGTAAAAATAATGAATCTCTAGTCCAGGAAGTCTCCCAGTATAACGATTTATTTTTGAAATAGACTCAAGACATACTGTGGATTAACATAAATGAATAACATAACAAATTATTCATTTCAGAAATTCAGTAGATGTCAATACAGCATTTTTCAATAGTATATATCTAAGCATAAAGTGACCTGCAAATCTACTTCAGTTGTCCACCACTGCAGTCTGTATCTCTTAGTCTGAATTCAAAATGTTGGAGATCATATTTAAAACCCTAAACACAACTTTGATACTTGAAGGAATGTATTTTTACCCTTCCCTAGCCATTGAAATCCTATGGAAAGGCTCTTTTCTGTATCCTACCAATGAGAAAAATGCATTATTTGTAGATGTGGGGAATGCCTTGTTTGGAGTGTTCTGTGGCTTCCAGGTTGTAAGGCCAGGTTCCAGCAATATTTTCTCCTGATGTCTCGCCTGCATCTTTAACTGGCATCCTCAGAAGATCGGATGATAGTAAAACAAGTGGAGTGTGTCTATGTGTGTGTGTGTGTGTATATAATCTGTGGAATGTCCAGGGTGAGAGGAAAGAACTATTGTCTGTTAAATAAATGTAAAGTGTGCAATTAGCAAGCTAGATTTTTATGTGTTGAGTGGGATCGACCCATTAGCATTGTTGTGATGCTTCTATGAACTATTATCCACTTGGAAGACCATTTGGTACAGACAATGTCTTCATTTTGGTGCCAGGTTAAGACGTGGCTTTTCATTAAACTCTTTGAGACTAAGGATCTTGCCCTGGCTAGATGTATTTGTTTTTCTGTGTCTTCAAATCAACTCTGAGGTTTAGTACTTCTATTCAGAGAGTTTCTGGAGAAATTTTATTCACCGGAGGTTGTCATTACCATACTCTGATAATGAGACAGTTTGAGTTGCCAATGTCACCTATGGTAGAGCAAAGATTTGATCTCCCCAAATCCTAGTATACTGTAGGTGATCCCTCCTAGCTGAGTATGTTTGCCATTCAAAGGTAGACTTTTGGCAATGGGTCCACAATTGTTTGTGGAGACCTATTCTGGATTCACATGGTCTTTCCCAAAAAGTACATATTGAATGACTGAATCCATATCCACCGCCCATGTGCCAGTCTGTAGGGGCTTTTGGATTTCATAGTCCTGCTCCTCTTGCCACTTGATTATTGCTGTAGGACTTTTGCTGGCTTTGGTTTGTCTTGGAAGATACCTGTTCATGAATTGGGTTTATGTGTGGAGACTGATGCACAGCAACCAAAACACAGACTTCGCAGAAAGATGTACTGACCTAGTGGCATGGTTACCATAATGAGTGGTAGCCTCTGATCTGTTACAGTCTTCATCTGCCTTCACAGCTGTTGTAACATGTACCATGTTATAATCCTCCTGCTCCCCTGTTGAGGTCTTCAGGTCGTTCTTCATCTGGTTCCTCCCCTATGACCTTGCTGCTATAGGTGACTCTGCTGGGAGTACATGATTCCCAGTGTCTTTACTCATTGGTTCACTGGAATGCACAAGCCCACTCACCACAACAAGGTGATGATCTGGCAAGGGGAAATCCTAGTGTAATACTGAATTCACTATATCACAATGACTCACATACAATGCGTACAATGTATATGCTGTTTTTAATGTTTTTAAAAGATTGTAGGCCATTTTCAACATTGTCATCAATTGTAATTTTGTTGCTTCAGCCTTTCCCTGAGATCTTTTATAATATAGCAGGCTATAAATGCTTAAATAAATATGAGATATAAATCCCATGGCTAGTTCCAATGAAAAGACTCATTAAATCAATGGATTTTACATAAGTTTTGGCTTATGTAAACTCTGATCAATTCAGCAATTGATTCAAGAAGTTTATCCTATTTGGGACTAGTAATGGGATTTTGGTCCAAGTGATAATTAGGTTTCACAGAAACTCCTTCCCAACCTTTTCAATGTTTACAGGGTAAAGCCTCCATCCTGCAAATTAATCCAGGCAATTGGACACATGAGTTCATGCAGAGCCCCACTGAAGTCATGAAATCCAGAGGCCAAGTCTCAGAAAAGTACACGAAAGTGAGGTCTCTTGAAAATAACACAGAGTTAAAGGTGATGTGGAGAAGTACAGCTATTAAAATAATAAGATGAGGATTATTTAATTACATAGGCTAGCTATATGTACAGCCTGGATGGTGCCAAGCGATTTAGAAGGCTTTCATTTAACAACTGCATTAAATAAATGAGATAAGCTCTCCCTGACCTCCCCTCAACCTATCTGTGGAACATGTTCAAAGCTTTACTATGAAAGAGCCAAAGTTAATTGCAACTGCTAATAAGGTCAGCAACGTATTATTCTCCCCAACTAAGTTAGTGCACTTGTGGCGAAACAGTTCAATCCTTGTAGGAGTTTTTTTGGCATCCATTTTAGACAGACCTGCCAAGACATAGTAAAGGCATCAGATCACTGACATTTCAGCTGTAAATGTGACCAATGAGATCTGACACTGAAAATGAAGGAAGCTTTACAAGAGCAAACAAGTGCACACAGAGTAACTCCCAAAGCTCAGAACAAGTACTTTCCTTGTTGGAACTAGCTGGTGCACATTTTCTCTCCCCTTTCTCCTCAGTAATTGTGATTTTATCCTCAAACTAGAAATAGGGTGGCAGAAGTGCTGGTTTACCTTGATTGTCGATTCACCACCCATTTAGCCAGTAAGGAAAGGATTCATTTCCCTCGATGTGGAGACATAAGAAAAACTGCATCTATATAAACTGCTCAGATTATATGTCTTTCTTTGCTGTCTACAAATGATAGGTCCTTTTAGCTCCATAATGTAGGGATATTTGATATCTGTATTAAGCAGACTGCAGCAAAACTACAAGTTTACAGTAAAAACAGGTACTTTTGTAAGGGAAAGAACTTAGGTTGGTTATCTCAGGAAATCCATCTTGGGAGAAGGAAGAGACAGATAAAAAAGTTGACCTACTTGAGTAAAAAAAGTCCCTAAAAGTTGGGTTTCTTTAAAGAAAAGCTACTGTGGGTGCTGGAGCCCCATGGCTGCTCACTTTTCAGACAAAGGAAACTAAAGAGTCATTGATTAAGATTTGCAGAAGTGGCAAATATATTTTACTATCTGAGAAAAAGAAGAGAATATTACCTCCACTCTATGTACGTACAAAAGCTGACTGAACTGGGAATGGAACCTTCCTTGAGACAGGTTCTTTGCTAAACCCAGTTAAAGAGACAGGTTCCTTGCTAAACCCAGTTACAGAGGTTCATTATAGGAGGTTGAAAGGTTTGTGTGGCAAACACAACTCCTTCCCACAGGAAAAGAATAAGAAAGGAGATCAGGACCAACATTAGAAGCCGGGGCAGTCATTGCTGCCTCTCAGTAGCTGCCACCTAAAGTAGTTCCCGCACTGTGTCTGTCTAATAAGAGTTCTGGCAGTTCCAAACATTAAGAGCACCCAGTTATTTATTTATTTATTTAGTATATGTATATACTGCCTTTCTCACCCTTGGGGGCACTCAAGTTGGTTTACAACATATTAATGGCAAGAATTCATTGCCAACATACATATAATAAAAATTTATTCATTTATTTATTTATTTATTCGATCTTGTATACCGCTCCTCCCTGCAGGCTCGGGGCGATTTACACAACAATTGGTTAAAATACACATAAAAGCACATTAAAATACACAAATTACATAAAATGCAGAGTAAGACATTTGATCACATAAGGACACTCACAATAACTAAAACTAAACACTGACATATAACTATAAATTAAAATAATTAAAAACATTAAAGATAGGCATATACAACATGTAAACACTAAGACAAAGCATTCAAAACATCCTAATATAAATATTAAAATCACATGATTGTCCACCATGGCCATTCTGATTGTCATAGCACATATGTTATAGCAAGTTAATATATTATTGTGTTTAACTGCAACTGATATGGAAATGAGAGCTAAAATGGGGATTAAACTGAAGCAAAAGGAAGCTATCAAGCTAACCAAGATCCAGAGTATACTGAAGATTGGTAGGTTACATACCTGTGACCATAGTTCTTCGAGTGAAGCTCTGTGAATCCACACTTATGAAGTTTGCGCGCCAGCGCGGGCTTCCAACGGAAACTTTCCAGTTTGAAAAGTTTTGGCGGTAGCTCCGCCCAGCCGGCCCAGAGGGCATAAAAGGCGCCTCCATGCGCGCCCACCCCATTCCTACGCCACAGTTGCAATTAGGAAGGGTGGTTTGAGATAGAGGGGACGGCCGGGCGGGTTCGTGTGGATTCACAGAGCTTCACTCGAAGAAAGATGGTCACAGGTATGTAACCTACCATTCTTCTTCGAGAGCTCTGTGAATGCACACTTATGAAGACTTACCGAGCTAAGGTGAAGGAGGTGGGAACAAACCAGCCAATTTTTATAAAAACCGAACAGGTTTATTGCAACCAGCAATATATATAAATAACATAATCAACAGTGTGATAAATAAGCGTGGAAGACATGCTCCCACGTGTAACCATAGTGCAACAAGCACCATTCATGCCAGGCACGCAGGCCTCACAGTATAAAGTGCAACAAGCACCATTCATGTCAGGCACACAGGCCTCACAACAATAAGTGCACAACAGGTGTGAACTAGAACCATAGGATTTGAAATAAAGCACGCTTTAACAGGTAGACTGTGTCCCGAGACCCGGGGCACGGCAAGGACTTATCCCTCTTGCAGGGTAGTAAAGTTCGATCGACCTAAAACTGTCGATCGAACAGTGCATAGAGGGGAGAACAGGGTAGCCTGTCATAGACACTAGCCCTGGGGGCCCTTGGGGTTGAGAATCGACCGACCAAAAGCTGCCTCCCTTTGAAACAGGGTGTCTACCCGGTAATGTGATGTGAAGGTGGAGGGGTTGGCCCAGATGGCCGCCCTACAGATCAGGTCCAAGGGGATTCCCTGAAGAAAAGCTGTCGACGTGGCCACTGCTCTCGTCGAGCGGCCCTTGATCCTAGGGGGACACGGTTGGCGGGCTATCTGATAGCACAGCTCAACCAGGGACGCCACCCAATTCGACAGTCTTTGTGACGACACCGGCAAGCCCAGCTTGTCGGTGGCGTAAGAAACGAAGAGTCTAGTCGACCGACGGTAATCCAGAGGGCTCTTCTGACGTCGAGGGCCCTGAGTGCAGAGTCACTGTCCCCAGATTGGGAGGACCCCAGGTCCGGGAGTATAATGTCGGTGTTGACATGGAACGGAGACACCACCTTAGGCAGGAAGGTGATGTCCGTTCGCAAGATGGCCCTGTCTGCCAGAAACAGCAGGTAGGGCTCGTCGACCCGGAGCGCCGCCAGCTCGGAAGGCCGACGCGCCGAGGCGATGGCGACCAGGAACGCCACTTTCCAGGAGAGGAGGCGTAGGTCGATGGACGACAACGGCTCGAACGGTGGGGATGCCAGGCAGGACAGCACCAGGTCTAGGCTCCAGCCCGGCGTCGGTGGATGCACCGGGGGACACGTGTTGTTGACCCCTCTCAGGAATCTCTTGACCATCGGGTACTGGAATAGCGAAGGGTCTCCCCTTCGCTGGTTCTGCCAGGTGAGCGCCGCCAGGTGGGTCTTCACCGAGGACATGGATAGCCCCCTGTCGACCAATCCGGCCAGGAAGTCGAGGACCGCTGGAATCGAGAGCGGGAAGACAGCGGCGGACCGGTCCGCCTGGAACTTGGCGAAGCGGGCGATGCAAGCCGAGTACGCCTTTGACGTGGCCGGCTTGTGGGCTGCTGCCAGGATCGCCGCTACAGCCGGTGATACGTCTGATGCCCATGGATCCTCCACGCCGTCAAATGCAGGGACGGAAGGTCCGGGTGCAGGAGCAGCCCTTCTCCCGAGTCAACAGATCCGGTCGGTGAGGGAGAAGTATGTAGTCTTGACTCGCCAAGTGGAGCAGGGTCGGGAACCAGACCTGCCGCGGCCAGTAGGGAGCGATGAGAATGCAATCGGTCCCCGAGAGCTGGATCTTCTCGATGATTCGGAGAAGAAGTGGGAACGGCGGGAAGAGGTAGAAGAATCCCGTCGTCCAGTCGAGCAGGAGTGCGTCCCCGAGGCAACCCCGGTGTGCATCCGGGGCAAGCCTGGCACCGAAAACTGGCAGTTGGCTGTTTTCCGGCGATGCGAAGAGATCTGCGTCTGGGAATCCCCACCGCTGGAAGACACGGTGGAGTTCCTCCGGATGCAGCATCCATTCGTGGGACGACCAGCTGGTTCTGCTGAGCGAGTCTGCCTCCAAGTTCTCGAGTCCCGGAAGATGGACGGCTCTGGGGTCACCTGGTGATGGATGCACCACTCCCACAGGCTCTGGGCTAGGGCGGGAGTTTCCTCGAGCCCGTTCTGCCCTGTTTGTTGACGTAGTACATGGCCACTATGTTGTCTGTCCTGACCAGTACTACGTGTCCCCTGACGAGGGGAGCGAAGGCCCAAAGAGTCTTTGCTATGGCCAGGAGCTCCAGGTAGTTGATGTGGTGGAGCCTCTCCATTGTCGACCATTGTCCGTAGATCAACAGGGTGCCTGTGTGACCTCCCCACGCATGCAGCGACGCGTCGGTTGTCACCGTGATGGATGGAGTCACCGTGTGGAAAGGTACTCCTTTGCACACGTTGGTCTTGGAAGTCCACCACCGAAGGGAGGCTTGGACCGCCCTCGGGAGGGACAGCTTCTTCGAATGGTTGAAGTGGTCGAGAAACCAACGCTGCAGCGGCCTGAAGCGTAGCCTCGCCAGTGGAGTCACGGCCACTGTGGAAGCCATGTGGCCCAGCGTGACCTGGATCTGTTTCGCCGTGATGGCGGGCCTGGTGCAGCTGTTCACCTCGCGTCGAAGTGCTTGAAATCTGACCTCTGGCAGATACGCGAGCTGATCGACAGAGTCGAACATTGTCCCGATGAACTTGATGGTCCTTGCTGGAACCAGTTGGGACTTCTCTTCGTTGAGGCGCAGGCCTAATGAAGAGAGTAGCTGTAAGGTCACGGAGACCTGTTGTTGCAGTAGTCCTGGAGACAGGGCCGCCAGCAGCCAGTCGTCCAGGTAGGGGAAAATCCGTATTTTCTGCCTTCTCAATTGCGCAGCCACGACCGACATGCACTTGGAGAATGTTCGAGGAGCTGTTCCGAGGCCGAAGGGAAGGGCATTGAACTTGTACGCTCTCCCTGCTACCCTGAAGCTCAGGAAGCGTCGATGAGCAGGCCGGATCGAGACGTGAAAAAAAGCGTCCCGGAGGTCGATCAAGGCGAAGTGGTCACCTGCCCAGAGAAGCGGGAGAATGGACGACACTGACACCATCCTGAATTTCCTCGGCGAAAATGCGCGTTTAAGTCTCTGAGGTCCAGGATGGGTCGCAGGGAACCGTCTGGCTTCGGCACGGTGAAATACCGTGAGAAGAATGCCTCTCTTTCCTTGCTGTGGGGGAGCTGTGAGATCGCTCCCTTTTGAAGCAAGCTGTCGACCTCCTCCAAGATCACCCCGGACGGTGAATCCTGTTGGCGGGGTCTTGTCGAATTCCAAGGCATAGCCGTCTTCGACAATCCGGAGAACCCATGCATCTGAGGTGATGCATCGCCAGGCAGTGATGTAGCGGGCCAGGCGGTCTCCGAACGGAGGGTGAGGTGGTGGAGGTCGAGGGCTGGGGGGAGGCATGGTGGTGGCAGCGGTACCTAGCGAGGAGGCGGTGTCGTCCGGCGCCCCGTCAAACACGGCAGTTGGATTGTCTATTGCCGTTGTTGTGGCGAGGCCTCGCCTTGTTCTGGCGAGGTCGATTGGCCTGCTGCTGTTGTTGCCTCGGCTGCTGCTGTTGCTGTTGCTGAGAGGCTGGGTATGGCCGCGGGGACTGGCGGTACTGCGACCTGGGCTGGAACTTTGCCCGCTGGTAGTACCGAGGTCTGGGCTGTGCCTGTGGCCGGTCCAGCTTGGCCGTCAGGACTCTGAAGTCGTGAGTGGCCTTCAGCTTGTCGTCCGTGCCCGCAAAGAAGAGTCCCTGGGCATCGAACAGCAGGTCTTCTATGGTCTTTTTGGAGTTTGAGGACAACCCCGAAGACTTCAGCCACGCGTGCCTCCGGATGGCGACACCGTGGGCCAGCAGCTTTCCTGACGTGTCGCCCGTGTGGCGGGCCATCAGGATTTGGTGGTGTGCTAGCGACTGCGCCTCCTGAGAGATGGAGAGGAGTGCGGTCTGTTGTTCCTGGGAGAGATCCTGGAAAAAAAGGTTGGGCCCTTTCCCACAGGATCTGGTGGTAGGCTCCCATGCACGCCCCATAATTAGCCATTTTAGTAAGCAAGAGTCCGGCTCGGTAGATTTTTCTTCCGACCGTGTCGAACCTCTTTCCCTCTTGGTCGGAGGGGGCTGTGGACTCTCGGCCCGAAGACTGGGAGGAAGTGACGATCATCGAGTTGGGGTTGGATGATCGTGCAGCCAGTCCTTCTCCCTCTCGTCGATCTTGTACCACGCCTCGATACGCCCTGACGTAGGAGGAATGGTCGACGGGGTCTTCCACAACGCCTTCACCACCTCTTCCAGGGGTTCCAGCATGGGAAGATGTGGCTGGGCCGCGTCCTCGACCTGCACTCTGCTGAAGACGGGACAGGCGCTGGATCTTGTTGGGACATACGTCTGCATGCCCAAGGATCTTGCCATTCGGCCCACTTGCTCACCAAAAGCTCTCACGGAGTCCGTCGGTGAAGATGCAGGTTCCACCTCACCGCCTCTATGTGAAGGTGTTCTGTCCATATTGAGGGACAAGATGGATCCTGATCTCATCGATCGAGGGACCTCGCCATCTTCGATCTCATCTCCCAACCATGGCTGAACCACATCCTGGTTCACCGGGAGTTGGGACTGCGGCGGTGACCTTGAGGTCGAAGGAACTGCAGTCATCACCGACTCGGGAGGGAGGTTTTGCTCGGCCGGTGCTAAGGCGAGCCTCGTGATCTGTCTGCCCTTGTCGGGTGACGTCACGAACAGTTGTCGGACCGAGGTCTGGCCCAAGGGGACCCTGTCGACGGTCTGGACAGAGTCTCTCGGTGAGATGCGTTGCTCTACCCCTGTCTCCACAGCGAGAACAGGGGCAGGCGAGGAGTCAGGGCACGACACCGAAGACGATGACGTCAGAGTCCTGCGCCTCTTTGGTGATGGCGGTCTCAAGGCAGCGGCCTCCAGAGACTTACCCGGAGTCACAGGAACCAGGCCTCTGGTCTGGGCTCTACGGGCTTCCTCGCTCGACCTCCGGAAAGCTATCTCCATAGCTCGATTGGAGGGAGTCTTCGAGATGGTGGACCTCAGGGAGAGGCCCGACGCCATCGAACTCATCGACAACCGGCGAGGTGGGGACAGCTGAACCGTTTCAGTCGTCACGGTGCAGGGCCTCTTCGACACCGAAGTCTTCGATGAGACAGACTTCGTGCCCTTCTCCTTCCGTGGACGTTTCTTCCCGGCCGGGTGAGCGGTCGACACGGTGGGGGCCGAGGCAGCCGCCCCGGTCCCCAAGGAGGTAGATGGGACAGCCGTCGCCATCTCTGGAGAGCAGAGAGCACGCTCCGTCAGGTAGGCCTGAAGCCTGTGGGCTCTCGCTCTTCTGGTGTGCGACGAGAAGGCCTGGCAGTGTCGGCAGGCAGGAACAACGTGTCCCTCTCCGAGACACCGAAGGCACTTCGAATGACCGTCGCAATCCGGGATCTTGCTACCGCAGGATGAACACTTTTTGAAACTGGTTGTGGACATACTATGCTCACACAACCAGCCGTATTTCCGATGTTGCCCAAGTGGCGGAAAACAAAGGAATGGGGTGGCGTGCATGGAGGCGCCTTTTATGCCCTCCGGGCCGGCTGGGCGGAGCTACCGCCAAAACTTTTCAAACTGGAAAGTTTCTGTTGGAAGCCCGCGCTGGCGCGCAAACTTCATAAGTGTGCATTCACAGAGCTCTCGAAGAAGAAACATATATAAATAGGCCCACTGGCTGCTTGTCCTTTTCCTGGTCCTCTGCCAGGCTTTTCATCCTGAATCCACAGTAGAGTCCTTGCGCCAGATATTTCTTCTCGAATATGAATCTGGCATTACAAGTTTTCTGAAACCAAAAGGGTAGTCCTTTAGTGCTTCTGAGTTTCCTGACAGGTTCATTGCCACCTTTACTCTGGAGATCTGAAGATGAGAAAGACAAGATCAGGGTGGAGATTGAGGATCTGGTGAAGTTTGCCAGATATTCCTTGGCTTTTCTTGGTCTTTTTTGGAAAATTTTCTGTGCACATAATCTATGAGATGTAGGAGCACATTCTTCCTAATTTGTTATTTGAAGTTTGTCATGATTTACTTGGTGACCACAAAATAAAAATTATTTATTTTGACTAAAGAAAAAAACTCTAAATACATTTTCTAAACAGTATTTAATTTTGCTTTTCTAGATGTAGTCTCAATCTCGGATGAACCATAACATATTTCACTGTGAACATTAGCTGTCTTTGTACTGCAAGATAAAGGATATGTGATTTTTTCCTTGGATTATTTCCTGGTTTCTCTGGAGGAACATGTCACCCTGCCCCCGTACTTGAGCTTGCTTTCCATAAAGCAGCAATCTTAATCAACTAAATGTGTGGTTCTAGTTGCCTATTATTCTAATGGGATTGGTAAAAGCGTTCCTCAGAAAATAGCTCATTCTTGATTCAAACTTTTTCTCCTCCCTGTATAGTAAGGCCTTTCAATCCAAGTGGAATTGCCTATATCATATAATTAGCAAGTTTGATTTAATATATGTGAATGTGTAAACTATGTGTTTTGCTTTGTTTTATTTTCATTAATCCAATATTCCCTGCCTAAGCATGACAATATTCATTTAACTATAGCTTCATTATCTCTTCCTAACAAAGCCATTGCTTGAGCTGATGGGAACAGTAGTCAAGCATAATCAAAGCATGCTACTTAGGGAAACCTTCCTTCATCTAACATTTTTCAAACATGCCAAGAATATATGGTATTAGCTATAACCAGGATATATTTTCATCCCTGCCCTACTAACCTATCCCCTTGGTTTAGTAGTTAAAGCAATTAAGGATCATTCTTCCAGGTTTTCCATTTTAACCGTATCTTCGGCCTTTACCTCTCTGTCCAATTTTTGAATTTGTCCAGTTTTGACCCTATCTTTTATTGTCCCTCTGCATTTAATATAGGACATAGTTTAATGAATAGGTGCTAAAGTTGTACCATAATGCAAAACTTGCCAAGCCTTGGCTGTAATCTTGTCATTTATTTTTCAGTGACAAATATCTCTGCAGAACTAGCCAACTTTAGAGGTCAGCTATCATTCAATTTCCATATGCCAACAAATTCCAATCAACTACTTTCCATGGCACTCAGACAAGTCACCCTAGAGGGGTTCCAACTGAGTTCACTATGTTATGTGTTCTCCGCTTGATTTGGACACATTGCACAGTCAAGTTGTCCTCCCAGATCCCTCATTTTTTGTTCACTTGGTTTCAAAAGTTCATTTTGTCTACTAAGTAGTTGGGCCATTTTTCTACATTTTCTTTTAATCCTGCATTTGCATTTATAAACAGTTTCTTTCTCAGTCTAGAGCTGGTGCTCCAATACCGCATTTCAAAATGGGTTGGAAACAGTAAATTGATTTTTATTTTTATTTTGCTGTGAGAAATTGGGTACTTTGAAGTCCCCAAGGCATTCCAAGATTGGTACTTTGGATCTCCAAGGACCACATATGGCCTGGGGATACAGTACTTTGGTAAACAAGCAATGTATAATACAGTCAAAAACCCCTATATATACTATATAAACAACAACAAGGGAGACAATGCAATGCTGAAAGCTGTATTCATCAATTCAAAAATAAACATCAAAAGATAGCATTGAAACATACATACATCATGATAAATCCTCACAATGATAACTCTCTGTATAAACAAAACATAAGTGGCTGCTGCATGTACTCACAAACCCCCAGCATTCAACTTGGTGCCAAAAATAGTTCTGCAGTGCGGCGCTTGAGTATCTGAGAGGCGCTGCCCACTGGCAGTCGCAAACCGCAGAGTGCTGTAGCAAAATATAAACAAAGAACAAGCCCCCCGAGTGACTCTGGCAAAAAAGCCGCGGAACCCGGAACTCCGAGCCGCACTGGGACAAGCCTCAGGTCGTGGATTGATGACGTCGGGTGGGACGTAACTCCACCCTCCTATTGGTGTGGGGCCGAAAGAGAATGCTCTGTTTGAAGGGGATGCTGGCGAGCGATGCAATGCGGTCCTGCTAATATGTTGTAGAGAGGTTCCCAAACAAATAATAAATTCCACAATGGGTAGGGCGCTCCATCTACGGGAGACAGTATGGGGATCCTTCCCGTTTCGGGTGCTTCATCAGGACGGTTGGCGACCGGGAAAGTTCACAACAAATGTTGCTTTCTTGATTCGCCCCAATGGGAGAAGCCGCTTGACGTGGTAGACCGGATCTTCGGTCATTACAAGCCATTTGGCATATTATTTGACTACCGCATCAAGCGGCTTCTCACCCTACCCATTGTGGAATTTATTATTTGCTTGGGAACCTCTCTACAACGTATTAGCAGGACCGCATTGCATCGCTCGCCAGCATCCCCTTCAAACGGAGCATTCTCCTCCGGCCCCACACCAATAGGAGGGTGGAGTTACGTCCCACTCGACGTCATCAATCCACGACCTGAGACTTGTCCCAGTGCGGCTTGGAGTTCCAGGTTCCGCGGCTTTTTTGCCAGAGTCACTCGGGGGGCTTGTTCTTTATATTTTGCTACAGCACTCTGCGGTTTGCGACTGCCAGTGGGCAGCGCCTCTCAGATACTCAAGTGCCACACCGCAGAACTATTTTCGGCACCAAGTTGAACGCTGGGGGTTTGTGAGTACATGCAGCGGCCACTTATGCTTTGTTTACACAGAGAGTTATCATTGTGAGGATTTATCATGATGTATGTATGTTTCAATGCTATCTTTTGATGTTTATTTTTGAATTGATGAATACAGCTTTCAGCATTGCATTGTCTCCCTTGTTGTTGATGATACAGTACTTTGCCCATCCCATTTGAAGGCATCTCTCAAGTAGAGTAAGCAAACTGGCAAAGCAGAAGCTAAACAACTAGCCATCTCATCCACCCACAGGTTGTATCAAAAAAAGAGAAAATAGTTTGAGACCTCTTCACACAGGAGTTTTTTGGCCCCATTTCCATTTCTGGATGGGGCCTGCTGAGCATCACAAAATGATACTGGCTTAGCCCTCCCCCCCCCCCCACACACACAAAGTGTGGGGGGGGGCAGCCTTGCAAAACACTCCCTCTGCCATGATGGGGAGGAAAGTGTTTTTTGGGTAGCTCCGATGAAGTTACCTGCACTTTCCTCTCCTTTTCCCAATATGATGGGGGAAAGAGCAATGAGGCAACATGCATTGCCCCCCTTTCACCCATCTGATGGGGACAGGGTGCTAACCTGCCTTGTCCCGTCACCACCATATGATGGGGGAAGGAGGAAGGGCACACAGGTGCTATGAAGCTCCCCACGCACCTGCCATTCCTCCAGCAACTTTCTTTAGATACAGAAGCATCCCAAAATTTTCTTTAGATACACAAGCATCACAGAAATCTAAGATGCAAGCAATATTTGTTTGCCTATTAATGCTATGTGGGCCTTTGCCTCAGCCTGTATATAGACTGCAAAAACATCATAAGCCTCAAAATACATTATTAGGAGTAGCATAAAATGCTGAATATTCAATCATACTACTGGAGTTTTCACTCTTCAGACAGCTGTGTGAGGTGATATAATTGGGGTGAAACAAAATAATGTGCATTTTCAATCAACCCTACATTCTGTTTTCTGAAGAGGGATTTAATTGAAAGTGTAGTAAACTTTTCATTTCAGTTTAATTCAATAGAGCATTTTAGACATTGTTGGCTGCTTTCAGAACTAGCCTACATTGTTTCCATGGCATCTGAAATAAGGTTTTGATTACAGTATTTGGACAGGCAGTAGTAATAATAATATATAAAAATCTAGACCAAAAGGCCACATAAATTTAGAAGAGATTTTACTTTCTTACCTTGCAGTCAGCATTTCTGCTTCCAATACAACTGCTTTCATACAACACAAAGTCCAATAAAAGTTTTGAAATGCAGTTTAACCGGATGAAAAATAGACTGGTTAGCTAATACCATTACATATTTTAACAATTTACTGATTTCAATAAAAGTTTTAGAAGCTACCAGATAATTAGATCCAAAATGGGATGAAGTGAAGCAAGTTTTATTCTGGCATAATGATCAGCCTAGTTTAATTTTATGGCTACACTGTTGAAGCTAAGACACTGAATCTATAAAATCTATGGGCCTTGTATACAACATAATCCCATTTGTTTTTTGTCTGACATTTACCCATGTAGGCTAAACCAGAGTAGTTGATATTAGACTAATGTTAATTTTGTCAAAGTTTTAAAAGCTTGTTTTCAGTTTATTAAAGAAAATACAAATATGGGGGTAATCCTAACAATACAACACAAGCAATGGCTAACTGGGGCAACACTAGGCTAGCTCAATCTGTGTTAAATCCAAACCTTTCATCCTACAAATAATGGAAATTACTTTGGATTGCCCTAAACCTGGCATAAAGCTGTGCTGATATAGTAGCTAATATGCCAGCATTTCTCAACCTGGCGGTCGGGATCCCTGTGGGGGGGGGGGGGTCGCAAGGGGTTTCAGAGGGGTTGCCAAAGACCATGTAGCGAATTTGGATGGCCTTAGAAAGTTAGCAAGTGACCTACCTTAAAGGGTTGGCATGTCGGCAGCCATTTTGTGGTTCTCTGGGAGGGCTGTTTCTGAGACTCCAAATGGGGGGAGGGAGAGCAGGCACGCTCTGCGCATGGCAGTGTAGTATGCCTGTGTAGGCAAGGGAGAGCATGCGAGGTTGGAGGGAGGCTCCAGCCAGTGAGTCCCTTCAAGGCATGAAGTTCTGTGTGGGAAGTTTGGCCTAATTCTATGGTTGGTGGGGTTCAGAATGCTCTTTGATTGTAGATGAACTATAAATCCAAGCAGCTACAACTCCCACAACTCAAGGTCTATTTTCATAAAACTTCACCCGTGTTCACATTTGAGCATACAGTATTGAGTATTCGTGACAAGTTTGGTCTAGCTCTATCATTGTTTGAGTCCACAGTGCTCTCTGGATGTAGGTGAACTACAACTCCAAAACTCAAGCTCATGTTTTGGCTAAAACTGGCTACAACCAACACATCTTTGATTTAGGATTGTACTGTTCATTAGACTCTAAAAATATAATCTTCAAGATGTTGTTGACCCACAAATCTCACTGTGTTTATAAAATGTGTATAGGATTGTAACTTCAGAATGATTTTATGCAAGCCAATCATTACTAGATATATCTATAAGGTGGCATGCTATTTGATGCTATTAGATCAGAGATCTGGAACAGATCAATCTCTAATGGCTACCAAAAATGTAAAAAAGTAGATTCAAGAAAATATAAGCAAATCTTCACATTTTTCTCATGGTTGAAACACAAAACTTCAAACATGTTTTGTCAATGTGTTGTTGAAGGCTTTCATGGATGGAATCACTAGGTTGCTGTGAGTTTTCCGGGCTGTATGGCCATGTTTCAGAAGCGATGTCTCCTGATGTTTCACCCACACCTATGGCAGGCATCCTCAGAGGTTGTGAGGTCTGTTGGAAACTAGACAAATGACATTTCTATATCTGTGGAATGTCCAGGGTGGGAGAAAGAACTCTTGTCTGCTTGAGGCAAGTGTGAATGTTGCAATTGGCGACCTTGATTAGCATTGAATGGCCTAGAAACTACAACGCTTGGCTGATTCCTGCCTGTGGGAATCCTTTGTTGGGCCCTGATTGTTTCATGTAAGGAATTCACCTGTTGTTTGAGTGTTCCTCTTTATTTACTGTCCTGATTTTAGAGTTCTTTAATACTGACAGCCAGATTTTGTTTATTTTCATGGTTTCCTCCTTTCTGTTGTTTTGTCATTCCCTTGTAGTATAACACCCAAGAACACTCACATTTGTGTCACCCAAGTACACTCAAATTTAGAAAAGTGTGTTTGTTTGATATCAGTGAAGTTCCAGAATACGAGGTGTTAACTTTATTTAAAGTGTCATGTAAGGAACTCATGGTATTAAGCTGGATTTAAAAGACTCTCGCAAAGCTGAGTTCCAAAACAAATGAAATGCTATAACCCACCATGGTTTCCAGAGTGCAAGTTCAAGGTAAGGCTACTATCATCACCCAGAAACTGTGAACTGATTATATCCAGGATTTGTGATATATACAGAATTTTAGAAATCTTCACGTGGTTAAAAAAATGCCACAATATATTGCCAAGGGAGGTTTGACTTTGTAGCTAATTTCACATCTTGGATGAATACTCCACAAAGACATAATTTCAAGGGCAGGATTAAAGCCAGGAGAAGATGATTGAGTGAGACTGAATGAGCGAACAAAATTGAAATGAGGGAATTCCTCAGAGAGACAGATGCATATGTATCACATGCCCTGGACTATGATTATTACTTACAAGTTTAAAAGTGCAAAGCATCATAATAAGAAAAGTATGTAGTGCTATTCCCATAGCAGAAAGGATTTAACACAAATCCAGATATTGCCTTGGCTTCCTAACTCTCATATGAACTTTAAGCATGAATTATTAGACAGAAGTATAATACTAATGGGAAAAAGAACCAGTACATCTTCCTTTTTTTTCTGTCTAGACAGACAGCAGAGTTCAGTGATCAGTTGTATGCTTACTGCTGTGAAGTCAATGCAGCTCAGTGGGAGGTGTGCTTCATGAAATATGTCATTGTGAAATGCATTTTCTAAGTTGAAATCAACTGCATATTACTCTTGCCTTTTACAATTTAATTATGTCTCTCTGTTCTTTGTTACAACTTTCTTTCCATCCCTTCTCGTGGTGGCCTCTTCAGCATTCTATTATCCCTTTAGGTACCATCACGTGGTCTTAGAGCACATCAATAGGCATCAATCTGAGCATTACACCTGTGTGGATGTCACTTGCACAACAATTGGGAACATGCTATGGGAAGAACAAAATTAGTTTTTCATACCAAAAATAAGCATTTTTCTCCATACTGCAGAAAATGAGACACTGAAAATTCTGCACACTTAGAACTCTTATACAGTATAGTCTTGCTTATCCAACATAAATGGGTCAGAAAAACATTGGATACGCAAAAATGTTAGATAATATGAAGGGATTAAAGAAAAGCCTATCAAACATCAAAATATGTTATGATTTTACAAATTAAGCACCAAAACATAATGTTTTACAACAGATCAGCATAACAAAGCAGTTCAATACATGGTACCATTATGTAGTAATTACTGTATATACTAATTTGGCACCAAAACATCCCAATGTATTAAAACAGCTGTGGATCCAGGCAGGAGTCAGACTGCGTTGGATAACCCAGAAGGTTAGATGAGCGAAGGTTGAATAAGCAAGCCTCTACTGTATTTGCAGTATTTACATTCCTTTACCAACTTTACCAAGTCCTTGTTGTTTCTAAATGTTCAACTGAAATGGTAAGTTATTGCAATACTAGAATTTTGAAGACAAAAGAAACATTTTGGAACATGTAAAAAGAGGGCAATACTGTAATCCTGTGAGAAATCTCAAAAGACATGAATGTGTTTGCCATGCTTTTGCATTAAGAATGGAAACTGTACACAAGGACATCTCAGGGGGTGAGGGGAGGGGAGGTCAGCCATGAAACTGGAAAACTCACAAACCACATTTCTTAGAATGCCTAGTCTGCAGACAAGGTATTTCAACAACAGTACTGTAGAAAAAAGAAAGAACTGAAATGCTTCCCCCCCCTTCCTTTCTCTGCTAAAACACTGTCTTCCCCCTGCTGATCCTTTGCCCATACAGACTGACTCTATTCTTTCCCTAGGGTCTGTAAACAGTTTGATGTAATGCTGTGCTAAAACTTGGCTGTGGTGCTTTAGCTTAGTGAAAGCCCATTTCTTTCCAAAAAATTAAAGAGAACCATATAAAGAACCAAGCAAGATGTAGAGATGTCAAAACAGTTAAACCTATGCCAGGTGGAGATTATTGTTAAATATTGGTGGCATGTTTGCCCTCAGATTGTTTTTTCCCCTTTATTTGAGGCAAGAGTTGACATTTGAAAGGGAAAACTCTTCACGCTAACCCAGTGGTTCCCAAACTTTTTTTGACCAAGGACCACTTTGACCAGGGACCATTCTCCAACATTAGTACCAAAAGGGTTACAAATCAGTTTTTGGTCAACTTTAGTTTGGTTATTTGGGGTGCTGATTTGGAAAATTGCATTGGATAGAGCACATCAGCTCTAGTTTCTGGTACAGAACATGTGCCATCCAGTAGTCACCATCTGCACATCCACAGAAAACCATATTTAACAATCTAGAGCCACAGACCTTATTTTGGATCTCATGGCCCACAGGTCTCTTCTGACTTTTAAATACTGTTACAACTCTTTAGAACGCCTCTGCTTTTTTCTGGTTTTTCACCACACTCTTTGTTCTGTTCTTCTTCTAATCTCATTGTCACTTAAGACTCATGCAGCACACATGGTAATGCCATGATGCCTTTTAGTCAACAACAACTGTTGATGCAACAGTATAGTGAGGGCAACAAAACCAAATATGTTCATGTGAATAGAAGAAATGGGAAAATACCTCAATGATGTGCATATATTAAGATCAGAAGAATTTTTCAAATCTTCCTGGCTGTACCACTTTTGTTTTTAGAAACTAAAATTGAGGTTCCATTTGAGTTGATAGGTAAAATAAAGGGCAGGATTCCTGTCCCTGATATGGTTGTGCAAAAAAGTAATTTCAGCATGAATGCCTCTTTCTGCACAACTTAAAATGACAAATTCTCAATTCTTTACTTTATCTGGCAATCCAAAGTTCCAGTAATTTCTATCCAAATTTGGGGCATTTTTTCTGATCAGGAGAGGCAGAACAGCATTGAAGCAGAGGGCTTGGCCACCCTGTGGCTCACATCATTCCAATGAACATCCGCTTCAGTGGAACTGATGCTGATTCAATTTCCAAATGTTAACCACTGCTGACTTACCCTGAGTTTAACCCAGAAACACTAGCTTCCTCTGATCCTTCATTTTCTTAAATTGTATTATTTTTAATCTTCTATTTTGAAGCCAAGATGAAAAAGAAAACAAGACAATATTATGTTATAATATATTGGACTGGTATCCATGCTGCAGATAATACGTTTGTTTGAAACGGTCCAGCTACAACTAGAGTAAAAAGAGAAGAGGGGAATACAACCATTTCTCCTTTCACAATACCACCGTATTTTGGTGTTCACCAAACAAATGGCTATCTATATTAGCATTGACATTTCCGAGACAACATTATCAAATATGTTTTAAAGTTAATATTACTATCAAATATGAAACAGGCTCAGGGAGCCATCTTGTAGAAAATACAACAAAATACAAAATCCACAAAAGACAGATATCTTTATTGGCCAACCAAAATTCATAAAATAAACCATGCAAGCTTTCAAAGCTCCACCACCTTCTTCATCAAAAAATGTGTTGAAAATCATACTGGAGAAGAAAAATGATGTTAGAGTTACAGACCTTCATTTTGTCTTAGATGTTATTTTTATTTTCGGTATTTGGAATAGATTTTCTTTGCTTATACAGTGGAAGAGCGAGGAATGCATGCATCCCAACCCCCCCCCCCCTTTAAAATTGTTTCTGGCACTTGCCTAACCCTGTTCTGGGGGAAAATAATTCTCCCGTAAGTCTCCATATGCTAAATTGCAAAATAGCATATGGCTCATTTTAAAAAAAATTAAGACATCATATTCAGTTGTTTTATAGCTTCAAATCATTTCTGTCATTGGCAAACCCTATTATATGTTTTGCTTGTAAAGCCTTGTTCAAAGAATGTTTGCCATTGCCTTCCTCTGAATCTGACAGAGGAAGGCAATGTCACACATTGGGTTACTATAGTCAAGTAGGACATGAACCTTGGTCTCCTGATCTCCAACACTTAAACTACACCTTTCTGGCTCTATTCCTGGATATTTTGCTTCTCAATTCTTTGATTAAATTTTGCTTTTCATTGATTCTGCCTACCTTTTTTTGGTTAAGTCTTATCACCTCATCCCATGCAGGGAAAGAAACATCTTCTCCCAACTTCTCTGCCAGAACAGAGTCCCCTGGAGTTCATCACATGACACAGGGCTACTTCTGGTGGGGCTCCGTGGGGCTCCGTGCTGGCAGCGTAGTGGCAGCATAACCCAGAGGAGTTGGGTTTACATCTGACTCCTCTTAGAAAAAAGGCAGAAGAGCCAAAGAAGAAGTGGAAGACAGCAAGGAAATATCATGGGAAGGGATGCCACGGATCCCAACTATAGGGAACACATCAAGATGGTTCCCTACACTGCCCCACAATTTCCCCCATTGTCCCCCATTTTAAACAGGGCTATCTGATGAGGTCCTTAGAGCACAGAAGAGATGTTGCACCTCAGAACTCGGACAGCCCCCTAGATCACACACACAGACACAGGCAGATGCAATAAATGTTCTTTTATTTAGAATAAAGGTTAAGAATAGTCCAAGGAAGTAAGAATAAAGCAATCCAAAATAGTCCAATTAAGTTCTGTAGCTGTAAGCCCAAGCGGCTTAAATCCCAAGGAAAGCAAAGTTCCAAAGCAAGGCAAACCGCTCTGGCAGTCAAGCGTGGTACTTGGGGCAAACCGCAACGGCGGTCAACATGAACTTGAATTCAAACCACTCCGGCGGTCGGTGTGAACTTGGAGACTTGGATGTGAGACTTGATTAAGCTGAACGTGGCTTCAGGTCTGACCAGAAGCCCGGTAGCACAGACTAATAAGGAAGCTAGTCTCAATGGGCCCATCTCACCCCCTTCCTTAGATTCCACGATTTCCTAGAATCTCTGATGTTCACCCTTCTATCAAACACCGGCTCGTTAGCAGGCCCAGCTGCACCACTATCAGAGTGAGAAACAGGAAACCCCTCTTCTCCAGAATGCTCATCTGGGAAAAGAGTAGAAACTCTCTCTTGGGAACCAAGGCCACCAGGCCTCTCATAGTCTGATGCAGAATCCTCTTCCATGGAATCCTCAGTAAACTCATCTGCAGTCCTATATCCCTCTAGCCATTCATCATCCCATTGCAAACTCTCATTTGGAGACCCATACCCATCTGGCCATTCGTCATCTCCAAACTGCCCCTGATCAGCTGGGATCTGATCCTGATCAGCTGGGACCTTATACTGATCCGTTGGACCCCCGGTGCCTGACTCTGACCACTGGGCTGACTAGGCCGGAACACCACAGGAGATCCTATAACCATCTGATGTAGTTGAACTATAACTTGTGAGATGTGTAGTCCAAAAAGTAGTTTTTCCAGGGACTGTGACTCTCCGAACCCTAACAACAGCTGCTACATCACTGAAAAGCCAATCAATGCATTAGCACTAGAAACCACTTGGACCTTGTTTTTAAGCACTTTGGTGGCCATAAATGAGAAGAAATTATATGCAAAAATGTGACCAGTCTGGCCTCAGTGCCCGTTATAGAAACTACTAGATGGGTTGCTAGAGAAGAGAAACTCCTATCTTCACAGTCAGCAAGGTTGGCTCAAAATATATTGCATTTATATTCTCTGACACTCCTGCTGCCACTGATATCAGCTCTGTTTTTGTTTTGTCTTTCCTACACACACATAGTCCAGAGTGAGGAAAGTGTGGCCCTCCAGATAGTTAGACTGCACCTCCTATCATCCCTAGCCCAGCACATCCAATGGCCCAAGAGATGACAGGAGGTGCTGTATCAGAGCATCTGGAGGGCGGAAGACGCATCCATCTTTGAACTAGCTTAAACAATTTTGCCAAGTGCACCATAATTCTATAACCAGCAGGCCTGAAGACATTTAGCATCCTCACAAAGGCTGGGAGCTCAGTGTTCTTCTGAGCACTTGAACTTCAGTCAGAAATATTTGCCAAAAGTAATTACTTAAAAATAGACTGTGGGAAAGTCCCAAGCAAAATAAATTATTTTATTTCCAATATTTTCTGTTTAGAACTTGGAGATAAACAGCTGGTGCACCATAGTGCCTAAAAGGATCTGAAACAGAAATCAGCCAGCTTTTAGATAGGTGAGACCACCACCACCTTTTTGAGAAAGAGCTTATCTTTGGAGCTGTTGCCATAATGCAATAATTAGCCCAAGAGAGCCGGACTATTTAATTAGTGGGAATTTAGTTTAGTTTTTGTGTGTGTGTGTCAGAAGCTACTTGAGAAACTGTACATCACTTCTGGTGTGAGAGAATTGGCCATCTGCAAGGATGTTGCCCAGGGGACACCCGGATTTCTCATAGGTTTCCATGACTATGTGGGGATTCAAACCCTGCTCTTTTAGATTTAATTGTAGTCCAACACTCAAACCGCTACACTACACTGGCTGTCAAAAGAAAATATATAATTTACTAAATTCCTGGAGCCCCTGGTAGTGCAATGGGTTAAACCCTTGTGTTGGCAGGGCTGAAGACTGACAGGTCATAGGTTCGAATATGGGGAAAGCGTGGATGAGCTCCCTCTGTCAGCTCCAGCTCCCCATGCAGGGACATGAGAGAAGCCCGCATCATGGAAACCTATTGAGTGACCTTGGGAAAATCCTGATTATGTTGTTTGCCTCTCCTGTTTAACTAAAGGCATCATTGAATCATAGAGTTGGAAGAGACCTCATGGGCCATCCAGTCCAACCTCCTGCCAAGAAGCAGGAAAATTGCATTCAAAGCACCCCCGACAGATGGCCATTCAGCCTCTTTTTAAAAGCCTCCAATGAAGGAGCCTCCACCACACTCCGGGGCAGAGGGTTCTAATGCTAAACAGCTCTCACAGTTAGGAAGTTCTTCCTAATGTTCAGATGGAATCTCCTTTCTTGTACTTTGAAGCTATTGTTCCGCATCCTTGTCTTCAGGGCAGCAGAAAACAAGCTTGCTCCCTCCTCCCTATGACTTTCTCTCACATATTTATACATGGCTATTATTTCTGCTCTCGGCCATCTCTTCTTCAGGCTAAACATGCCCAGTTCTTTAAGCCGCTACTCATAGGGCTTATTCTCCAGACCCTTGATCATTTTAGTCAACGTCCTCTGGACACATTCCAGCTTGTCAACATCTCCCTTCAATTGTGGTGCCCAGAATTGGACACAATATTCCAGATGAGATCTAAAGGTAGAAACCTACCTATTTTAATAGATATATGTCACATTTTGAGTGCATTTCTTGTTGTTGTTGACTTTCTCATAAAAATGTATAACTTGCCTAACATACTCAAACACTATTTGTTTTCTGCTCCACTTTTTTCTTTCAACACAAAATCCCTTGAATGTTGTCAGAAGGATCCGAATCTTATTTTTATAGGGTTTTTTAAAAAAAATCCATCATCTCAACTCTTACAATGAGATTATGCAATAACAATAGTAATTTATAGTTCATCTGCAAAATCTCTACTTTTGACATTTTGTTTCAGACTCTATAAATGCTCTATCCAGGCAGACAATTCCTCTTCCTTCAACATGATCTGCCAACAAATGGCTTGGCTTTCTAATGAAGCCAACCAGTTAGTTTCTCTGCAGCAGCATTCTGAATGCCACATTTGCCAATAAGAAAATTTACTCCTCCAATCAGGAAATTCCAAGAACTGATTTTTCAATTCTGTCTAATTTGTAACCTATTTTATGCCAACATCTTGGCAACAGAACGATTAAATGCAGATGGTTTGAGGCTATTTTTCACAACCATTTTTGGCAGCAATAAAAAGTATATTCACATTCTTGCCAATTTTTCACAGGTGGTACTTAAAAGTGAATGAAAGTATTTACAAAAAATTCAAAACTTCAGATCTTCCAATCTGTTAGCCATATCTCCCAGTTTTGTGTCATCTGCAAATTTTATAAGGATTATCTCCTCTCTAAATCATCAATAAAATGTTGAAGAGTGATGACCCTAGAGCAGTTCTCTGAGGCTTTGCACTCAAGTTTAAAATGCAGACAATGATGACATTTTTTTGAATATGGTTTTTCAGGAAGTTATGGATTCATCTCATAATTTTACTGTTATGTAATCAAGATATTATGAGGGACCTTAACAAATGCCTCGCTGAAATCCAAATCACTGGCTTCCCCCATCATTCCCAACATCTGCTAAATTGCTGACTTGATTTAAAAAAGATAAAATTAGTTTGGCTAAATTTGTTTTTTGCAAACCCATGTTGGCTTTTACTAATCGCTCTATTGTCACCTAGGGCCCATCCAGGCAGAGCCCAAAATGTGCAAGCTCTCGTGCTTTTACCGGAGGTATCCAAACAACTTCTTTGATAAAAGCAAATTAATTTGAGACAAAACAGGAAAACCCTGCTTTGTCCCAAATTAATTAGCTAGACCATTAGATCCAGGCCTTTCTGAAAGACCCAGTTCTAATGGGCTATGAGACCTGTGAGAACAGACTAATGGGTAGTCTCATGGCTACCTAAGGGTCTGTCTACACACCCATCTCACACCTTTTAGATATCTGGAGCCCAAAAATGCAAGTTGGCACCCACCCCTTCCCAACCCTCCCAAAAGCCTTAAAAATAAAGAAAACCTTACTGGACTGCCATTTGGCCTCTCTTTTTATTGTATATTTTTAATTGCATTGCAATACATTTAATTGTGAACCGCTTTGAGTCACAGTATGGAGAGAGAAAGGCAGGATATAAATAAACATAATAATAATAATAATGGAAACATCAGCAAATGGATAACAACTGGGAAGACATATTTGATACAGATAGATCCAGCAAAAGGGGCAATACCACGAAACTAGAGGTCAATAACATGTCTGCCTACAATGTTCAAACTGCTGACAGGCATAATAGCTGATCAAATCCAGGATTACTTGGAGGCAAGTAACATCTTGTCAGTAGAACAAAAAGGCACTAAATATTTAGATGTCATCGGGGGTTTTGAAAATATTAGAAAGTTCACTGAAAATGCAATGAAACAATGGAAAACTGAGTTGTTTGTGGGCAATGAAAGCTATGGATTCGTTAACATCAAGAGAGGAATTTTCCAGGGCAACTCATTGTCACCACTGTTGTACATCATTGCAATTATCCCATTGTCAGTACTTCTATAGAAAACAAACCAACAAAAATTCTGGGATATGGTACATAAAACAGTCCTAGAAATTATGCGATATAATTTTACAAAACAACCAGAAATATATCTTTTAAATATTTCAGGCTGCAAGATGAACAAAGAAGCTGAAAAATTATTAACTTATCTTGTAATAGCAGCAAGGATTACCTTTGCCAGGTATTGGAAACTCCCCCAAACTCCTGATGAAGACGAATGGCTAATTAAGGTAGTTGAATGGTGGAAATGGACAAACTAACTTGCTTGTTACGGTATGGGTCATCAAGAAGCTATAACTTAACATGGACCCCGTTTGTGGATTATATGAAAGAAAAGAAAAAAATAATTTTGAAAGGTTTCAATATTTGATATGATTTACCTGTAAGCTATTTTATTTATTTATTTATTTGTCACGTTTCTAAAGGCGACGGTTTACACAGGCAGTCTCTGCCCTCAATACAACACAAACAACAAAGCAAACTCCCCCCCAAACCATATAATAACAAATTAACAATTAAAAACATACAATTACAGTCTCAGCATCTTGTTGAAATCAGTTTCCATCACATCGTTGTCATTCCATATATCTCATTAAGCCTTATATTTCATCAGCAAATGCCTGCCCAGGTCTTGACTTTCTTGTGAAATGTCAGGAGGGAGGGGGCCGATCTGATGTCTTTAGGGAGGGCGTTCCAAAGCCACCACTGAAAAGGCCCTGTCTCTCGTCCCCGCCAGTCGCGCCTGCGAAGAAGGCGGGACCGAGAGCAGGGCCTCTCCAGATGATCTTAAACATCTCAAGCTATCCTCATGGCCGTCTGGGAAAATTTGTTTTTCATCGTTGAAGATGTGAAGTCAACATCCTGTACTGTTCTTTAATGTTGTCTTAACCTGTATCAGCTACTTTCCTTCCCCCTACTTTACCCTTCCCTATTCCCCCTCCTGTCTTACCCCTCCTATCCCCCTCTTCATTCTCTTCCCTTGCCCCTTTACAACTCTACTTATGTGTGGGTGGTGCAATACAACTTCCGCGGTTTTAGGGCCCAAGGCTTACCTTTCTGTCGGCCAACCACGGCGGTTTTCCACCAGGATGAGCTTTTAACACTCTGTATATGTAATTGTTTTTGTGTTTTTGTCAATAAAGATTTTTTTAAAAAAAATTAAAAGAAAGAAAACAAACCGACAACAGGATTGAAAAGAAACAACTGGAAAAGCTGACATGATACGAGGATTTAAATATTGAACTGCAAAGACTCTTGCACAAACCAATCAAGGTGGTCCCAGTGGTGATTGGGACACTGGGTGCAGTGCCTAAAGACCTTGGCCTGCACTTAAACACAATTGGCACTGACAAAATTACCATCTGTCAGCTGCAAAAGGCCACTTTACATGGATCTGCACACATTATTCACCAATACACTGGGAATGTGGTGTCAGCTGCATAAGATCTCTACTGACCAGAAGGTCATGAGTTTGAGGCCTGCCTGGGTCGGGGTGGGATTTCGACCAATTTGTGTAGCTCGTTGTTGACTTTTGCAACCCAAAAGACAGTTGCATCTGTCAAGTAGGAAATTTAGGTACCACTTTGTGGGGAGGCTAAATTTAACTGATTTACAAGGCCATAAAAATCTCCAGAAAGTACACAAAAAAGAATGTAGGAATGTGACAGCTTCCCCTGGTGACCAGAAGCTGTAATGTTAAATTGCCTCTATGTCTGTCTATATATGTTGTATGGCAATGGCATTGAATGTTTGCCTGTATATGTGCATTGTGATCCGCCCAGAGTCCCCTGCGAGGTGAGAAGGGCAGAATATAAATGATGTAAATAAATAAATAAATACATCACACAGTCCTAGACACTTGGGAAGTGTCCAACATGTGATCCAATACAACAGCCAGCATAGTCATCTTGTTTGCTGTGTACTAATCTTGTTGTCTTTCAGGTTCCTGTTTTCAGGTTCAGGATAATGCAAGGGACTTCTTTTTGTGGTCATATTGAAGATAAAGGCTAGTTTATTTTGTCATCCAAACACCATCATGAAATGTATAGTTTTTTACTTACTTTTTACTTATATATTCTTTTTTACAAAAACAAAACCTTTATAGAAGATATTTAATATGTCATTTTCTACTACTATTTAAGTGATCTGAAGTGTTTTGAGTGCTGCATTTGTTTGTCTCATTACATTCATAAACAGAGTCATTGGCTATATAAATATTGTTATTAATGCTCCAGATGTTTTTCCTATTTGATAGCCAACGCTCACTCAAGCTAGGCTAGAACTTATCTTCTTTCTTCAATCTACGGTCTAAAGTTTCCTAATTAATTGGTTATTTAGGGCTTAATCCAGTACAAAGTTCACCCAAGATGTCCAGCTTGTATTGCATTTTCTGTCCATGTTTTCTCCAATCTTTCTTCCATGTTGTATGTCTGAAAACTGTAGGCAAATTAGTGTTGTAATGAAATAAATGGCATTACTGAAAAGTGGTAAAGTAACTCTGTAACTCAAAACAAAGTCTAACACACCTGAAGGGAACATGTACTTGGGAGATGAAGTACATGTCCCCATCCCATCCCGCCCCCCAGCAAAGATTTGTTATAATTTGGTGCACTCTGGCATTTCCCCAAGTTTGCTGATGTTTCTTGCTTCAAAGAGTGAAGAGAAAATTGCTTTAGAGGAAAAAGGAAAGCTTGTGCAGTACAAAGAAAGGGCTCTGATTTGATTATGTTGTACATCAGGAAAAACATTTGTGTTTCAAAAGGATGCTTGAATTAATTTATAAGGAAGACTATATGGCATTATACCAAAAACCAAGGCCAAACAGTTATGCCAAACTTTGCCTGTATTGACATTGGCATAGTATTTCTCAGGGACTAATAGTGTAAGTAATGCCATTTTGTCCAGAAGATTTAAGTATGGTGTGTGTGTGTGTGTGTACACAACTAAACATACAACTAGTCAATGTTTTAAAGTAAAAACTAAAGAAAGCCATCATTGGAAAACATTATTTATTATTAATTTAGATAGATAAACTTTACTGAAATGTGTCCATTATTTCTTAATCTCAAGACAACCCAGTAATTTTTAGAAGTTAGATGAGCAATCCAGGCTAAAAATCAGCAAGATATTTCAATCTTTTGCAAATCACCAGTTTACAACTAGTTGTAACTAATTTGTAGATTTTGCCCCTAAATGAAAAACATTGAATCATTTACTTTATTTCTATCAATGGTTTTGATGATTTCATATGTCCTGCCAGCCAATGCAGCTTTGGTGAATAAAGTATTTTCTTCTGTGGGGTGTAATTAATATATAAACAACAGGAAGCAAAGCATTTCTTCAGAAGATTGCATAAGGCAGGGATGAGGAATATATGTTCAGACATACAGCAACTTTCTTCAGAACTAGACATCATAGCCAATGGTGAAGGATAGTGTAAGCCGCAGTCCGACAATATCTTGAGGACCACACATTCACCATCTTTGGTTTAGTGATATGATGCAGTATTGTTTACCTGCATTGCAAATTCTTACTTACTTACTTACTTAGGCGATCCCTCGTAGCTCGAGGATGATTGTCCTCCAGATGCGATGTCTTGGTGGTAGGTCCGTAAGTGACTGTGGAGCCCTATCCTTGATCTGCATGTTCTCCCACAGTAAGGACATCTGTTTCCAGATGGAAGGCAGTCCTGGTCAGGGTTGGCTTGATGCACCTTCCTCTTGGTACGTTTCTCCCTTTTGCCCTCCATTTGTGCCTCTTCGAATTCTGCAGCACTGCTGGTGAGAGCTGACCTCCAGTTAGAGCACTCAAGGGCCAGGGCTCTCCAGTTCTTGGTGTCTATGCCACAGTTTTTGAGGTTGGCTTTAATCCCATCTTTAAATCTCTTTTCCTGTCCACCAACATTCCATTTCCCATTCTTGAGTTCAGAGTAGAGTAACAGCTTTGGGAAACAGTGATCGGGCATTTGGCCAGTCCAATGGAGTTGATGGCATAGGAGCATCACTTAAATGCTGGTGGTCTTTGCTTCTTCCAGCACACTGACATTTGTCCACCTGTTTTCCTAAGAGATTTGCAGGATTTTTCAGAGGCAGCGCTTATGGAATCATTCCAGGATTTGCGTATGACGTCTATAGACAGTCCACATTTCGCAGGCATATAGCAGGGTTGGGAGAACAATGGCTTTATAAAAGAGCACCTTGGTCTCCCTATGTCCCGATCCTCAAACATTTTCTGCTTCATTCGGAAAAATGCTGCACTTGCAGAGCTCAGGTAGTGTTGTATTTCAGTGTCAATGTTGACTTTTGTGGAGAGGTGGCTGCCAAGGTAGCTGAAATAGTTAACATTTTCTAATGATACACCATTAAGATGCATTTCTGCATTGTGGAGGGATTGGCTGGTGACTGCTGGAAGAGCACTTTGGTTTTCTCAATGTTCAATGAGAGGCTGAGCTTTTCATATGCTTCTGCAAAGGTGTTTAGAGTGGCTTCTTCTGAATGTGCACAGAAGATGTTATCATCAGCATATTGGAATTCTATAACAGGTGTTGTTGTGACCTTGGTTTTGGCTTTCAGTCTGTCTAGGGTAAATAGCTTGCCATCTGTCTGATAGATGATTTCCACTCTGAAGGGAAGCTTCCCATCAACAAGATGAAGTATCATAGCAATGAAGATGGAAAATAGCAAATATCTAATATAGCAAACAGCAGTGAGAAACAAAGAGAAAATGGATCCTCGCTAACTTGGCCCCAGTTTATGTGATCAGGGAAATAGGATGCAGGCTGAACAATCAGGCAGGTAACAGCTGAAGATACAGGAATGTAAAGGGAAAGGAAATCCAGTAGTGGACCTCTAACTATGCATTTAGTTTTGCGATAAATAAGAATTCTACTTTGCCTCAAGATCAGGCAATATGCTTTATAACTGAGTTGAGATTTCAGTAAAATTCTAGCAGCTCTAAGTCTGACAATCTGTTACAATGATATCCACTCTGTGTGTGTGTGTGTGTATGAATTCAAAACACTATCTCTTTAAAATCCTGAACTTTCCCCCTTCTGATATCCATTAAATATACCAGACATTTCTCCATCAAATTCTGTGCAGTTACAGCATCTGTTTTTAGAAAAACTATGTATGCTTGCATTCCCTTTCTGTTTTTCTTTTCTTGAAGTATTTCATTAAGAAGAAAAAAACCAGAGACACATATTTGTTGCCATTCTTTTTAATAGTACATCAAGCACCAGATAACCTCTGTGACATCATGAAGATGAGCCAGACCACAAGATTTAATGTCAGTCCACTTAACAGTGCAAGTTTTATTGCCACCAACATCTGATCTCAGTGTACCCAACAGCTTGGTCTGAGCTTTTGTCAGAAATTGGCAGCTGGCTCCGTTCTTCTGTATCACCACAGTGATGGATGCGAATTTCCTTCAAATCATTTCTGACTTATGGTGACCCTAAGACAAACCAATCATAGGGGTTTCCTGGCAGAATTTATTCATTGTGAGTTTGTCCTCACCTTCCTCTAACATAGAGACACCCAATAGGTTTACATGCCCAAGCAAGGATTTAAACCCTGGTCTTCCAATGTCAGAGTCTGACACTCAACCACTACATCACAATGGCTTTCTAATATAGATGCTATATAGATTTAAAGATGCTATATTAACTCTAAAAATGCTACATGAACATAAATAAAGACACATCAGAGATGTCACAACTGCACATATCCTACAGTTTTGGCTTTTTAAAAACATAAATAGGCAAAAACCTTATGTAGCACACACCTTTCAAATGCAGGTTGGGGGAATGGGAGGAAGCATGTATACACTCAAGTGGCCAGAAAGAACTATGCTTTTCACAATCACCATTCCATGTTTTCTCACTAGGTTTTTACAGTAAAACTCAGTTATCCGTGAAATCTGTGGGAGGAATTTACAAGGTCCTCCGGGAGATTCTATAGTACATTTCCCCATAAGTTACCATGAAGTTATCTTGGAGGGCCTAGACCAGGGGTATCAAACCCATTTGCACTGAGAGTCACATCAGCCAAATGATTGACTTTAAAGGTCAATTTATAATTGTAAGACTGTATCAATATAATTACAGTATGTTGCCCTGGCATTTAAAGCTCACGAGCTACATTAAATGATGTGATAGGCTGGATTTGGTCCACGGGGCTTATGTTTTACATGTGTGACCTAGACATTCCTAAAATGGTACCCTTTCTGGGAATGTCTAGGTCCGCCAATACAACTATACATGTTGGGAGTGGAAGTTACGTTATTCAATGGTGTTCAGGTGTATCCACAGTTTGGCAGGGAACCTTACCCTCACCTATAAAGGGGTCTTACTGTATTTGTTGACCAATCTTCTGTATTCACTTTAGATTTGACTAAAGATGCATGTGTGGATTTCTGGATGTTGAAGGCCAAAATATCTGGGGACCCACAGGTTGAGAACCATTGCAGTAGAGGCTCCTTGGGGGAAAAGTCACCTATTTCCCTGGGGGCCCTGCCACACAGCCATATAACCCAGAATTTCAAGGCAGAAAATCCCACAATATCCGCTTTAAACTAGGTTATCTGAATCCACACTGCCATATATTTCAGTTCAAAGTGGATAATGTGGGATTTTCTGCCTTTATATTCTGGGATATAAAGCTGTGTGGAAGCGCCCTAATATTCCTTTCAATTGCTGTAAGATTTTTAAAGAAGCAAATCTAAGCATGCAGCAACTGTAACTCACATCTTTTTTGGCCAAATTACAAAAGTGGATTTTTTTGCTGCTGCGCATTACATTCACCAGCATTTTTTTTCTGAGTTTTGAAAATTGAGTTCTGCATTACACTCCATGATTCACTAGATTCAAGTAAATATTGGTATTTCCATTAGCACTAGACAGGCTGTTAGGGGCTAATAGGAGATGGAATACCATAACCTCTACAGGTTCACATGCTTTCTGTTAGATTAAAATATATAAAATTATAATTAAAATGATAATTAAAATAATAAGCTGCTGCAAAGTTAATTTGCTGCCATGATTCTCTCAAATAGTTCCTGGAACTCTAATTGTGTGCTATGTCATATGGCCATCGGCCATCACCAGTGCCACTCTTCTTAATGGTGAGGCACAGAGGCCTTCATCTCACCTCATCTCGCCTTGCATTGCATTGCTTCGCCGGTCAGCAGGCAAGTCCATGGAGGGAAGTGAGGTGCACACACAGTGCATGCAGCTTCCTTCCACTGCCCAGGCAATACACCCTTAATTAAAACATGCCATATTAATATATGATGTTGCAACATATTCACTGGCAGCAATATGGTTGTTTAATGTATCCTTTACTTCCCTCAAAATATCTAAACTTGGTTACAATTTCTGCATTCCTATCTCTGTTCAGTTCAGTTCAGTTCAGTTCAATAATTGTGCTTTGGGAGATGAGTCCTTCAGGAGAGAGTGGCCTGTCCTATATACCTTTTAAGAGGGGTCTCAGAAGGGAGGCATCTGATCTCCAGGACTATTTCTCGGTAATATAGTGGCTACCATAAATCTTGTTGGATATCAGATTATGGTGTCACAGTGTACATAGGCATCGCTGATATGAATGCCACTCTTCTAGGATTGTCCCCATAGTATGACATTTGGGAGAAATGGATGGCATTTGAAACTGACATAACTGATTGTAGGATATGCTGAGAAATTCACTGAGAAAGGTCAGTAGTTAACAAAACAGGACATATATTCAAGCACCCTGTACTTCCTCGTAAGGCTATGAAATCCAAAGTGACACACTTGCGCAATTTTCCAGCTCTGTTTCGAAATCGAGCCGTATTTAATAACGAAATTCATTACTATTTCGTTAGTGGCGCCACGCATGCATAGTGCGCAGGGGATGCCCGCCTCCATGTCCCCTCGCCAGCTCAGAATCAACCCGCGATATCTCTAACGCGGGTTGATTCTCAGCTGGCGAGGAGGTATGGAGTGCATGCCCTCCACGCCCCCTCACCAGCTGAGAACCAACGCAGGTTAAAGATAACCCACGTTAGTTCTCAGGTGGCGAGGGGGGGTGGAGCCAATGTCCTCCACTCTCCCCTGCCAGCTGACAACCAACGTGGGTTAAAGATAACCTGTGTTAGTTCTCAGGTGGCGGGGGGGGGGGGTGGAGGGCATGCACTCCATCCCTCCTTGCCAGCTGAGAATCAACCCGGTTTAGAGATATCCGCATTAGAGATATTGAACTTACCTATTTTTAAAAATTAAATGTTTTTAAAATTAAATGTTGATATGTAGTCCATGAGAGTTTAATAAATATTTGTTATCTGGAGAAATAATCAGGACACTATGATGCTAACTGTTATGTGTACATTTTATGTATGTGTAAAATGCCCTGAGTCGCCTGAGGGCTGAGAAGGGCAGGATACAAATGCAGTAAATAAATACATACATACATTTATGCATTTAAATGGGTATGCATTTGTTAGAGCTAAAACTGGATTTAGCACAAAGTGTTTACGTTTCTTTGGTTGATACTAAATGTGTAAAATTAATAGTATAGCATACATGTCTACTCAACTACAATTTAATTCACCTAAATCAGCATCAGCTTGTACCCACTACCAAGATAATGGATCTATTCCTCTAACCCTATCTTACAGCCTCTCTGGCACCTGAAAATGGGCCATGGAGGATTCTTTAGCCAATTAAATGCCAATCATGCAATGTCAAGTATGTATAGGATTGCAATTTCAGTGCCTGGGAGGCCCAACTAAGCAGATTAAACTGGTTCTTTTTAGCTCGGGTTGACCTTCCCATTTCTACAATTAAATCATTGAGGAGAGTTATGCCAGACAAATGGTAATGCCTGCTATTAATAACCAAGTTGCTCAGATTCATTGGCCTTAGGTAATAGCATTTTCATTTACATCACACTTTCATCCAAAAATTGTGTTTCAGCCAAAAAGAGGCACAATAATAACTTACAGCAAACGTGTTCCCTTTCTTTCCTAGAGACAAAATAAAACCACAGAGGTGCTATATGTTGCTTTCAACATCACCATGAGTCATTGTGCTAATCAGTCTGTTAACAGAGAACTGGAAGAAATTGATGAAAGGATATCTTCCTCCATGTCAAAAAATCCATGTACACGGATATTCTGGCAGAACTCATCTGCAATCTTATATGCAGTCCCAACTAAATTAGACCCACTGGAACCATGAGACTTACCGTATTTTCCAGCATGTAAGATGACTGGGCGTATAAGACGACCAGGGCCGGTTCGCCCATTAGGCGGAGGAAGCAGGCGCGTAGGGCGACGTCACCGGGGAGGGGCGACTTCACCCGGGAGGGGCGCCGCCGCGCCGGTTTCCCGCCGTGCATGCCGCGCGGCGCCACCCGCTGCGCTGTCCCGCCGCCGCGACGGCCAGGCCTCCGCGAGGCCAGGCCTCCGCGGCTGGCCCCACAGCCCCAAAAGGTCCACGCATGCGTACTGGCTCCCGCTTTGGAGCCAGTGCGTGTGCGCAGATTGGCGCATGCGCACTGGCCGCCAAAGCGAAAGGCGCGCTCTGGAGCCATTGCGCGAGCAGATTGGGGCATGCACACTGGGGGCGCTTTTTTTTTTGCCCCCCGGGAACAGCTTGGTCCGCCCCTGAAGACGACCCCCAACTTTTCCAGTTAAAATATAGTTTGGGATGAACTTGCCATATAAGACTACCTCTCTTCCAATGCACACCAAATAAAAAGTTTTAAAGCATCAGATTTGATTTCAATATGGTAATTTTCCTATTACTGTACCTCCTTCTCTTGCCTCTCAGATCTCACACATGCGCACCTGCACCGCCTCACTGCAGTCTTCAGGAGTGAGATCTGAGAGGCAGAGGAGGTACAGTAATAGGATATAAGGGTGGGCCAGGCAGGTTAAAGAGGTGTGTTTTTCTGGGCCCACAGCCACTCTATCTCTTTTTTCCATACCCCGGGCACCCTGTACGCCTGCAGCTTGCTCTGCCCTTCACTTACACCTTCCTGGTGAGGCACCCCTTCACCTCACCATCAGGACTGCATTAAGTCCACGAATCCTGATGAACTGATTTTTTTTCTACCGTACTTGTACAGCGTTGTCCTTAATGCTTTCATGCAGTCGCTGCATATGGCAGGGACGCAGCCACTGCCATTTTTGAGCTCTCACTACCATATGCAGCAACCATAGATTCTCCAATCCAGATTGGAAGTTTCAGCACCCACTCTATAAGATGACTCCCAGTGTATAAGACGACTCCTGGTGTATAAGTCTCCTCCCACGTATAAGACGAATCCCACATATAAGACGACTCCTGACTTTTGAGAAGATTTCCTTGGGTTAAAAAGTAGTCTTATACGCCAGTAAATATGGTATATAAGTGATTACTAGCCATTCAAAAACTGGTTCAATAGGTTTACTCTAGTTGGGACTACCCATAGGATGCAGCCCACAATCAATATAGCAGCATACTTTCATTTCACTGAAGTGCCTAAAATTGAATAGGGTTATATTCTTGTCCACAGGTTCATAATCTAGAATTACTGTATGTTTCTTTATTCATGCCCACAGATCAGGATGATCTGGCATCCTTTGCCTGGTCTAATGCAGAAACTAGCAGCTGATCTGGAATTTTGGTTTCACTTCAGTGGTTTCAAAGAACCATCCTAAGCTGACGTAAGGTTCAGGCTACTTTAGTGGGATCAAAGAGGTGGTGCAGTATACACTGTTGTGCCTTCTCACTGAGAGGAACACCTGAAGAATTCGTGGGAAGCCGATAGAAGGCTTTCAACTATTGCCTCATGCATTTGTCATCTGAACTATGTCAGTCTGCAGGTATACCATGTGTTCTGGTGGAGTTGTTGTATCAGCTCAGGTCCTCCCTCTTTAAAGATTTCAGCAGGGATCCCATCAGGTCCGCTGGCTTTGTTATTTTTTTGTTGGCTGATGGCATTGCTGACTTCTTCCAAACTAGGCATCCCTGGTTTGTTGTTGTGGGATTTGTGAGAGAACCTCTTCAGCCACATTGGAGCTGTGATTCTGGAGGCTTTGGTAGTGTTCTTTCCAACATGGTGAAATTGATTTTTTTCTCCTTCAGAAGTTTGAGAGAACATGCAGGTCAAGAATAGGGCTCCACAGTCACCTACGTACCCACCACCAGTACACCAAACTTGGAGGACAATCTTACTTGGACAATGAGGGATCACCTAAGTAAGTACTATGTGTTCACTAGATAGTAAGGAGAAAATGAAGTGACAGCCGCTTTCCCATTTCTGGCAAGAGTTATATTCAAGTTAGAGAAAAGGCTCTATATACCATTCATGAATAAGAGCTCTTCCATATAACAAGGAATTTTTCAATAATTTACTCTTGATGTTGGATGGAAGAGGTCTACATTTGAACGATCTTTGGCATTTAGAGACTTTTTGTTTCCCACTCATAATTGTATTAGTGTGATATAAAAACCTGTTATATTACATATGTGTTTGATAGCTTGTCACAAGAGTCACAAGAAAATAGTGAGCAAAATTTAATTTTAATACAATTAGAGCAATTCTCTCAATGGTATGGGAGAGCTTTTGTGAACAATGTTGGGAATGTTTTTACTTCCAAGCATTTCTCAATTCCCATTTTCACTAGAGTGGCTCAAAACAAACATATGGCCACCATAAATTTAGATGGAATGGATTTCAGAGAATATTCCATAGACAGTGAAATTCAGTTCACTATATTACCTAGTGATTGTATTCCCGTGCTTTCTGAAAACAATGTCCTGTCTTTCTCATCAATTTTGCTCCTTGTTGTAAAATTATCATGCAAATAACAACTTCTATTTTCTCTGTAGTAGATCAGCATTTTGCTGCTATTTTCTCTTGCAAATCATAAAAAGTCCTTCAATTTTTCCAAGCTCATAAATATAGTGACACTTTGTGAATCTGGTTCTTCCACAAATAAGCCTGAAGTACAAATCTGCATTACATCTGTAAAGTCACATTTGGCAGTATCTGAAGTTTAATGAATAGCAGAAAGAGAAGCAAAGAGCAAGCCAAAGTCTTAGGTGGAGGCATGAGGAAAGGCAACTTTCTGAATTTGTTTTTTGTGCAAACAATGAATTGACCCTGTACTAATTTTAGGAGGACATCTGCAATACAACATATATTTTTGTTCTCCCCTTATAGTTAATATGCCTTCATTCAAAGAGATAGGCTGAAGATCTTATTGCTGGATTTCTTTTCTTAATTTTTGTAACATTTCTTTAGGGGAAGAACCATGGTGAATCAAGCCAGTTTTCACAAGCTTTTGGAAATTTTTACCCTGTGAACTGAACAAGGAGGAAAAGAAGTGACTACTTGAAAAGCCATTAGTTAAAACTCGTGGAAATCTATTTTAAGCATAATTTCTCTGTTTCCACATGAAAGTAAAATATAATTTTTTAAAATGTGACTTTTCTGAAACAATGAAACTGCCTTAAACACTGCCTTAAAATGGACAACTGTACCACTCTAAAAACTGCCATGTCAAACTACACAGAGAAGCCATTGAAATCCACAAGCATGTGGACAATTTCAACAGAAAGGGAGAAACCATGAAAATGAACAAAATCTGGCTACCAGTATTTTTTAAAACTCTAAAATCATAACAGTAAATAAGAAGGAACACTCAGAAAACAGGGGAACTCCAGACAAGAAAGAATCAGGGACAGGTAACCACCTCTCAACAAAGGATTCCCCTAGGCAGTAACAAGCCACATCTAAAAACTATCAGGCCATGAAATGCTACTCAAGGTGGCCAATTGAAACATTCACACCTACCTCCAAGAGACAAGTGTTCTTTCTCCCACCCTGGACATTCCACAAATATATAAACCCAATTTTCCTAGTTTTCAACAGACCTCACAACCTCTGAGGATGCCTGCTATAGAGGCAGGCGAAACATCAGAAGAGAATGCTTCTGGAACATGTCCATACAGCCCGAAAAACTTACAGCAATGTATTATAATGAATACTTAAAATGAATAATTGACTGTCTTCTGTTGGCAGTAGTTCTCCAAACACATAGTTCACAGGTGCAGCTGGTGGGGACGAGGGACAGGACCTTCTCAGTGGTGGCCTCACGGCTGTGGAACTTCCTCCCGAGTGAGATTAGGTTGGCCCCCTCCCTTCTGACCTTTAAGTGACAGCTAAAGACTTGACTGTGGAACCAAGCATTTGGCCCATCACAGGAATATTTAAAGTGAAAGTGAAAGTTGAAAGTTCAATTACCCAGGACAGTTTATGACAATGGCTATGTCTCTGTGTGATGTTATTTTATGTGATGTGTTTAATAATGTTTAATGTTTTATTAGAGGAGGGTCAATTTTAATGTTTTATACTGTTATTATCGATGGCATTGAATTGTTGTCAACACTGTGAACCACCCTGAGTTCACTTTGGGGTTGAGAAGGGTGGTATACAAATATTGCAAATAAAATAAATAAATACACACATGCACATTTATTTTTCTTAGCCAGTAACTAGCAAGCCAGTGATCCAGCCTGGGGCCTTCTGCTTCCACCGTGCCTTCCTCATCCAGCTATGCTGGCCCAATGTAGAATGCCAGACACATGTTTATAACATGCAGTCTGTTGCAGATCAGCCAGAGGCTGGTGGTTTAATTGACTATTTAGAGCGGATTGTGAGCTTTCCTGTGGCAACACATAATGGGCCCTCAAGTCTGGGAAATTCAAGTCTGGAAAATTATGGTTCTCTCTGTGAGAAAACTGATTCAGAAAGTGCAGGGCTTAAAAGGCCATTCAGTGGAGTCAGAAGTAGCAACACCAGATAAAGAATTGAGTGAAGACCTGGGTGATAAGGAGGGTTCCCAAGAGAAACTACCTGTAGCTGTGGATATCAACAAAAGTCTTTGTTTACAAATCAGATCCGAAAATAGTTTGCATAGGTCAAAGAGATTACATGGGAAAGTTGTGGAAAAAATTCACAGGAGATGTAATGCTTTCATGGGTGTCTATTAAACAAGTTGTTTACCTTAAGGTCAGTTCAGGCAACACTGCGTTAGAGTGAGAAGCTAAACCTCAGTTCTCTTGTTCCTGTTTCAAGTGAAGCCTTGGTTTTGGATTTAATATATCCTAGAAGTTTCTGGTGGTCCTGTTCATGTACTCCTGTTCAAGTTTTTACTAGTTATACCTTCTTGCTTGTGGACTTATGTACCTGTGATTTCTGGCTGTTCCTGGACCATGTCACCTTTGCAACTTTATGAGACATTTGAATTATTGCTTGGTTATCACCAGTTGCTAAACCTTTTTGGATTATATATATTCCTTTCTTCTTCCAGATTTTTATATGGTTTTATGTGTTTTTGCAATACACTATTTGCTTATATTCCTGGTCTCTTGTGTGGTGTGGTAGTCATAGGTGTTTCCAGGCCTGGAGTGCAACACAGTCATTCCTCTACATTTCCTGGAGTTAGGACCACAGGACACTCACAAAAGTTTTTTTTAACATAAATAACAATGCTATTTTTTAAAAATTACCTAAAAGAACATATCTCAAAGAATTTATTGATTTTCAAGTTTGACTCCATAGTCAATCTCTGCCAGCTGACCACAGATATCCACCAGCATTATATGATCAGTTTCCCATTGAAGTTGTCCATAGAGTAGCACTAGAGGGTGAAGATATTCCCAGAGAGCACATTTTAATGACATCTGTGTATAATCATATCTTCAAAACTCATACCTGTAAATATGGAGAACTGACAATGATGGAAGATCAGCTGGAGGTGAAGATTACTTCTTGTTAGAACTGGCAACAATAGCATATGGGGGAATTATTCATGGCTATATCTTGCAAAAGAAAACATCCAAGTTCCATCAATTCGTCATTCATGAGGACTGACTATATGCAGACAAATCCACAAGGTTATGGTCCTGAGATGGACTACAATACAATGCCAATTGGTATCATGGCTAGATCACTCAGTTTCACTTTCTCCCCTACTCAATTTTTAAAAGAATTTTGCAGCTGTTATTATTTTTAAAAAGCAAATGACATCTTCATCCTTCAGTATTTTAGGTGGTCTGGGTTTTGTGGGATTAGATTGGCACTGCAAATTGCCACACTTTCCTTTTGACCTTTCAAAGCTAGTCTGAATAAGAGTCTCTTCGAAAAAAGCTGAACTGGAACAATTCCAAAAGGGGAAGGGAGAAAGACATCTCTGAGCAATGTAGGAATGGAATGAAAAAGCATCTATTGTGAGTGGCTGAATGTAGGAATCAAATTAAAGTTCCAACCATATACACTAGTCAAATTCAATAGGTAAAACTATTGCTAGCATTGGAGAAATCCTTCTATACCTGCCTGCTGATGAAATGCACAAGATGAGATGCTGTTAAAAAAAGAGAGACACCAATGTCACATATATGGTGTCTCCCCCCTCTCTCTCTATATATATACATACATACACACACAGAGAGAGAGAGAGAGAGAGAGAGAGAGAGAGAGAGAGAGAGAGAGAGAGTAATTCATTAAGAGCTAGGCAAAGAAAATGCTTCACCATGATTAGCAAATCTGTTGCCTTCACTTTCCTAGTATCTTTTGTTTGTTTGTTTACTTACTTTTTAAATTTCAAACTCTTTCCATCATTTTTGGAGGGTGGAGAGGATGGAAATTTTAGAAAATTCTTAGAAAACAATGAGCTGTAAAAGAAAAATCTCACTCTTCTCTAGTTGGGATTATAATAAGAGCCATCTGTTGGACACCAGATGAGGAAAATTAATGGAGATATCCACTAAATCTCTCTTTGCTAGCCTAGCAAAAATGTTTTATATGGCTATTGTCGATCTTGGTTTTTTATAATTTGTAGTTCACAGGTGCATTTGTTGATACAAACAAGGCTGAACAATTCCTAACTACAGAATTGTGTTTTTTTAAAAAAAAATGCAATTATAGGATTGCACTAGTGCCAATACACAGAGACAGACTGGCAGACAAACCCCAGGTGAAAGTAAATTCCAGAATTTCTACAAGTCCAGTATTGCAGAAATTCTGCAAGAGGAGTTAATTGAAGTAAATGACAGGAAAATAATCCAGATAATCTACATTCCAATCAAAATATCAAAATACCCAAGATATCATATTCCATTTGATGTTAAAAACTAAATAGAGTAAGCTCTGAAAAGTATTTGGATGGGAGGTTGCCAATGAATATTAGATGCCATAAGCTGCATTTCAGATGAAGGGGCTGACATAACCACCTTTAAGTATTCCTTGCCCCTGAAAACCCTGTGAAATTAATGAGGTCATGCTAAAATGATAAGAAACTTGAAGTCACAAATTCAAAATATCTCTCCTGTCAATTACTTAGGGAATTAAATCAATCTTGTGCTTTTGTCACTATCAGACAACTATCTATTGGCACCTATTTCCAGGTTCCAATACTACAGAGAGCTTTCCTTGCACTTTTTGTCTAAAGTATCATAGAGTCACCTTGAGAAATCCTAAAAACAAGGTCTACCATTTTCTGAGGTGGCAATTTCCACATCGAGAAGTTCTATCAAAACATGGACAAAGTGTAGCCTTCCAGATGTAGTTGGGCGGGAATTCCCATCATCTTGCACTATTAGAAATGCTGGTTAGGGCTACTGGAGAAATGCCCCAGCCTTCTTTATTGTAATTTGAACCAGTTTGAACCAGTTTGCCGAAAGCCCTTTTAAGGCTGTCCATACCATCAGATAGAGTGAGGTAGCCAATGAGATAACAGAAATCATGAAATGGAAGGTAATTATCATTTATCTTCTGCAGTTCTATTTTGACAGCCAGAGGTTTCCACCTCATTTATTGAGAAGCAGTGCAGAGTTCAGATCCCCAAACATCATGACATATCCTTGTGCCCTATAAATATTTTCATTTATCATATGCAACCCCCCACTCCTTTGTTACTCTAACATACTACAGACATATGACCAAAATAAGGCTTAACATCAGTGTCTTGCCTGAGACTATCCAGCAATCATCCAGGGCTGGATGAGGATTTGAATACAAGCTTCTGTGAACTAGCTTCCACAAAACTGAATTGGTAAAGGGTAAAGAGTATTGGTATAACAAAGAAAGATCCCTGGAGGAATGACTCCATAGAGACAAGGTTAAGGTGGGGATGGCAGGAGAAAAAGCATTGTTGGAAAGCACAAAGAAGAATAAGGACAAAATGTGGGTGGGCTGGGTGGAAAAGAAATGTGGGATTTGGAAAATATTGAGAACAGTTTTGCAAATTGAAAGGGTATGACCCATTTCTTGGTGAAGTTTTGGATTTATAGAAAAAGAGAACTTGTGGCTCTGGCAGGAACACTAAAGGAGCTTTAAAACCTCACAGCCCACAAAGAGAAACACATCTGTCTCCTCCAAAGTCAGCTTTTTTGGCTGCACAGTGACTGTCCACTGTTCTGCTTCTGGGAACCGGAAAGCCACCACCTTTCTCATGGATTTGAGTATGTATTGCATTGAAAACAGAAAATTTCACAAAGTTTCACATAAACTGCAATTAAGATGGCTACCCAGAAAAAAAACCCTTCTTCTTACTTTAGCAATTGTTTGTTTCATTAGGATAGCTATCCATTCACCACATTCATTCGAGGTTTAAGATGGAACCTAAGTTTGTTTGGCATAGTTTTATTTTTTCCCTTCAAGCTATGATGATGATCTCACTACTATATGATTTATAGCAACACTGAGTATGATCCCTCGCCATTGGCAAGGCTAGCAAAAACCAATCATAGGTATAGTCTAGGGTTACAGTTCCTATTCTCATACTAAATACACTATGACCCCCCCCTCATCAACGGGACCTGGACCTGTGGTTTCATTTTTTCACATCTGATAAAATATGCCCCCTCTAAGCATTTTCTAGCTTTTCCTTGATTCTATGGTATTATTGTGCGGTTCTTAATTTAATGATATTTTTTGTTGTTTGGCTGGGGGGGGGGGAGTTGTACTATATATGCATCTCCAGAAGCCTACAGAGCTTTGGGAGTCATTGTGATGTATGGAAACACCTTCAAAGCTTTACATTACTTTCTATCTGCATGACCGCATCTTTCCCTACAAACCTACTGTGCTGCTCCAGCCTAGTCAGCCCAGTGGTCAGAGTCAGGTGCCAGGGGTCCCAGCTGATCAGAATCAGATCCCAGCTGATCAGGGGCAGTTTGGAGATGATGAATGGCCAGATGGGTATGGGTTTCCAAACGAGAGTTTGCAATGGGATGATGAATGGCTAGAGGGATATAGGACTGCAGATGAGTTTACTGGGGATTCCATGGAAGAGGATTCTGCATCAGATTACGAGAGGCCCGGTGGCCTTGGTTCCCAAGAGAGAGTTTCTACTCCCTTCCCAGATGAGCATTCCAGAGAAGAGGAGTTTCCTGCTTCTCACTCTGAGAGTAGTGCAGCTGGGCCTGTTAACGAGCCAGTGTTTGATAGAAGAGCGAACATCAGAGATTCTAGGAAATCGTGGAATCTAAGAAAAGGGGTGAGATGGGCCCATCGAGACTAGCTTCCTTATTAGTCTGTGCTCCCGGGCTTCTGGTCAGACCTGAAGCCACGTTCAGCTTGATCAAGTCTCACGTTCAAGTCTCCAAGCTCACGCCGACTGCCGGAGCGGTTCGGATTCAAGTTTATGTTGACCGCCATTGCGATTTGCCTCAAGTACCACGTTTGACCGCCGGAGCGGTTTGCCTTGCTTTGGAACTTTGCTTTCCTTGGGATTTAAGCCGTTTGGGCTTGCAGCTACAGAACTTAATTTGACTATTTTGGATTGCTTTATTCTTACTTCCTTGGACTATTCTATATCCTTTATTCTAAATAAAAGAACATTTATTGCATCTGCCTATGTGTGTGTGATCTAGGGGGGGCTGTCCGAGTTCTGAGGTGCAACACCTACGCGATCTCTAAAATCTTCTGAGGAGGTTCTTTTCTCATTCCCACCCCCATCTCAAGCATGGTTGGTGGACCAGAGAGAGGGGGCCTTCTCAGTGGTGGCCCCTCGGCTCTGGATCTCCCTCCCCAGGGAGATCAGGCTAGTACCCTCCCTATCCATGTTTCGGCAGGAACTAAAGACATGGATGTTACATATTGCATTTCATTAAACATTTCCCTTGACAGATGGCCCTAATCCATGGCCTAAAAATATTATGTTCCTGCACTTTACTACTTGTGGTGTTCCAGCCTGGTACATTTGGATAGCACAGGGATGATGGGTTACCAGATGAGTTAGCCAGGGATGAGGGGTTGCCTGGTGAGCCTGCTGTTAATGAGCAGGTGGATGATGAGGAAGAAATGGATGTTGATTCAGAGTTCGGCAGTGGGAGTCAGGACAGCCTTGGTTCCCAAGAAAGTGTTTTCACTCCCTCGATCTCAAGCGAGAATTCCAGAGATGGGGAGAATGATGTTTCCCAGCCTGATAGCACTGCACCTGGGAGCTCTAATGAGCAGAGCTTCGACAGAAGGGCGAGCATCAGATCCACCCAAAAGGATTGGAATTTGAAGAGGGGGTGCGGTGGACACATAGAAGTTAGATTCCTTTATTAGGCTGGGCCGAGAGGGGTTTCGCCAGACCTGAAGCTATGTTTAGCTTGGAAGGACTCAGGTCCAGGTCTCTAAGTTCACGTTCGACCGCAGGAGCGGTTTGCCTTGTCTACGCACTCTTGTTTCGTGGGGAAATCAAGTCAGCTTGATTGCCTGCTTGAGAACTATTTCGGATTTACCTTTGGAACTGATTTGAACTTGCCTTACATCTTCTAACCTTTGAACCATCTTTTATTCTAAATAAAGCTACATTTACAGAGACTGTTTGTGTGTGGGATTTAGGGGGTACTGCCACGATCTGAGGTGCAACACTACTGTGCTATTTAAAGTCATAATGTCCCTGTTATAACTGCTCTTATTCTTACGCTGCTACATGATCTATGCACCTTTTTGATTAGCCTATTTTCTAACCTGTTGCACCCCAGCCCGCCCTCCCTCCCACAATGAGACTTGAAGTACAGTATGCCCTTGGTTGTTGCTTATGATGTTTGTTATATTATTGTTATAATGTTGTTTTATGCTGTTTTATATCCTTTTTATATATAATAGTTTTTTATTGGATTTTCAATGGTGCATGACCATTTATATGGGGCGGGAGGGGGATGGGGGGGTAGTGCAGAGTGGATGGCTGTTTTATATCCTTGTTATATTTTATATGCTATGTTTTTATCTCTATGTGACTGAGCTTGGCCCCATGTAAGCTGCCCCAAGTCCCTTCGGGGAGATGGAGTCGTGGTATACAAATAAGGTTGTTGTTGTTATTATTATTATTATTATTATTATTATAGAGTTGGTCCAATGCTTTTATTTTCAAACAGTATATAGATCCAATATTTAAAATATGTGTATAGATCCAACAATTTAATATGTGTATTTGTAGTATTTTACCCACTTCAAGACACAAGGAGAGGTGGGTAAGAAATAAAATAATAATAATTATTATTATTATTATTAAAAGTCAATCCATACAGAAGAAAGCCAATATACCTTCAGTTATCCTAGATTAAGGAATTATGTGCCAGTATTAGTTCATATCAGGAATAGATGTATAACAATACAGATAATGTAAATTTAAAATACTGTTCAGTAAATATGAAAGGATACATTTTGGTATATTATGCACCTTCAAGTAAACTCTGATGTACAACAATGCTATAGTATTTATTTATTTAAAGCATGTATACCATGTCCTTCAGGCAAAAAAGCTCCCAGAGCAGCTTACAAATTGCCAATATGGCAAGTCCCTGCCTTCACGCTTACAATCTAAGAAGACAAGTAACAGAAAGGAAAGGACATGGCAGTAGGGAAGGAGATTAAGTCCAGCAAACAGAATTAAAATGGGGGGAAATGCTTCTCCCTCCAGACATGTGTACATCCAATCTGATATTCCCTCCTTAAGGGAGAGGAGCCGATACCACCTCCCTATAATGACTAACTCCACTTTAGACTGTATTTTACTACAGTGTGTAGTCTCTGCTTTTAAAAAATAAATCAGTAAAATGATAATGAGGGAAAATTGCACAGAAATCCTGGATTCTACAATCCAAATAAAGAAGAATCATGGGTATTTGTTTTACAAATTTTACACAAAGTATTCCAGGTGTGTAACCAATATACAGAGATCCTATCTGGTGGCCAAGCCTATAGCTGTCAGCATAGTTTACCTACCTTCCCTGGTATAAGGGTTAGAAATCCTTAAACTGATATTTTCTTATGTCACACACATCATCAGAATCGCCAAGTATTGCCACAAATCCTGCTGCCAGGGGGCATGGGGGCCTGTTGTCCCACACACACACACACACACACATCTCATCTCACGGGAGAAGCCTCAGTAACCCAGCTCAACCCAGCTTTCCCTATGAAAAGACAGGAAGCCTCTTCTCGTGCACCACTGGCAGTATTTCAGCAGTGCAGAGGAGGTTTTGCACTATCTCCATGGAGCCTCCCTTGAAATACTTTTCCGATGTGTGATGAGAACCAGTGGGTTCCTTGGCAAAAGTGTCACCGCCACCAAATTTTAGCCCCTGTGAAGAGGTTTTCTCAAGAAATTGAACCTTTAACCAAATGATCGTATCAACAAAGCATGAAGATATCAAATGCATACTACCTCTTTATGCTATTGTGTATCTTCAAGGTGTTTCCAGCTTATGGTGATTTTAAGGTGACCCTAACCAAGATTTGTTCAAAGAAGGTTGCCATTTCCTTCTAATCATCCAGTTCATTTCCATTGCTATTGAGACTCTTATCTCTGAGAGTTTTAATCTAAAACTCAAACCTCTATACCATGTTTACCAATTTATACTGCTATATTTTTTGTTTTGTTTTGCTATAATGTTTTGTTTTGTTTTTGTTTTTTGCATCCCCTTACACAGTAACAGCTAGGGTTGCCATATGTCCCTTATTCTAAGGGATGTCCCTTATTTTGGCCCTAAAATTTGTGTCCCGTTTTTTCAGGCCCTGTCCCTTATTATTGACTAACAGGAAAGGACTGGGCAGGGTTGACCAGAGGAAGGCGTGCAATGCAGTTTCCACAGCAATGCCTGCCCGGGGATTCCAACTTGCAGGGCAGGCTGACAGTCGTGCGCTTGCGAGTGTGTGCCTGCCTGCATCCCCGTTGGAAGGAAGAGGCGATACAGGACTTTTTCAAAGTACAGTAGACTCAATTAACCGTTACCCAAGGGGAATGTTAGATCATATTGGATAAAGATAGTTTCTGGTTGCTTGAGAGTTACTCTTAAAATAGGCCTAGCTGTGTATCTCAATACTATACAATGCTGTGTATCCCATACTATACTATACCATTAACTATTGACATAATAATAATGAAGATGTACTGTCTTATAAAATTTATTTTATTTTAATGTTTAGACAGTGCACTTTTAAAGTCAGCAAAGTCAAGTACTAAATACAGATGGAGAAAATAAGGTAGTTCTAATAATGGTTTTTTTCTGCATGACAAAACATGCAGAAACATACCATGTACTGTTAAGAGGGTTTGGCTGAGTTTTTCCAAGGTTCTCAATACAAACAATTCCAAAGGACAAGCACTATCTTCAATGGCTTGGCAACAACTTAATCACAAAGTCCAAAGATCCCAAGTATCCTCTTACGTAATATGCCTTAACAGCAATGTCTTATATACTGTTTGCTTTGTATGACACATCCTTTACATTTCTCGATTCCTTCCTTGGTTCTCTCTTGCCTTCCGTGATTGTAACAAGTTGGATGGCTAACCTTCAGAAGACCTTGCTATTGGTCATCCTACCACAAAACCTTTAAGCTTCTTTTGTGAGTTTCAATCATTATCTTATTCTGTTAATAAAACTATTTATACCTAACGTTTGAGTTTCAAGTTTTTAATGAAGTGTCCCTTATTTGTGTCCGCTACATTATATTATAGCCGCTACATCCCACCCCGTAATCTAAGATCATCCAGGGAGGCCCTGCTCTCACTCCCACCTACTTCTCAAATGTGGATGGTGGGGACGAGGGATAGGGCCTTCTCGGTGGTGGCTCCCCGCCTGTGGAATGCGCTCCCTATCGATGTACGATCCACCTCATCCCTCCTGGCATTCAGGAAAAAAGTAAAATCCTGGCTGTGGGACCAGGCGTTTGCACACCAGCACAAGGCAGCACTTTAGATGGGATTTTAACGGAAAGTGGATGATCAGGGCCAATGCTTTTATGGCCAGAACATTGTTTTAATCTGGAATGAATGCATATGATGTTTGGATGGTTGTATTTTGATGTATTTTAATTGTATTTTGGTTGTTGAGGGGTTCTGGGGTCTTGTATTGTTGCTGTGTGGGCATCGAATTGCGCCTTACTGTAAGCTGCTCGGAGTCCCCCCTCGGGGGTTGAGAAGAGCGGGGTAAAATCCTGAAATAAATAAATAAAAATAAATATTTTTGTGAAAAATCCCATAAATGTCCCTTATTTCTTATATCAAAAAGTGGCAACCCTAGTAACAGCTTTTATCACTCAGTAGCATTTTGAACTGTGGCCCTTTGAAACCCCAGTAGTACTTCTTCCATCACTTTTCCCATTTAATAACTATTGAAGTCTCTGGCAGCAGTATATTACATTTGGCTACCCTTTCTTTGATCATCATAGCACTGCCTGGCTATTAGTACTTCTTGATCCACAACAACATCTTAAAGCCAGAATCATTCCTGAAAGACTTCTTCCCAAACACTGCTAAGATAAATGACAGGCACTGCTTAAAGGTTTTGTGGTAGGATGACCAATAGCAAGGTCTTCTGAAGGTTAGCCATCCAACTTGTTACAATCACGGAAGGCAAGAGAGAACCAAGGAAGGAATCGAGAAATGTAAAGGATGTGTCATACAAAGCAAACAGTATATAAGACATTGCTGTGAAGGCATATTACGTAAGAGGATACTTGGGATCTTTGGACTTTGTGATTAAGTTGTTGCCAAGCCATTGAAGATAGTGCTTGTCCTTTAGAATTGTTTGTATTGAGAACCTTGGAAAAACTCAGCCAATCCCAACAGAAGATTTGCAAGTTTGGTTTCAAAGCTGTTCAAAGATGTCTCTTTTGTATCCAATTTCAGAATTTCCACTTCCTTGAGCAGCATTAAATTCAGAGTGGCTTTCGAAGGTCAAAGGAAAGGGAGGTACTGAAGACTTACAGAGACAATATGTTCCCACAAAATCCAGATTATATTACTTCTAACTATTAAGTGAAATTACTGGAAGGAAATCAGGATACATGAAAAGATGTTGTCCTTTAGACAGAACATAATAAATATATCGAACCAGCTGTGTCCAATATAGTATCCAGGAATCTATAAAAATATGATAGCAAATTCATAATATGGTTAACTTTATCATGATAGCAACATGATACTACCATGACCACAAGGAAGATATCACTAAATGCCAGGTAGTCAGGGCTTAAGACCACTATTGTTTATGAGCTAGATGCTGTACCAAACTGGTTCCTAAAATGGACCAGTGATTTCATCTAGCAAGGCCCTGCTGATCTGTCCCATCATCTCCCATGGATTTCTCTCTCCATTGACTAAACTGGCTACGGCTGATAGGAGTTAATCTTGCAAGATCAGAAGAGATATGATCTATGCACCTCTGAACTATCTTAAGAATGTCAGTCAAGACAATATGGTATAGTCCATTTTGTATGGCACCAAAGTCAAAGAGATCTGACTTCAGATTTTTAGTCAGCCATGAAATTCACCTGTGCCAGCCACTATTTCTCAGTATATTTTATCCTACAGGTTTATTTTGAAGACAAAGGGGATTCTGTTCTGAGTTCCTTCGAAGAAGCATGAAGCGTAACTGTCATTATTAAGGAAGCTTTTTGAACCAGAGAATGTTATTTGTTATGTTCCAAGTTCAATGGCCATGTAATTTATGATTTCCCAGATTCCTCTGATGAAAGTATCTCAAGTGGTAGACTTGAGTCCAAAACCTAAGAAATCACTTGGAGACTCTATGGGCCCTTCCAGATATATCAAAATCCTGAGAGGAATCGGGATATAAACTACCAATTTCTCTCAGGATTTTGTCCCTACTCCAAGCCCAGGATTTTCCTTGGCGGGTGGCTAGATGCCATCCTAGGTCAGCTCTGTAGTCATGTCAGAATTGTGGTCCGGGAGGTAGGGGGGGAGGAGGAATTTTCCCTCCCCTCTCCCCCAGTCTCCTCAAGCATAATTCTAATTTGGCTACAGAGCTCTTCAAGGGGGGCTGTGTGGCTGACAGTCCCTCTGGTAAGTTTTGGGGGAGGGAATGGGGATTAGCAGGGGAGGGTGGAACCATCCCTTTCCTCTGGGCTTTTGGGAGCCTGAAGAAATGGGATGGCTGTGGGGACTGACCCTCACCTGTAAAATCTGGACCTTTGCTTAAGATCTAGATTTTTACAGGTGTTTTAAAAACCTAGATTAAACTGAGTACATTCAGTTTACTCCAGTTTGAAATGGATTAGCTTGAAACATCATCTGGATGCCTCAGGCGAATCCATTTTTAGGGGTGTGTAGAAATGCCTGGGGGACTCTTCTACACAGCTGAATAAAATCCCACATATCTGCTTTGAATTGGATTATATGGCAGTGTGGACTCAGATAAATTAGTTCAAAACAGATATTGTGGGATTTTCTGCCTTCATATTCTGGGTTATATGGCTGTGTGGAAGGGCCCTAGATAGATGGCATTGGGCTAAGTCAAGCTTCCTCAAAATAACATCTTCCAAATGTTTTGGAATCATTACCCATGCTGGCTGGGGTGGTAAGAGTCAAAAGGCAACAGATTGAAAGAAAGGACACCAGACTGAGTTTCATTATAGACAGGGGGTGTCTAGGTACCATCCCAGTAACTACAAGGCTGGCATCCAGCCACCCCAAAATCCCCCAAAGCAAGACTTACCTACCAGGCTGCCATTAAATGGGTCCTTAAGTCCTCCTGGCATGTAGAAATGATGCACCAGGAGATGTGAGGGGTGAGAAGGAAAATCACTCCTTTTCCTCCCTCCCCAATATCCTGGCTTGTCATTTCTATGTGCAGGAGGACTGAAGGACCACCTTAATGGCACCATTTTAAAGTTTTTTAAATTATTATTTTAAGGCTTGTTTTGGGGGGCTTGAGAAGAGGGGTGAGTGCCATTACCCATCTTTGGGCTCCAGGAGCACAAAAAGTACAAGGTGGCTGTGGGGACTCAATCCCGGGTAGTTCCGATTGATTCTGGAACTACCCGGGGGGAGGAAGGGGGGTGAGTCCCCAAAGGCCCAATACCCCATTAGACCTGGGCCTTTCAAGAAGGCCTAGACATAATGGAGTGTCTAATTCAGTTTTACTGGTGCTGTTGTTTGGATGCCTCTTGTCAACTAAGACAGATTTCAGTTTAAAGGCCTGTCTGGATGGGCCCTCTAAATACTCCTACTCTTAAAGAGGCTATGATAGTGCAAGTAAACATGATGGGATTTCCGACTAACATGCATGCATGCATAGATTTTTCTCACCTCTGATGTGAAGAAAAATCCAAATAAAGCACTTTCTGCATGAAGGGGACTTTGGAGATTTTTTTCAGCTCTTGCTTTTGTCAAAAATTTCTATGGAACCTGTATCTTCTCTGGGATCTGTCTTTAGAGTCTCTGGCTTGGCTTGGCTTTGTACCTGTGGAAATTTCTCTGGAACCTTGAGTTTGTCTTTGCTTCTGCAGGGCCTCTGCAGAAATCTTTCAATTTTTTGTACCTCTGTCTACATTTAAGCTCTTCCTGATTTTGGGAGTCTGGAGTGGGAAAAAAAATCTCTGGATGAGGCAAAACATGGCCTTTGTATTGTATAAGTTATCATGTACTTTAAGTGATGAGAGGAAAGGGACTGTGTGCAGAAGGGTAGATATGAATGTAACCTATAGTAAATCTCCTAATATCTCTAATATTCCATCCTCTGAGTATACAATGGCATTGCCACATGGGATAAAGCCAATCTAGTGCAGACATTGCCATAGGTGTTTCAGCCTGGGCCAGTTTTGCAAGTTTTCCCATTTATTAGGAGTAAACAATATATTGAAGCCTTGATTCCTCTCTAGAATGTTACAACGAGACTATTTCCTTCCTGGTCAGCAGGGTGGAAAGGGATTACATAGCAAAGTTCCAGTTTGAACTTTGAAAATGAGGTTTGACTTCTTCCAAGTTGGCCACGAATTCAGGAGAGAACTTTCTTGTCCAGAATATAACAGAAGGCATCTCGCTGCTTAAAAGCTTGCTTATAAGTCAAATTTATCAAACATAACTCACAACAGCACACAAAATTGAATTAGGATCCACTAGAATAGAATACCTGTCTTCCCCAGTTCCAGTTTTATTATACTGTTTACTAAAGACATGCTTCTGCAATCTGACACTAAAAGTTCTTGTTACTCCATCCTCCTTCACCATCCTCCCATTACCAATTAAAAAGAAACTTCTAGTTAGACAAAAGATATAAAGGGGATGGGGCGACCATAATAATACTTTAGATAAAAGAGCTTCTTTGTGAGAATGTTTTTTATAACCTGAGGTTTTTTATAACCTTTTATAATTAGAAGATTACAAGCTGATCATTCTGACACTAAAGAAAGCTGTTTGGATGGATGGACGGACGAACAGATGGATAGACGGACAGACAGACAGAAGTATTTCAAGAGCCAATGTGGCGTTTGGAAGCCCCAATAGTAGTTGTTGTTTATTCGTTCAGTCACTTCCAACTCTTTGTGACCTCATGGACCAGCCCATACCAGAGCAGCTCCCTGTCAGCCGTCACCTCCCCCAGCTCCTTCAGGGGCAAGCCAGTCACTTTGAGGATACCATCCATCCATCTTGCCTTTGGTCGGCCCCTCTTCCTTTTTCCTTCCATTTTCCCCAGCATAATTGTCTTCTTTAAGCTTTCTTGTCTTCTCATTATGTGGCCAAAGTACTTCATCTTTGCCTCTACTATCCTTCCCTCCAATGAACAGTCGGGCTTTATATCCTGAAGTATGGACTGGTTGGATGTTCTCGTGGTCCAAGGCACTCTCAGTGTGGCGCCCCCATGGGGCTGGTATTATATCTGTATTTATATTTGGTTGCCCTTTACCTGCATGGCCTTTTGTTCTGCCATGTGGACTGTGATGGGTGGAGTTGTACCTGGCCTCACCACCCTGAACTCCTACCTTTTCCAGAGTTTACCTCAGAGGCTGGACTTCCTTTCTGGCCTCATTCCAAGCTTAGAACATGGACGAAGCAGGTGGAAGTCTGGAGCCAAGGCTCAGACAAAGTACTTTCGTTCACTTATAGCTGACCCAACGCTCTCAAGCCAAGATTGCAGTAAAAGGAAGGCCTGCCCTTTACCCAAAGACTGTAATCTCTGGGGACCCAAGGACTTTGTGTGCCAAAGGACCATTTGAAGAGCAACAAGGGACCTGGAATCAAAGAGAGGCACCTTCACGCTGCATAAAGCAAGTGAACACATCCCCTTTGTTTAAAGGACACTTTTGTAACCTACTTCAAGCTTTTTGGACCATCAGTTTTTACTGATTGTAAACAAATAAACCATTGTTTTGAGTTCACCCTTTTTGGAGTCCTGAACTCATTGCTTAGAGAACCTCGAGGTCTCTTAGTGCATGGGAAGGCTAGAACGCGACCCCCAGAGCCGTATAGAATTTGTCCATCCTTCCAAAGCCCTCTTTTGGGGCCCTGGCAGGATGCCACACTCAGAACTTTCCTCCAACATCACAGTTCAAAAGTATCTATCTTCCTTTGCTCAGTCTTCCCTATGGTCCAGCTCTCACATTGGTAGGTTACTACGGGGAATACCATTGCTTTTACTATACGGATCTTTGTTGCCAGTGTGATGTCTTTATTCTTCACTATTTTATGGAGACTGGTCATTGCTCTCCTCCCAAGAAGTAAATGTCTTCTGATTTCCTGAAATAGTTATCCAATAGTTACCAATACCTAATTCAGAGATTTCATTGTATCAGTCAGAAAAAGATGACTTTTACATGCATTTGACATTTTACCACAACAAAAAGACTCACTTATTTGTTTGCTCGCTTGATTTCAGATAATCTTTATTGGTTTAAAATAGGTTTTCTTTTTGTGTCTGTGTGCTTCTCCACCCAAGATCTGAGAAAGATACACTGGAAGTATTGCACACAGCTTGCTTCTTTCTGGATGACTGGCACATTTGTTTCTTTTTCCTCTATTTGGCAAATGTTATTTTGTAGATTACAGTCTTCTTGCTGATGGAATCCCTCCAACACTCTTCAAGAGTTCTTGGCTTCATTTCCTGTTCTTCCAAGATCTCTGGAATGCCCCCACAAGACCATTTGTTACATAGGGAGTATTTTGAATGCTGAAATGTACAATTCTTTGCTAGAAAAGAAAAGATGGAAAGAAAGGAGTTAGATGAAGGGTTCAGCATGACCTGGCAAAAAGGCCTGTTCTTTACAAACTAATTACAGAGTCGCTTTGGCAATGTGTTGTTTTCAAATATGCTTGTCTTTTGCCTGGTTTTCCAGAGCTGGGTGCTTGGCTTAGGTGTTGCTTTTGATTATCTTAATAGAGGTGTGCTGTGTTTTAAAATTAAAACATTTAATAACAAACTGAATGGTTTCAAAAGCAAATAGATTGTCTCACTCAATGACAAATAGGTTTATGCCAAATTTCCTGGATGTTACAACTAGAACAGTGGGACATATTGAGCAAGGAAAGACGTAAAACATCTTGTTTAAGTACACTGATTTCAGACCATTGATTTCTTCATGCTCTCAAATTCTGATGCAGTCAAATTAGAATGCACATGAATTGCATATTCTTTTCTGAAATGAAGCCCAGAATGAATTGTGGGAATGAAGCCAAGAAGACTGGTGAGAACTCAGCTTTGTCATCGATGTCACAGATGGGGTCAGGGGAACTACGTATTCTGAGTTTCTGGGATATTATTGCAATTGAGTGAAGCAAGCAGGAAATGATGTTAAAGATGTCATGCAACACACTAAAATGGAAGCAGATTGATTTGAAGTCAATGGGAATATACGCCCTAAGTGAAGTGTTGATGTATATTCCCAGACTGTGTTTGTTTAATTTAAATACATTGTGATTGCAGGTTTGTTTGGGTGAATTAATTCAAGAAAACAAGTTTCAAATCTAGTTTTGTGGGGAGCTGTGGAAGTCTCTGCATCACAGATCAATGTTTATTATTGTTGCTTAAACATCTAAAAATATATAAAAATTTCCAACAGTCATTGCAGCATGCAATAAGAAATAACGTAAATTCCAGTGACAACTTAAATAGAAATAAACAAAAACAGCCAGTTAAATTATAATGCAAATGAAAGAGTTGCATTTAAGACCCTAATAAAGACTAGAAAATAGTAAGAACTGTAGGTGCAAGATAGCTTATATTCTTCAGCAGAGATGGGAAAAGTGTGGCTTATATATAGCTCCACCAAGATTACTTTATGGTCCCTAGGGGGCTCAACCCCAAAAAACATTTTTTCAAAACAATTATCCTCATTTTTATATAAAGCTTTGCCCCCAATAGCCCCCTCCAGGGACAATTTTATGTCTAGAGAATTCTCTTCGGAGTCCATCAAGGATCAGCTCTGTCACCATTGCTGTTCATACTATGCATGGATGCAATCACCAGAAACATACAGAAACTGCATCCTTGGACACTACTGTATGGCAACGATGTTATGTTAGCCACCGAGTCATGGGTAGAATTGCAGACTCAAGTGCAAGTGTGGAAAAATCATCTACAATATTTCAGACTACAGCTCAACATCTCAGTAACTGAGTACATAGAATGTGGACCAATGGTAGAGGATGGCTCCATCAATGTCAATGGCACTGACCTCAACAAAGTGACCAGCTTTAAATACCTCAACTCAAAGATCACCGCAACATACAGTCAGACGCTCGCAGGCGTATAAATGCTGCATGGAAGAAGTGGAGAGGAATAACAGGCATAATGTGTGATAAGATTCCAATCTGTCTAAAATTGAAAATCTACAGGATGGTGGTGAGACCATTTGCTCTATACATCACTGAGTGCTGGCTGACCACTAAGGGCATTGAGCAAACTCTGCACACTACCGAAATGCAGGTGGTAAAGGGGGTCAATGTGTGTTACCCTGAAAGACAGGATTCCAAACGATACAGTGTGTACCATCTTTGGAGTTGCTCCAATCGCCGAGAAGATGAAGGAATTCCATCTGAGATGGTTTGGACATGTGCAACAAAGTGACAAAGTTTCCATGGCTAAAACCACACTGAATATAGAGGTTGCAGGTACCAGGCCACGCGACAGACCTAAAACATGCTGGCTCAAGCACTTGAAATGCAACATGGATGAAACAAGACTCACAATGAGAGACACGACTAATAGGAACAAGTGGAGAACAAGAAGCAAACAAGCAGACCTTGCAAATTCATGGGACAAATGCTAGGAAGAAGAATTCTCTTTTCCAATGGGGAATAACTTTCTGGGTTTTCCCAAGCACACTTTGTTGTACAAAGGCCTCTACTGGGCCTAAAACAATCCATAGAGGGTCAAATTACTTCCATGTCCATTAGACATTGGGGTGAAAATTAGAATGGAGGAATAGTGGTGCCTCTGAGTTACCCTGCAGGCCAACAAAGTCCCACATCATTTTGCCACACTGTTCTGTTGTCTCAAGGCAAGGTGTAATGGGCTTGGCCTAAATCCACACATTAGTCACAACTAGAGTAAACCTTTTGAATTGCCAATGCTTACATAAGTTCTATTATTTTAATGAGTCTACTAAAGTTGGATTAACAATTAGAATTAAGGTCTATTTCTCCACTCTAGCATTCAACTGAAGCTCAAAAAGGGCTTGGAAACTTGACCAAAGTTGGCAAGGGGACAGTATAAATAGAATTGTTCTCTGATATGTCTGCTTCAGTTCACGTTTGTCTTCAATTAATTCTAGGGAGTTTTATGTTGTATCCACACTGTAAAATGAATGACATATCTCAATTTTATGGAATTATGGGAGTTGTAGTTTTACAAGGTATTTTACCTTTTCTACCAAAGAGCAGTGGTGCCTCACCAAACTATAACTCACAAGTTCCCATATCATTGAGTGGTGTCAAACAAGATGCATGGTCCAATGAACCTTGGACTTCATTGATGTGTAACTGTATTTTAGTTGAGTTAGGACTAGTCAGCAATTATTCAGTTTAGCCTACAATGAATAATGTGTCATAATAACCAAGATTATTCTCAACAATAACAACAAATGACTTTCAGACCATAAGTAAATCACTGCTCCACTTTCAATTGATGTTTAATTCAAAAGTGTCTGGGTTTTTCATCTTTTGAGACCTCAGCTTTTATGAAGATTTATTCATTTTTTTTCAAGAGAGCTAAATAATGACAGACATTGTCTTCTCCTTCCTTCACAAAATGTAGCTGTCATTTCTTGAAGAATACCTGCTGAATAGTAATACTGTATCACTCAACAGCAGCGTAAAAGAAAAGCAAGAAATGGCTCCCAGTTCTTCACACTTCACACACACACACACATTCTACTTAAAAAGTTTCTCCAGGTTTTGTTTCTGTACTTTGAGTTGTGTCTTCCATTTCTCCTAAGCCTAGGACTTAAGGAAACTCTCAATGAAATTAAATAAAACAGATAAAAACCCACAAAAATGTAATTTAAAACACAACTGTATTAAAATCAATGAAAATTAAAGCAATTATCTTCTTTCAGAACCAATCAGTTGTGAAAAGCCTACATGAATAAAAATATATATGAATGACAAAAAAAATGTTGGTCCTCTGTCCTTTTGACTTATCATTTTGTCTTCTTTCCTCTCCACACACTACAGAAATCACTGTCTGTCTGTCTAGGTGCTCTTCCAGACATAGCAGAAACCCAGGAGAAAGCAGGTTAAAATAAATCCTGCCTCTCAAGTTTCTGTCCCCACCCCAAACCTCAAGTATTCCCTTGAAGGGTATTTAGATGCCATCTTAGGTCAACTAAGGGTTGACCCAGAATGGCATCCAGCCCACCTCCAACCCCCATTTTCCACAAAAAAAAACACTTACCAGAGGGGCCTGCCTCCTCCCCCCCCCCCCCCCAACACCTGATGCACTATTTTCGTGTGTCAGAAGTACTCTGCAGAAGGGGCTGTGCTTCCTGCAAGCCCCTTCAGTAAGTTTGGGGAGGCTAAAGGGGAGTAGAGTGGAGGAGTGGACAGTCTCCCACTCCTTTGGACTTGAGGAGCCCAAAGGACTGAGGTGGCTGCAGGGATTGATGCCTGAGACTGGAGAAGCAGTCCCAGGAGTCAATCCCCACAAAGATCCAGACCTTATCCAGACATCTTTCCACATTCAAATTAATGTGGCACAAATTAATTTGCTTTTACCTGAGGTGTCATTTACACGCCTCAGGTAAAAGTGAGACAAGCCCCTTATTTTTGGCCTGCCTGGAATCACCCTACATTTCACTTTGAATTTTCAAGCTATACAAGACAAACTGTTTAATGAACAAAGTGCAAACAAGGATATGGGAGTAGGATAGAGAGAGAAAATAAGAAAGAAAATAAATGATGGTATTTGCCCATTTATACCAAACTGTACAATAATCGCTATTTGGTTTAGATATAAAATCAGTACCCTAATGTGTATGCTTGCTCTCAGGATCATGCCAGTATTTTATTAGCTGTGGTGAAATGTTCAGATTGAAGAACACAAAGTATACATTTTTGTAATGCCAAATGTATTATTACTCCAAGATAGAACTTTTAACAAGACCTTCAATAACCTCATATTTAAAGCATTTGTTTTGGAAGAAACTATGCAGCTTAAAGTATATGTTGGAGAGTCAGGATTTTAAAAATATACACTCCATGGTTTATGCATAATCACCGAAATCAAAATAGCCCCACATATTTCTTTGGTTCACAACACAGTTGTACAACATTGCTATTTTGCTGATTTACTGTTGCTTATGTAACCTTTATTGCCAAAGGTCAGAGATTTTCAGATGTTCTCTGAAGAAAAAAGAAGTCATTACTCTTTGTCCAGGACACATCTGCCATTCCAACTCCTAATACAGAAGCCACTTCACAGAGAATTCACCAATCAATAGAGTGCCTGTCTTTCTGCTGAAGTTGACATGATCATTCCAAAACAGCAAGAATCTATCCTGCTTCCCTTGTCAGAGACAGATTGTTCTGCCACATATGAAACAGTCTACATACTAGCAAAAGAAAACAGTGACAATGATATAGGGAACAATGTACAGAAGACCAGAAGGGAGACGGCTAGACACTTGGGTGCCAATTTTGTCACTTACTCTGGTAACACTATGACAATACCTAATAATCACGCGCCATCAGTTGCAAATCTTGAATTTATTTTCTCTCTTGCTTCACTGTCTGAAATACCATTCCTACTACATGTGTATCCAAAATCCTGAATTAATGAAGCAGGGTATGGCCTACAGTAGCACATGCTATGATAATAATAATACAGGGGTTTAAGATATCACAGGGCACCAGTTTTGTTTTGTTTCAATCTCAATAAAGTCATCCCAAATTAAAATATTTTAAACCTTCTGTTTTATTTATGGAACTGTTAAAATTACGAGATAGCTCCATTTCTCAGAATCCGGTTTTTACAATGATGCAAACATATTTTATTTTAAAATGAAGTCGAATTGTCTAATGACACCTTAAAGATCAACAAGTTTTGTTTAGCATAAATTTATTTGCCTCCAGTCTACTCCATAATATCCATCTGATGAAACAAAGTGGAGTTCACAAAAGCTTATGCCAACTAGAACCTGGCAGTATTTGAAGTGCAACAAGGTTCGCTGTTCTTCCCACGGCAACAGACTAACATCACAAAATCTTCAAATCTAATACTGTGCTTCAGGCAGCCTTAGTAGGCGGCAGCAGCCACCAGAGGGAGCCCAAATATTCACAAAAGCAAAATTCTCTTCAAATGAAGAGCCATCGATAGTGTTCAGGCTGTTATTAATTGATTAAAACCAAGTTTGTTATGGGAACAAGCAGTGCATTTGACGTTCATCCCCATCAATTTGGAGAAGGATTCAAAGCAGTCCTCTGTGAATCTTGATAGTGTCAAGAAGGACCAGCTGAGAACTGTGCTGTTATGTAATATCTATTCATTTGTTTGTATGAGATTTTTGACATTGATGTACTCTGCTTCCAATCAATGAGCTCAGGGAACTCATTTGTTTCATCCTTACCCCATAAGGAAGGTTAGCCTAAGAAACAATGGCTACCAAAAGTATTGAACTTTCTAGGAACCTGAAGCTCCTTTTTCTAGTCAATTTAGTCACTACCACATTGGTCAGCAAAACCTGATTTGTGATCCACATGGAGATTTTCCACTTCCGTTTCGTGGTCTCTACTGCCCTTATAGAACTCATGCACCTGATACAATGGCATCATAATCATAGTGGTTTCCATATCTCCCATTCCTATTGCTTCAAGAGAGAAAGTAGACACCTTGCCCTCTGGTCCTGCAGGGCTCAGAGGTACGTGAGTAGTGGGTTCACGGGTGGGGAGCAGGTGGGGAAAGAATTGATAGAATCTTGCAAAGTATCTGTTTGGGGGAGCAACATACCTGTATTAGATCAACCCCCCGTTTAAGGAGCTCCTTTGGCTGCCGTTTATCTTCCGGTCCCAATTTAAGATGCAGGTTCTTACCTACAAAGCCCTGAATGGTTTCGGACCCACCTACCTTCGTGACTGCATTTCCTTCTACAAAACTACACGATCACTTTGATCTTCTGGAGAGACCCTTCTCTCAATCCTGCCCCTGTCGCAAGTGCGACTTGTGGGGACAAGGAAGAGAGCCTTCTCTGTAGTGGCCCCTCAGCTCTGGAACTCACTCCCCGGATAAATTAGGCAAGCGCCCACCCTGGAAGTTTTCATGAAGAGCCCAAAAATTTGGCTGTTCCAGTGTGCCTTTAATGAATGAACAACAATCCCTGACCTTGACCAAACCCTGCATAAAAATCCCCTTGGATGCACTTTATTTTATCTTCTAGTGCAATTAAACCCCCTTGTTTCATCCCATCGGATCCTCCTTCCAGATACACTACATTGCTCATCTCACTCAGTGTTTTTAAACTTTTAATCTTTGTAATTGGCCCTGCCCACTGTGTTCAATTATTGTGACTTTATATTGCATTGTGTGTTTACTTTGTATTGTTTTTTCTATTTTATTTTTCATTTCTATCTTTATTTTTATTATATTTTATTGCTGTATTTGTATGTTGCATATTTGCATTTTTGTAATTGTTGGGCTTGGCCTCATGTCCCGAGTCCCCTTGGGGAAATGGTGGTGGTGTATAAATAAAGTTTATTGTTTATTATTATTAATGTGAATATCTCTAGATGTTTCTCCTTTTTATATTTTGTATCTCATTAATTTCACACAATAAAAATGAGAAAAAAGGGGTGCAGTAAAACATCCCACTCACCAATGAGAACCACAACTTACATTGTTGCTGCTAAATTTTCATGGCAGTCACCATATGAAAGCTAAATTCTGTCCCCTTTCAAATGGAATGTTCCTTCTGCTGCCAATCTCAGAGCATTATAAAGAGTGAAGCAATGAAATACCTGTAACAGTTATGTTTGATGTGTTCACATTCCTTTGGTATCTTTGCTATATGTTTGAATGTTGAGGCAAGATTTCAAAATGCTCAACTGAAGTTTTGAGTGACTACAATGCTAGAAATTTGGAGCTGAACATTTAACTGGGGAGGAGGGAGATCTCCTCTCTTCATTTCCCCGCCATCCCACCCTACACACATATAGCTACACCATTGCTGGCAGGACATCAAGCAGCAGTGAGAATGAGAAGGATTCCTGAGTGCATGGAACTTGGGGATCTGCCTGTTTCTGTCCTACGCCACAGTGCCATTCCAATAGTGGGTGTAGCTAGTAGGTTTCCATGTTCCACAATCTCATGTCCACCTCTTGCTGTCATGAAGACTCCAATAGCTTTTGTGGCTTTCCTCCATGGCCTGATAGTCTTCAAATGATCGTCACCCCACTTCCATTGCCATCTATACAATCAGATTGCAAGATGGTCTTGTGAAGGAAGAGATTTGTTGGCTTCAGGAAATAGAGAGCTTCGGAGAATTGAAAGATTTGCCAACTGACTGAAGGTTTTAATATAGCTTGAGTGTGAAAGTATGAGTTAAGTTAACTTAACTCATACTTTCCCACTCAAAACATATTAAGACCTTTTCTCAAAGGCTTCTCAGAATATCATTGTATGTTCTTAAATTCATTTGAAGGCCTTAAGCCAGAAGCGACTTAAGAAATGTATAAATTCCCTTAAGAGAAGATGTTGCATTTGAAGTATGCTATTTTAAAAAGATTTTGTCATTTTAATTTCTGTAGTGAGTAAATACCTAGATATAAGAGAAAACAATGTTTTCAATAGCAATCCACATCAGCCATTGGCACCGTTGAATCTATTTATTAAGGGTAAAAAGAAATAAACCCTCAAGTTCCATATTTCTGTTCCAAGATTAAGTTAGAGCCCATTGGCACAGAAGTAGAACCTATCCTGTTCTTCTGCGTGTGTGTGTGCGAGTACACACACACGTGTGTTTTTGTGATTACCCCAGAGAATATTATGATTGGGTTATAAAGTACTTTTAGCAAAATAGTTTGGGTTTGTTGCAATGTTCAGGGAGATGATGTTACATCCCTAAAAGTCAGAGACGTTCAGCCAACCAAGAGCAGCAAACATTATTTCAATAATTCTTCCTGTTGATCTCTGGAACAACTGTGGATTAAGCATCAATTGTGGCAATGGCAGATTATAAAAGCTGTTTAGTTACCATAAATGCATATTTATTCGGATAAGGTTCAGGATGTCAGCAATTCACTCTAAGACTTATAAAGAGCTATTGGACTGGACAGATTTGTGGAATTATTATTCATGGAAAGCATCAACCCAGCCAAAAGTAGTACCTAACTTCACAGACAGTAAACATAATGCCTATCGGAGCTCATTTTAAAATGTGCGACAAATACACAAAGTCCAATATGAATATACGATGAGTAAGTAACATGTGCATTAAAAATGAATCTCCAGTTTTTAAAATTCTTGTTTAGGATCTGTAGATTAGACACTTCTAAAGGACTTTTTTATATGTTTTGTTGATGACTATCTGGTCACTCAACAAAACCTGGTTATTCAAATACCCTTCTACACTGCCATATAACCCAGAATATCAAAGCAGATAATCCACATTATCTGTTTTGTACTGGATTATCTGAGTCTACACTGCCATAAAATCCAGTTCAAAGCAGATAATCTGGATTTTATACAGCTGTGTAGAAGGGGCCTAAATGAGGATGCCATACTTTAGCCATATGGTGAGAAGAGGTGACTTGGGCCCCTTCTACACTGCCCTATATCCCAGAATTTATTCCCAGATTATCTGATTAGAACTGGATTATATGAGGGCCCCTCCACAGAGCCATATAACTGAGAATATCAAGGCAGATCATCCACAATATCTGCTTTGAACTGGATTATCTGAGTCCACACTATCATATAAGCCAGTTCAATGTGTATTTAATACAGCTGTGTGGAAGGGGTCTGAGACTACACTGCCAGATAATCTGGGATAAGCAGATAATCTTGGATGAGATCCTGGCATAGAGTGCAGCGCAGAAGGGGCCTCAGTAGAAAAGATAATACTTGGTAAAGTAGAAGGCAGTAGGAAAAGAATGGATGGATAGACTCAGATGGATAGACTCAATCACAAAAGCAATGGGCACCGAATCTATAAAATATATTCAGGACTGTTGAGGTTAAAATGATAGGTAGAGCTCTCATTCATAGCATTGCTGCAAATCAAAGTTGACTTGAAGGTAGTTAAGGTCAAAAATAATAATACGGCATGAATATTATATGATCCAGTGTTCAATGCTGTGCTACTTATTTCTGCCTCTATTTGGCACTAGAGATTTTATATGATAATTATGCTAAGAAACCTACCCAAATCGATCAAGATTTCCCTTTTGGGTAGAAAGCTAAACATTGTTTCTCTGGAATACTTTAAGGGTATTTTTTCGCCATGCACTCCTGCACTTTGTTTGAAACACCAAACAAAACATTTTGTGAAACTGGAAATGATATTATAGTTTGCTTGAAACTGGACATGTGACCCATAGGAGCTGGGAAATAGAGGGGTTGTGCCTGCCCAGTATGGATGCTCAAATACAGGTATGCCCATTTAAAGCCTCTTCTACACTGCCATATAATCCACATTATCAAAGTAGATAATCAGGATTTTATATGGCAGTGTAAGAAGGGCCAAAGAGGATCAGCTCTGTCAAGTATAGATAATAAGCACAGATCTGATGGCAAATGAAGTGTGAGATCTCCCAAAGTTAATCACTTCCACTGGACTGCAGAGTTTTGTTGATGTATTTGAAATTCTGAAAACTATCTTGCAGAGTAAAGCAGGAATACCCTTCCAACAAGCCTGCTTAAACCTCCCCTTGTTAACTAATCCCATCTGCTTTTGTTGGCTCACTAATCATTTTTTTCTGAAGTTAGGGCCCTTTTACAAAGAGCTGAGCCATCCTGGAAGACAGTTTGCAAATTATCATTTATTAGTCCTCTCTCCAAGAAAGTGTAACGTTTGATAAGTATCAGACAATTTGACTTCATTTCAAACAGCAGATGTTCTTGATCTGGGCTCTGAAATAGAGCGGGTGGGGTTCCTTCTCCTGAAGTTGCGCCAACTTCGTTTTGACAAGAACACCCTAACCAAAAGATACTATGTGTTAAATTAACAATGACTACACAAACAGTGTGTGGCACTGCAAGGGATCCACCTGTGTCAGTATAATGTAAAGTTGGGACTTTTGAAATCCTGTAACAGAGACTTCTGTAACTTGTCTAGTTATAATGATGTTTTAATTGCTTTGATGAAAAGAGATACAAAAACATGGAACCATGTTAGAAGTGAATCACTTTCACTAAAATTTATTTTATAATGGGTGGGTAGCTCTGATCCTCCAAATGTTATTGGACTCTTTCTGTAGTGACTGTAACCAACTCTGAAGCATCACTGGAGTTGCAGCAACTACAAGAAAGCCATTGTTGCTCTGTCCTTGGTTTGGAGGGAGGGGAAATTGCATTCCAATGAAAATTAATTTACAAATGCCAACTTCTGAGTGTGTGGCTGATGTGGACACAGATTTCTGGCTAGAAAGCAGATACCAATACATGTAATATGCAAATTAGAATTCATACCTCGATTAAGGGTACAGTTGTTGGGTGGCTGTGCATACCATGTGCTGCAACTACCAATTGTGACAAAGAAGCAAAAACAATAGCACATGAAGAGACAAATCATGGTGGTCTTGTAAGAACTCAATTGAAGGTAAGAAAATGCCCTGACAGTGCCTTCTTCTCTAATTCAACTGGAAAATGTCCAGGCACAATTCTAGACAACCTCTTAAGTTTCCAACAAAAATATCTGAAGATTTGGACTGCAGTCTAGCTAAGGTTAGTCATTTCTCACTGAAGTATAATTGCATTTGATGAGATTTAATCACATCTGACTTCCTCTGTATCAGGACAGTTTTGTAAATGTTAACAGTGCTTTAAAACATTATCACGTGTATTATATACATAATGGTTAAAATGTTTCTTTAACTACACTACATTATGGTCTCCGTATTGCTGATAGGAAGGTACAAGATTAGTGGCAATCCAGCCAGTAACAACTTGGAGCCCAGTGACATGTTTGGGAAAAACATGGGATATGGTATATTCATTAGTACTACTAATGTTTCCAATTTAGTTGGGTGAACACACTCTGAGTTTTAATACCTTTAGAGGAGTTATCCAAGGTACTGAACCTATTGGAAACTAGCCTTCAGCACCTAAGGGTGTATCTATACTGCACAATTAATGCAGTTTGATACCACTTTGACTGCCATGACTCAATGCTATGGAATTATGAAAGCTGAGGGGGTTTTTTATCATGTCAGAAGCGACTTCAAAAATGGCAAGTCGCTTTTGGTGTGAGAGAATTGGCCATCCGCAGGGACATTGCCCAGGGGACACCTGGCTGTTTTACCATCCTGTGGCAGAGCTGACAGACAGGAGCTCACCCTGTCTCCCAGATTTGAATTGCTGACCTTCAAGGATTTAGTCCATTGTGCCACCTGGGCTCCAGCTTGAGGTTTGGTAAGTCACCAGAACTCTTTGACAAAGAAGGCTAAAGACCTTGTAAAAATACAACTCCTGTTGGGTGTTAAAGTGGTGTCAAACTGTATTAATTCTACATTGTAGATGAAGTGAACATCCACTCTTAGGCCCCATCTACATTCACTATTTAATATGGTGGCCAAAGAACAAACACTTAGAAAAGTATGCGAAAGACAGCCTTGAGTGTGCATTGGTGCTCTGTGATTTGTATAATCACCATCCAGGTCTTAAACTGGTTCCAAGATTTCCTATGTAATCACAGCAATGATCCTAACCACAACTCTAATCGAAACCAATATTGGTTTGAAACTGCATCAAATGGTCAGTGTAGATACCTCCTGAGATCTCGTTTTAAACTGAGAATAAAATGTGAAGGAGACATGGGAACCATGTGCCAACACTGCTGCTGCCCTCCAGATGTTTGTAACTAAAAACCCATTTTTCCTGACCATTGGCCATAGTGGTAGGGACTGCTGAGTCCAAAATGTGGAGAGCAGGACATTAGGGATAACTAGCATTAAGAAGAATTACTTGTATAGAGGAACACAGTAAGTCATTACTAAGATAAATCTTGGACTGAGATTTGAGAAATAGATTGCACTTCCATTCATGTTTACTCAGAAATTATTTTTACAGAGTTCAGATATGTATCAATATATAGTTTTATGCCACTGCATGCACTAGCATGTAACTGATACCTCAGTGCTATAGTTAATTGAAGAAAGATGGAAGCTATTTTATAGAATTATGACTAGGATGATACATGAGACCATTTTGTTCAGTTTTTTTTGCCAACAAGCCTTTTAAATGATATTTGAGCATCATTTTAAACTTTATCTGCAGATTTTTATCTGCGACTTTTGTACCTTGCATATTTCTGAAAAACGTAATGTTAGCCCTTGTTGATTAACATAATTATATTAATTTGGGATATTACAAAAAAAAAAGAATTCTCCCAATATAGTCAGTTTTCTGTCCATGGCATTAATGCTTCCAGCAATGTAAATCATTTCTAACTTGCTCCAATTTTAGTTTTCTGGCCGAGGCTTGCTCAATATCTAAGGGAATTATAATTTTAGACCAGGTTCTTTGGAACTGTCCATGTGTTTATATGGAAGCCTCCAAAATAAATTCTCGGACATGGTAAATAAACAATGTCACTGAATCTCTGTTTCTCCGTTACTGCTAATATAAAAATTATTTGGCATTTCAGACTGGAAGAGGCCTCCCCAAGTTGAATTTCATTTATACGCATCTTGTTTCTATTGTTGTGTTGATATGCAACTATTGTCCTTGACATGGTTATGCTTTGTAATGGCTTTTTTCCTATAATCATAAACATATAATTTACAAATCTTTTTTATTAGCAGAATGGAAGTAATCTGAGCAGACCATTTAGTGGAGTGCATATCTTTCCATGGCATAAGGAGGAAGGAAGCTTACATAAATTGATTATCAACTGGCCTGTGTTGAAATGGATTGTTCCCAGTAATCCCCCTCAGTGGGAGTTCTTCCACTCACATTAGGATTTTCTCCTGGCAACTCCATTCTCAAGAGAGCCATTCAAATGGGAGGCTCCCTTGCCATGCAATTTTCCTTCGAGAATGCCAGTATCTCCAGCCAATTCAGGCTGTCTTTAAAACCTGACACAGCATTTCTGAAGGTTCTCCAAGGGTCAACTGAAACCAATAGGCATATAAATGTGACTGCCCTGGAATATATTTCAGTACTGTTTAAATGTAAAAACATAGTCTATGAGGATGTTTTATGTAATGCCTATCACTTGGCCCTCATTCAGCTTGTCAGTGTGATGTAGCAGGTAGTGTGCTGGATCAATATTTAGGACACTGAAATGCACAAATCATTTATTTTTATTGATGCTGTTGGCATCATGACCATCTTTATTATGTCTTCTCCTGTGGATCAAGACATGTAACAACACACATATATAGTAAAGACTCATTTACCTAAAACCACAACTATGACTGAACATCATTAGCTTATTTCCAGCCCCACAAGAAGTCCAGAAACATATCTCCTGCAAAGAAGGGGGTCATATGGTTCTTTAAAATCATAATTTCAAAACAATCTCAAGAAGCCTGCTTGAAGAGACTGGTCTTTATTAATGATTTAAACATTTAATTTTAAGATTTAACGAAGAATGCCATTGGATTCTACCTCATCTTGATTGATCTTACATGGAGGTTGTGAAGATTCATTGAGGAGAAGGGACAGCGATGTAAAATTCCTTTTCCTCCTTGGGGGAAAGATGGGATATAAGTATAAAGTTAAAGGTTTCCCCTTGACATTAAGTCTAGTCGTGTTCAACTCTGGGGGATGGCGCTCATATCCATTTCTAAGCCAAAGAATTGACATTGTCTGTAGATGCCTCCAAGGTCATGTGACCATCATGACTACATGGATCACCGTTACCTTCCCACCATAGCAGTACCTATTGATCTACTCACATTTGCATGTTTTCAAACTGCTAGGTTGGCAGAAGCTGGAGCTAACAGTGGGAGCTCACCCACTGCCCAGATTTGAACTGTTGACTTTTTGGTCAGCAAGTTCAGCAGCTCAGCGGTTTAACCCACTGCGCCACCTGGGGTTCCATATGTGTACAGAATAAATAATAACAAATATTCATTAGCTACATAGGACAATGGATTGTATTCAAAGAAAATGTTTTCATTTCTTGGCTTTTCCCATCAGTGCTCAGAGGAGACCAAAAATGATGGCCAGCATACTAATACGTAAGCTAGAGTTACACATTTACAACATTTTTGTATACACTATAGGGACAGTGAATACAAAAATGTTGTAAATGTGTACCTCCAGCTTACTTATTCATAGGCCTTAGTTTAGCAGATACATCAGGATTGTAAAATTCTACTAATTACTAGTTACTGAGCAGTGGCTGCTGCAGTCAATGCACACAATCTCTGTCACACATGAAGAATGTAAGAGAAGCAGTGGAGACACTAGGATTGGTGTCGCTCAATGTAAACAGTCAGGTCGGGCAGTTGGAAAGTACAGGTGGACATATCCAAGAGATATGCCCATCTATACTTTGTTCTCCTCTGCCACTGCTGTCGCCGCTGCTGTCATTGCTGGAGATGTAGGAGTGGACAAATGAGACTATTGTGGAGTTGGCATGAGAAATGCTGTACATTAACTCCTTGTCAGGAGTTGATTTTTGATGTCCTGAAAGTCACCATAAATCTTCTGCCTGGCATCTCGGGCTCAGCAGGGGGTGCCGGTGGGATCTTTTTGAGAACAGCTGGACGGACTGATCTTTCTCTGGGAAAAAGTCTGATAAGAACATAAGTATCACACAGTGGCCCACCAGTTGTACACGGGGATCTCGAGCAGAAGGGAGGGCAAAACCCTGACCTGCTCCCGACCCCCACAACCAGTACCCAGGGAAATCCTGCCTACCTCAACCAACTCTGAGGTGGCACTTGAATGTCCTTTTCAGTAACTACCGATACACTTGGTATCCATGAATCTGTCTAATCCTGCCTTGAAGTTGTTCAGGCTGACAGCTGTCACAACCTCTTCTGGAAGTGAGTTCCATAACCCAATGACCCTCTGGGTGAAGAAATATTTCCTTTATTAGTCCTAATTTTCCTACCTTGAGCTTCAGGAGTGCCCTCTGGTCCTAGTGTTTTGTGACAAAGAAAATAATTTTTCTTTATTCACCTTTTCTATCCCATGCATGATTTTATACGCTCGATCAAGTCGCCTCTTAAACGCCGTCTTTCAAGGCTGAAAGACCAAGGCGTTGCAACCTGGTTTCATAAGGGAGCCGCTCCATCCCTTGGATCATTCTTGTTGCCCTTTTCTGTACCTTTTCCAGTTCCGTTATATCCTTCTTAAGGTGCGGAGACCAGAATTGTACACAGTACTCCAAATGTGGCCTTACCATAGATTTGTAGAGAGGTAATACAACATTTGCTGACCTATTTTCGATTCCCTTTCTGATCATGCCTAGCATAGAATTTGCTTTTTTCACTGCTGCAGCGCACTGGGTTGACATCTTCATTGAGCTGTCCACCAAAACCCCAAGATCCCTTTCCTGGTTTGTCTCGGAAAGCTTTGACCCCATCAGTTGATAAGTGTAGTTGGGGTTCTTTGCCCCGATGTGCATGACTTTACACTTGTTTAGGTTAAAATGCATTTGCCACTTTGTTGCCCATTCACTCAATTTCGAGAGATCTTTCTGGAGCTCTTTACAATCAGTTTCATTTTTAACTACCCTGAACAATTTAGTGTCGTCTGCAAACTTTGCTACCTCGGACCCAAAACCTCGGACCCAAAACTGAACCTTGGGGTACGCCACTTCCCACCTCTTTCCACCCAGAGAAGTGTCCATTTATTACCACCCTTTGTTTCCTACAGTTTAGCCAGGTTCCAATCCAGGACAAGACCTGTCCCCTGATTCCATGGCTGAAGAGCTTATTTAGGAGCCTTTGGTGAGGACTTTGTCAAAAGCCTTTTGAAAGTCAAGGTAAACAATATCAATTGGGTCCCCTTTATCTATGTGTTTATTTACACCCTCAAAGAATTCTAACAAGTTAGTAAGACATGATTTGCCTTTGCAGAAACCATGTTGATTTTCTTTCAGCAATGCCTGTTCTTCTATATGCCTAGTAATTTTTTCTTTAATAATGGTTTCCATCATTTTGCCTGGAACTGAGGTTAAACTGACTGGTCTATAATTTCCTGGATCACCTCTGGATCCTTTCTTGAAGATCGGTGTTACATTTGCCTCCCTCCAGTCCTCGGGTACAGTGCCTGATCTTAGAGAAAGGTTATATATCTTAGCTAGACTTGATAAGGGGTTCTAGAGGTGGAGTCAGGCTGGGAGGAAAGGAGGGGGCTGGCCGAAAATCTCCATTAGCATTTTTTTTCTTGAGCAGTGGAGATCAGAGTAATAAAAGCCAAAGCCAAAAGACTACATTGCTAGCTAGATCACTCAGGGTGTCACTCCCCATGGATCTCCTCCCATATCAGGTTATTTCACAATATTGTAGCTAAAATACCAGAAAAGTGGATAAAATGAGTGACTATAAAAATAACAGCAGCAATCTAAACAACAGTGTAAGTTTGGCACCAGAGATCACTGACAGGAGGGGACCGGACTGCCAGTTAGCTGCTTCATGATCTACAGAGCAAGAAATCCCCATCAGTTACAGTGGATGCTGCTGGTAAGTGGGCATTGGGGAAATTAGGACAGGAGTCACTATCCTCCTCATACTAGAGAATGAATCCACTTTAAATCTGGTTGCTACCTCCTGCTGAGTTCTGGAGTTTGGAGTTTAGGGAAAAGCCTTTAACAGCCTCACTAAACTACAAACTCCAGAATTCTGCAGGAGGCAGAAACCATATTTAAAGTGGATTCATTCTCTAGTGTGATGAAGCAGATATGTAGCATCATACAATGCTTATGCAGACACAATTTCTCAATGTGATACACATATCTAACCCACAAATAACCTTTCATATAGAGAGCGGGGGGGGGGATTACCCCCTTGGTAATAAGCAATGGAATATTTACCATATATAGTAATAATGTATCTGTTTTCTTTTCTTGACTTTGAATGTAACTACATAATCACCATGTATCACTGCAGTCATTGGAAGGTAAATTGGTTTGGTCTGAGTTGGCTTCTCCTGTCTAGGGTTGGCCTTAGATGTAGTATGTGATCTGTTCAATTTAATTATGATAAATCTTGCAATAATGGATGCTGCCCAGCTAACAAGAAATCACATTGCTGCTTCTAATACAGCTACATTGATGCCTCATGGCACTTGTAATCAGAGCTTGGAAAAGGGGTATGGGAGGGATCACCAATCCCATTGACCATATTTACAGTCCCAAAAAGTGATTGACTTAAGATGCAGGCAAAACATCAGAAGAGAATGCTTCTAGAACATGGCCATATAGCCCGAAAAACCTACAACAACCCAGATTAACTTAACCTTTGTTGTATCTAGATGAATAGTATGCAGATGGTAAGGAACGACTCTATCTATAAAATGCTTGTTCTGATTCCCCCCTAATTATCACATATTCTCTCCCATAGCTTCCTTGAATAGAGAAGCGGAAGAAAGTTCCCTTATTTAAGGCTCAACACAAATCTACTGTGCTATACTTGCCAACTTTGTTATGCATGGATGCCCTGTTTCTTTATTATTATTATTAAGTTCGATTTGGTATACCGCTCTCTCTGGAGCCCAGAGCGGTTCACAAGAATGGCAGAATTTAAAAAGATGGAATTAACAGAATCCTCTCCTCGTTCCTTCAGCATGAGATTTAAATGGCTACACTTTACTAGACCAGCAAATGGAAGAAAGAACAAAATTCACCACTATGTTAGGTCTCCCTGTTACTATGAGCACATCTACCTCTGCAATTTATAGCTTTGGCACTGGGGAAGAGCTGATCCATACATATAGCTGAGCCATGTGGTACAGAAGCATCTTTGACTACGTCTTGGTAATTTCAGGTTTGAATTGCTCTGTCATTAAAATAAAAATAAAATAAACGTTTGGTGTATATAGAAAACAAAATAGCATGCCAATGGGTTTGCCAGCAGTTTCATTTACTGAAGGCGAATGTCTCTCAGTTTTGGAATTAACATAGGGCTGAAAGCTAAAATGAACCTTTAGTGGTTTTCTTGAAAGCTCAGGCTTTGTGAGAGAATTTTACCAAAATATCTCTAGAGACTAAGAGTTGTGGACAAATGTTTTAATAGAGCAATAAATGTTGATGCCATCTCTTGAATAACAGGGCCATAGGGGCTATTTCTGCACATCCAGCCATACTCAGGGGAAAGATCAATGTCAAAGGTATTTGGATATGTTCTACAATTGCCTTAATTTCTTAATGTTGACTGCAACTAACTTGAGCAAATGAAGTCAAGTAAGCAGAGAGACACGCAGTTGTGTCGCTGTGAGTTTTCTGGGCTGTATAGCCATGTTCCAGGAGTATTCTCCTGATATTTGGCCCACACCTATGGCAGGCATCCTCAGAGTTTGAGGGGTCTGTTGGAAACTGGGCTGAGAAAGGCAGTATATGAATGTCATAAATAAATAAATAAATAGGGTGAGGGAAAGAGCTCTTGTCTGCTTGAGGCAGGTGTGAATGTTGCAAAAGACCGCATTGATTAGCATGCAACGGCCTTGAAACTTCAATCCTGACTAGTTGCTGTTTGGGGGAATCCTTTATTGGGAGGTGTTAGTGGGCCCTGGTTGATTCTGCTCTGGAATTCCCCTGCTTTTGGGATGCTGCTCTTTATTTACTATTTTACAGTGTTTAAATACTGGTAGCCAGATTTTGTTCATTTTCACAGAGAAGCCATTGAAATCCACATGCCTGTGGACAATTTCATCAGAAAGAAGAAAACCATGAAAATCAGGCTACCAGGTTTTTTTTTTTAAAAAACTCTAAAATCAGGACAGTAAATAAAAAGTGTGCACTTTCTGGGGTGGGTACGGACAGCACCCCAAAAACATCTGCAATTTTTTTAACATGGATGCTTTTGGGATAAAGGGTTGTCTGGAACCACCCTACATAACCTCTTCATAAAGACCTCCAAATAAGTGTTCACCCCCTCCAAGACAATTTATCACATTGTTAAATCGCTCTTAACATTTAAAAAAATATTATTTCTCATGTTTAGGTGGAATAACCTTTTCCATAATTTGAATCCATTTAGGTTCTAGTCTCTGGTGCAGCAAAAAAAAAAAGAACCACTTGCATGTAGCTATCATGTCACAACTCAGGCCTCTTTTCTACACAACTGAACAACAGGATAGCAAACCTAATTAACAATGAGCAGCATATTAATTCAGTGTGTGAGCTGATCAATAGGTGCTGTGAATAATAAAATGGATGTTGCTCTAGGTTTTAAAAAAGCAATTTCAAGAGATCTCAAAGCAATAAAGATGTATTTCATAGAATCTCAGGCTGGACCACATTTCAGTAGTAGAGAGATCATATGCCATTCTGCAGAATATCACAAGCTCAGCCTTTTCCATTTCTGGATGAAGGCAGATAAAAGAACCCTCTTGACAGTTCTGGGCTAGATGGACAAATAATCTGACTTAACATATAGCAGCTACCCATTTAAGTTACACTATGAAGAAGCCAATTTTCTCTACCAAATCTAAAGACTGTGGCCTACAAAGTTATGGAATTTTATAGAGCTCCTTTGGGGAAAACACAATGAATACTATTCATCAGCAAAAGTTAAAATGAAAACATACAACTCCCAGAACAAAAGTTTGGCATGTTCATCAGGCATAGAGAGGGATGAATCATTTACCCTAATGATGGGATTTTGACATGCCATACATTTTCTTTTGCTTTATGAAGCAGGAAACGTGTATTTGAAAATAGCTTGGCATTCTTGACCAACCTAGCCTTGATTGGTTGCCATTCCTTCTTATGGAAATTAAAGCAATGAGCTACTAATTGAGAACCAGCATGGTGAGAGACCAAGGTTTGAATCCCTGTTTATGGAAACTCATTAAATGACCTTAATTCTTAACCTAAAAAGATAGCAATGGCCTTCTCTCAATAAATCTTGCCAGGAAAACTCTATCATGTGCCAGAACATGGGCTTTAAATGTAGTGAAATATTGTTTGTAGTTTAAACAGTGTGGTGTAACTATGTAATTCAAGAGTTAAATACTTAGAGCAGTGATGTATTCCTAGAGCGTAACTTTGGAAAGTTCATGTGATGGAGACGGAATCCAGCAGATTTGATAAGCATGTTCTTCCAGTGATGTATGGCAAAGTAATCAGACATATTTGACTCTGTAAATAGTGTACATTGCAATAAAAGATAAGAGCCGTTCTAGGCTTTGGAGCTGACTGAGGTACCACGCTTCATTATTTGCTTTTTGTGCCTTTTAGCAGACGCTCAAGAGGTCCATAAATCAGCATCATGAAATCACCAAAACTTAGTATGGACAACATCAAATCTTTCCATTACTAAAGCCCGTTCACTGGGACACACAGATCAACACATGTCTTACATTGAGTCCCTTATGAGTTCTCCAGCCTAAATCCAATTGTTAGTCCCAACAAAGCAGAGTTATAAATCAATGCAACTTTCATAAAGGTTAACTTCACTATATTTTCATTGACTAAAATGATCAAAGGTCTGGAAACCATTCCCTGTGATGAGTGGCTTAAAGGGCTGGGTAAGTTTAGCCTGCAGAAGAGAAGGTTGAGAGGATACATGATGGCTATGTATAAATATGTGAAAGGAAGAGGAGACCGGCTTGTTTTCTAATGCCCTGGAGACAGCAATGGGTTCAAATTATAGGAAAGGAGATTCCACCTGAACATTAGGAAGAACTTCCTGGCCATAAGGACTGCTTAACAGTGGAACTCACTGCCTTAGAGTGTGGTGGAAACTTCTTCTTTGGAGGCTTTTAAACAAGCTGGATGACCATCTGTCAGGGGTGCTGTGATTGTACTTTTCCTGCATGGTAGGGGGTTGGACTGGATGGCTTGTGTGATCTTTTCCAAATCTATGATTCTATGACTCAATGGGTCTTCTCAAGTTGATACTACCAACTGGATTTCTGGCAGTGTGCACAGAACCACAGCTTCATCTCACAATCTTCAACAACACACTACTGATATGTAGAATAGAGACAATTAACAGTTGCAGCACAAAACATCTAGGGAGCATGGACTAGCCTACTCCCAAACTACAAAAATTAATATGTGCACAAAGACACAGTTCTTTTTGCCGTATTACTTTACAAAGTTTTATTTATTAATAGGATGAGATGCATATACAAATCAATTTTGATTTGGGATAAAAAGGATGTGAGACAATGAAAGCATATGAGATAACAACAAAACAAAGATTTGGGGTCATAAATGATATCATTTGAATACCTAAAAGGCACTACACAAAAGCAGACAAGCATTTGTTCAGTGTTGCCCCTGAGGGATTGGATGGGGCATTGAAGGATAGGAAAGATTTCCCACATAATAATAATAATTATTACTATCATTTATTTATACCCCACCAACATCTCCCCAAGGGGACTCGGGGAGGCTTACACGAGGCCAAGCCCAGCAATACAACAAAACAATATACAACAAGAACACAGCAAAAATTAAAAATAAAATAAAAATAAAATACATCCATAAAGTGACATACATGTGTATAGGTCACACGTGTGTATGTGTATGTCATTAACAGGATGTCATTGTAGGTCTCCTACATTAAGTAGGGTGTTGGATGTGATTATGACAATGTTTCTCCACCTTTGGCGCTCCAGGTGTTTTGGATTTCAACTGACAGTGCTGGCTGTGATTTCTGGGAACTGATGTCTAAAACATCTGAAGGAACAAACCTGAGAACGAGTGGCCTTCAAGACCCATTCCAACCATGCCTGTATAACCAATCAAGTCATATGAATCCTATGCCTGTATAACCAATCAAGTGAAGTGATTGACTGACATAATGTGTCTCTCATGCAAATAGTACTCTCTTGCTTGGCAGAGGATGAATATAAAGCTGAGGGCCAAAGTAGATGTGATCTGAAATGTGTCATTCGGAAACACATAATTAAGACAACATTCCAGCAGAAACAACTTGGGTTGTCATGATAACTATAAGCATTACAGGTTGAAAGTGGTGGCACAACTTTAGCATGATTTTTTCTGATTTATTCTGATATTTTTATGACAAGACTTTCCTGGAAGTTTTGAGCAATGCTCCATACGAAGAAATCAGGGCCCTTATCCATGTGCATGAGTATTACAAAGAAAAAGCTATAAACTACAGGCTCTTTCTTGACAGCTGAAGTCTCCCATTTATAGAGATTAGAGGTCTGAGGGAAAAGGCTAAAGTAAACTGTAGCGTTCTTTTGCTGTCTTAAAACTCACACACACAAAATTTATGATGCTATCCTGGAGACAATCCCAAACATACTCTTCAAACTCTTTTTAAAAAGAGCCCTTCATCCAAAGAAATAACTGTGTGTTCCAAAAGTTTGGTTCAGTACATGATGCCCATGTTCAAAACACAAATGAGTTTAAAATGTATCACAGATCTAGGCTTACCATGCAATCCTTGCTTTCAAAGGGAATATTATGTGGCTCCTGATGAATTAGACCCAACTGGGCTGTTTTTTAAATGATAGTTTTTAACGTGAAGCTGTACTGTGTGATTTATTATATAAATACCACTACTGGTCATATTCAAGGCCTGTTATAAACAAATTCAGAGGCAGGGTGGAAAGCAGCCCATTACCAGGCTCCAGATCTGCTCCACATCTCCCATTTATTGTGTTGCCATTAACGAAAATGAGTTCATATTAGGTTAATATTTCTACTCCAGCTGGGACTAACAATTATATGTGGCTTGTTCTCTGATTTTAATATGAAAGATAAGAATGGTGGATGATGATTACTGATGATGGTGATATTTCCTTTCTCATTTCTCTCCAAAATGAAAATTAGCTAGAACAGCCCAGACTCATATCTTATTGCAGTGGTTCTCAACCTTAAGTCCTCTGGGTTTTGGACTTCGAATCCCACAATTTCTAACAAATGGTAAGCTGGCTAGGATTTCTGGGAATTGAAGTCCAAAACAACACTGATTATTAATGTGAACTGCTTTCTGTCTTACCTATCTCTGCCAGTTGGGACAAAAGGAGATGTCCAACACAATTTTAAAAGGTTATAGTAAGGAACTATACATTCTGCCAGTATTGTATATGTTATTTGGTTAAGTACACTTAGCTCTTTTAGCCTGACCCCACCCCAGATGGAAAGGAATGCCATTGACTTGTATTACAAACACCTGAATAATCAATCTTCTCTTGATACAGCTGATGCCGTTTAACGTTGATGTGAACAGAGGGCTGGAGAGTTATGACTGTGGCAATTATATCACAATTGTGGATAAGTAACCATCATAAATGCAGAATGATTGCCTAGATTTATGTATTTATAACGATTTCATATTCACAATTTTACTTAGTCGTGATTTTGACATTATTGTCATTTTAGTTACACACACTAACTTACTTTAATAGGCACCAGCTTCACGTAGAAGGTCCATTCTGCCAGCTATTGGTGCATGGGTAGATGTCTCAATCAGGTTTTGGGGGAGTCAGGCCAGGAGACAGGGCCTTCTCAGTGGAACTCCCTTCTCAGTGAAATTAGATCAGCCCCCTCCCTCCTATCCTTTAAAAAACAAGTTAAAACCTGGCTGTGGAAACAAGCGTTTGGAGAATAGTGCAGGGCTATATACAGCTACAAAATAAATGGCAATGTGATTGGAACAGCTTCTGGATTATGATTTTTAGTCTATGAGTAATCATTTAACAAGCTGTTCTATGTTTTTAGTCTATTTAAGTATTTACTAGCTGTACCCGCCACACGTTTATTTATTATTTATTTATTTCCACCATTTCTACCCCGCATCTTCTCAACCCACGAGGGGGGACTCAGAGCAGCCTCACAATGGCAACAATTCAATGCCCAAAACACAGTAAACATATAATAAAAACGACAACAGTCAAAAATTTAAAATACATTAAATACAGTTACCATTAAAATACATTAAATGTAATTAGCATTAAAATATATCAAATACATTCACATAGGTTAAAAACAGTATTCCGTCGATAACAGAAGCCTTAGGCCATGTCCACCAGATTGCCATTTCCATCCCATCTAAAGTGCTGTATCGTGCTAGTGTGCAAACACCTGGTCCCATAACCAGGATTTCACTTTCTTCCTGAATGTCAGGAGGGATGAGGTGGATCGTATATCAATAGGGAGCGCATTCCACAGATGGGGAGCCACCACCGAGAAGGCCCTATCTCTCGTCCCCACCAACCGCATCTGAGAAGTAGGCGGGAGTGAGAGCAGGGCCTCCCCGGATGACCTTAGATTCCGAGGTGGGATGTAGCGGCTGATGTGTTCGGACAAGTAAGCTGAGCCAGAACCGTATAGAGCTTTAAAGGTCAAAACCAAGACTTTGAATTGAGCTCTGAATTGGACAGGCAGCCAGTGGAGCTGACACAACAGGGGGATGGTATGCTCCCTGTATATAGCTCCTGTTAGTAGTCTGTCTGCCGCCCACTGGACTAATTGCAATATTGCAGTAATCTATTTGGGATGTGACCAGAGCGTGGACAACCATAGCCAGATCAGACTTCCCAAGGTATGGGCGCAGCTGGCGCATGAGTCTTAACTGTGCAAAAGCTCCCCTAGCCACCGCTGAGACCTGGGGTTCCAGGCTCAGCAATGAGTCCAGGATCACTCCCAAGCTGCGAACCTGCATCTTCAGGGGAGTGTGACCCCATCTAACACAGGCTGTAACCCTATACCCTGTTCGGCCTTATGACTGACCAGGAGGACCTCGGTCTTGTCTGGATTAAGTTTCAATTTGCTAGCCCTCATCCAGTCTGACACAGCAGCCAAGCACCAGTTCAAAGTCTGGACAGCCTCCTTAGTGACAGGTGGAAAGGAGTGACAGATCTGGACGTCATCTGCGTACAGATAACACCTTACTCCGAAACTCCGAATGATCTCTCCCAGCGGCTTCATGTAGATGTTAAATAACATTGGGGACAGTACTGAACCCTGAGGGACTCCACACAACAATGGTTGTGGAGCCGAACAGGTGTCACCCAGTAACACCTTCTGGGTACGACCTTCCAGGAAGGATTGGAGCCACTGCAACGCAGTACTCCCAAGCCCCATATCTGCAAGGCGACCCAGAAGGATACCGTGGTCAATGGTATCGAAAGTCGCTGAGAGGTCCAGCAGAACCAACAGGGACACACTCCCCCTGTTGAGTTCCCGGCGTAGATCATCTACCAAGGCGACCAAGGCTGTTTCAGTACCATGTCCCGGCCTAAAGCCAGACTGTGCCGGATCAAGATAATCAGTGTCTACCAAGAACCCCTGGAGTTGCGAAGCCACCACACATTCCATGACTTTGCCCAAATAGGGGAAATTGGAAACTGGCCGATAGTTCACTAATTGTGATGGTTTTTTCAACAGCAGTTTTATAACAGCCTGTTTAAGGCTCGCTGGAATCTTGCCCTCCTGTAAGGAGGCATTAACCACCACCTTAACCCACTCTGCCAAACCCCCTCTGGCTTCTTTGATCAGCCAGGATGGGCAGGGGTCTAGGATGCATGTGGTAGGCCTTGCTTCTCCAAGGATCTTGTCCACATCCTCGAGCTGAACCAATTGAAACAAATTGGTTAAAACCGGACAAGCAGATGCTCGTGTCACATCCTCAGAGACTGCCATTAACCTGTTTCTTTCCTCCCTTTCTTTGGTATCCTCGGAACGGATCAGTGCCACCTTATCCGTGAAGGCAATTTAATTTGTATTATATAGTGATATATAATAGTAACAAATTCTTCAGTAATATATAAAACAGCGTACTGCCGAGCCATCAGGGATCTATAGTAATATGTGGCGGGTGTGATATATATAACCTTCCCTCCCTCTTTCTATCCTTCCTTCCTCTCTGGCATTACTTCGCGAACAAAGATTCTTTGGAAGGACGCATCCTACACTTTCTACAAGCGCATTGATGACTATTTGGAGGTTGGATGTCTCCTTTGAGCCTGTGCAATGAATTTTTCTGGTGGAGCGCAGCGTGCACAGAACTGGCCTCACCCTTTAAACCAAAGGTTTATCTGCTGGAGCCTAGCAAGCTTAGGACGGTGGCAGCGAGGTCCTCAGGTCGTAGGTTTGATTTGAGTTTCCTTCTCTAGATGGTTGACCTTACAGGGTTAGACGAGCACCATCTGCCCAGGTTTGAATTTAGAGTTTTCCTTCTCTTAGGATGGTTGCCAAAAGGCTAGAGAGCCCATCCTGCCCGTTGACACTCTTTGTCAGACCCTTCGGTTGTGACCTGTCTGGCATGGGAGGCCCTACTGGTGGCTATTATGCCGCCGCCAGCCTAGCTTAAAACTTTATTAGGGTGCGCACGCCTCTCCCTCATGACAAGGGGGTGCTAGTGGAGAGGAACCTACACTGTAGATTTAATAGAGGGGAGGAGAAGGAGGTTGGCGAGGGGAGGGAAGGAGAAAATGGTGTGGAGAGTGCGGAGAGGAGGCAGAGGCCCATGTGGGGAGGAGGCAGAGGCCCGGGGAGGGGCAGAGGGAGGAGGAAGAGGCCTGTGTGGGGAGGAGGAAGAGGCATGGGGAAGCGAAGGAGGAGGCCACCCTCCTGACATAGCAGGGAAAGAGAAGGGGCTCCATGCAGCAATGCTCCACCTCCACTCCCATGGTGCCCACTCTCTTTCTCTCTCTCTCGTGTGTGTGGCCGTGCACGTGCACCTGGCTCCCAATGCTTTAATGGCCAGCTGTTTCCCTGTGCAGAGGAGGGGGCATGGCCATGGGTGTCTTTGTAGACATGCGCTGTTTATCCTTGTAGGAATTTTGGGTATAGAAGTCTTTTCTGCTTTTTTTCTTTCGTTATTTTTTAGTGAAGGACATACATTGGGTTGGTAGGTGTATGCTGTCCAAATTTGTTGTCCAGTGGTTGCTGTCCGGTGGTTTTTGAGTTATGTTAATCCCACAAACAAACATTCCATTTTTATTTATATAGATATGTTAGTGTTTTATGACTTAACACACAATGTATATTGTATTTTGCTTGTCTTCTATTAATGTGGCACTGAATTATTGCCAATTTGGAAGCTGCTATGAGTCTCCTTCGGGGTTGAGATAAGAGCATTTTGTTTTGTTATTTGTGCCAGGAGCGACTTGAGAAAATTCAAGTTGCTTCTGGTGTGAGAGAATTGGCCGTCTGCAAGGATGTTGCCCAGGGAATGCCCAGATGTTTTGATGTTTTACCATCCTTATTGGAATGCCCAGATGTTTTGATGTTTTACCATCCTTGTGGGAGGCTTCTCTCATGTCCCCACATGGGGAGCTGAAAATGACAGAGGGAGTTCATCCGTGCTCTCCCTGGATTTGAACCTCGACCTGTCGGTCTTCAGTCTTGCCGGCACAAGGGTTTAACCCATTGCGCTACCGGGGGCTCCATAGAGCGGGGTGAAAAATACAGTAAATAAATAAATAAATAGGAGAGGTTAGTCTATATCAGTATCCGCTATACCATATAATATTGGCCTATATATTCTACCAATTATATTAATTGCACAATAAAACATTTGAAAATACTATGCTACTAGAACCCAGCTGACATCCCAGAATATGACAGCAGGCAGATAGGACCCGAGTTGCAGCCAGGGACTGAAGTGACACAGAAGGCAGGAAGGGACAGTAATGCTGAACTGCATTTGGAGCTTCTGGGTAGTAGACATTCTTTCCAGCCTGCACATTGGCTGGGGGATATACCTAGGGCCAATCCGGCATACAACGCTCCAGATCAGTATTGACGAATTTGTTCCTTAGATGTTGATGGACTTAGTTGGTGCAGATTTTAGATTTATTGGTACAGTTGCAATCCTAAGAACTCTTACAAGTTAAAACCTTTGGATTCAGGAGTTACAAGTAAGAATATATACAATTGTACTGTGTGCCATTAAGTTTAGTCTGAACATTAAGTTTACTCAGGGTTTGGCAACTGTAACCTTGGAAGGTCACATCTGTGATGCATTCTCCCATGTCCTATATATATATATATATATATATATATATATATATATATATAATAAAAATTGTCTGTGCTGCACCTCACACTCATAAAGAGGATAATGACAATTTCACCATATTTCTACACCATACACAAACACAGGGGTTTTTGGATCCAAGATATTCCCTGTTTAAGGTAACAATAAAGATTTCCCCTGACATTAAGTCTAGTCATGTCTGACTCTGGAGGGAGGTGCTCACCTCTATTTCTAAGCCAAAGAGCCAGCGTTGTCTGTAGATGCCTCCAAGGTCATGTGGCTGGCATGACTGCATGGAGTGCCATTACCTTCCCACCAATGCTACTCACATTTGCATGTGTTCAAACTACTAAGTTGGCAGAAACTAGGCCTAACAGCAGGAGCTCGCCCGCCATCCTTTTAAACCACCAATCTTTTGGTCAGCAAGTCCAGCAGCTCAGTGGTTTAACCCGCTGTGCCACTAGGGGGTCCTGTTTAGTGCACATAAAGTTGCAAACCATTGTGAACTTCCTTTCATGTATCATAAGAAATTGGGGGACAATTAAAAACTCAATTAAAATTATGGGGGGACTTTTTAAAATAATTTGTCAGGGTATTTCTAGTATTTGGGTTTATAACTGTAAATCTCTCTAGGCCTAATCAGTCTGTGTGTTAATACATCAAGAATATAACACTGTCGTGGGTTTGGATGAAGATACATTTCTTTGGCTATGTTTCAAAATGCATTTTCAAAACCTGAGTAGGGAAATAGACCATCAGAAAGCAAATGGTTTCTCCTTTGAAAAGTTTCAAAAACACTGCTAAAAAACATATTCTCTAAATGTAGCCTTGGAAAAATATTGCCACCTGGTGGTCATTTGGCTGTCTTGTCTCTGCAATCTCAATTTTATGCATACAAGAAAATAGAAGAGAAATGATATATAATATCCAAATAAATAATCTCCAACATCGTGTTATGGAATGCTTTCATGGCCAGAATCACTGGGTTGCTGTGAGTTTGCCGGGCTGCGTAGCCATGTTCCAGAAGCATTCTCTTCTGCCATTTCGCCCACATCTATGGCAGGCATCTTTAGAGATTGTGAGGTCTGTTAGAAACTAGGCAAGTGAGGTTTATATATCTGTGGAATGTCCAGGGTGTGAGAAAGAACTGTTTTCTGTTTGAGGCAGGTGTACATGTTGCAATTGGCCACCTTGATTAGCATTGAATTGCCTTGCAGCTTCAAAATCTGGCTGCTTCCTGCCTGGGGGAATCCTTTGTTGGGAGGTGATTAACTAGCCCTGATTGTTTCCAGTCTGGAATTACCCCATTTTTTAGTGTTGCTGTTATTTACTGTCCTGATTCTAGAGTTTTTCAATACTGGTAGCCAGATTTTGTTTATAGATCTCCATCATTGTTTAGAAACTTTAGACAATTGGTAAAGGCAAATACTTGAATATAAGACAAATGTCTATTGTATAGTTTTAGAATGTACTGGACAGGAATTGTTTGTTTTTTCTAAACTTAAACTATATCATCTAATTTTATAATGGCTAAAGAAAATTATATTTTAATATTATATTTCAGAATCTTTAATCAAGATGATGCACCACTGAGGCTATCTATTTGTACAATTTCTGATATGCACATGGATATTGTATAAGTTTCCATCTAATTTTGATTAGTCATAGTTTATTAACAAAAGTAAGAGCCCAATCCTTAGCATTTTTACCAGGAAGTAAATGCCATTAAAAACAAGTCACCTTCCTTCCAGCTACGTCTGCTTAGTACTGAAGGACAAGAAAGATGCCAGCATATAATTAGTGTTGTTTGGTTCAGCTTTGTTTCTGTAAACAGAGCATATCCAATTCATCAGTATTGCCAAAAGAACTGGGTCATGAAGTTAAATTATATTCATCTGTTTTACCACCTCCAGAGATTGAACCGGGGGAGAGCATTGTTTCCTAAATAAAAGGGAAATGTTTCTTATTAGTGAGAAGGAGCAGAATGAACCTAATGTCTTCTCAAATCACCAGAACTATTAAATAGTAAGTAACGACTTGAACAGGTGAGATGCCATTTCAGAGCTGACCGTTATTTTCCCTTGGCAAGCAGGTGCATCATAGATTACACATAGAAAACTTGGGTCCTTCCGAGACATACAATTAATGCATTTTGATTCCACTTTAACTGGCATTACAGCATCCTATCATTGTAGTTTGAAGTTAGTTTCAAACTAACCAAAGGTAAAACTCTCTCATTTGGGCCCCATCTACACCTACTATTTCACAGGACCGGGCTGTGACGCAGCTAGCAGATAGCCAGCTGCATTAAATCAGTACTGACTGAGAGGTCATGAGATCAAAGCCAGCCTGGGTTGGAGTGAGCTTTCGGCCATTAGTCTAGTTTGCTGTCAACCTTTGCAGCCTGAAAGACAGTTGCATCTCTCAAGTAGGAAATTTAGGTACCACTTTAAGTGGGGAGGATAATTTAAGTAATTTGTGATGCCATAAAACCTTCCGGCAGAGTGCAGAAGAATGAGGAAATACTCCATCAAAGGGCTCAGTGTCACAAATGGACAGTGAATCAACAGCTCCCCTGTGGCCAGAATTGAGCATACCCTCATGAAGCTGGAAGTCTGGAAAGTTAAATTGCCTCTATGTCTGTCTATATACTGTAGGTTGTAGATCTAATTGGCATTGAACGTTTGCCATGTATATGTGCATTGTAATCTGCCTTGAGTCCCCTGCGGGGTGAGAAAGGTGGAATATAAATACTGTATATAAATAAAATAAATATTTCAGGCAGTTCGAAGTGATCTTTAAATTGCATTAGCCAGACAACAAACATTCACAAAAGTGCACAAAAGAAAATCCTTAATGCACTTCAGTGCTCTGTAGTTCATTTGATGACCATCCAGGCCTCAAACTAGTTCCAGGATTTCCTATGGAATCATCTGCACAGCAAAACCACTTTTTTATACTGGTCAGTAGTCATGGTTAGGTCCAGTTGGAATCTTCGTAATTTGGATTAAATTCGGATCAAATTCCTTTTTGAAGCGATTTGGGAACCCAGAAGTATCATTGCCATTTCGAAGCCACAGTCGCCATCTTTGTTCCGACTCAGGAAGTGAATCGGAAAAAATCCAGCATTTGGAGGCAAGCATCAGCTTGCATGCTGGGATGCTTGCCTCCAGCCAATGAGGGAAAACCATGTGGGGAGATGTTTCGGCATGGCAGGCATTGCCCTTTAAAAAGGCCCATGTGTGCCTCATGGGCTCATTGTGAGCCGGGCATGCGAATGGGAAGGGACTAGGCAGCTTGGGTGGGAAAGGTGCCACACCACCGCTTTGCAAGGGAACAACAGGGTTGGGAACAAATTGGGGAACGCGGCTGGAAGCAGGCCCCTTGCCTGTGAGGCTTCCTTGTGTGTGGGGAGGGAAGAAGGGCAGGGCAACTGGGAGAAGTGTTCTTCTCTTGTCTGCCACTGCCAATTTTCCTTTTTGAAGCAGTGATTTTAGCTTTCAACAGACCTCAATACCCTTTGGGTTACACTTTGGATTTTGGGATCCCAGAAAGTCCTTTTGGACTTTGGAAAGCCCATTTTCTGCTATTTCGGCAAGCATTTGGTGACTAGCACCTGAACATCAAACCTCGCCACCTAACTATGCCGCCTCTGTCTGTAGATCGGTCGCATTCCGATCTATGTGATGTTTTATGACCTATGTGATTGTTTTTAGGAATGTTTTTATGTTTTTTTAGGCTGTTTGTGCAATTTTATTGTGTTGGAAACCGCCCCGAGCCTTCGAGAGGGGTGGTCTAGTAAATCCGAATAATAAATAAATAAATAAATAATAGTTTTCTTGGGGAACCACACCATACCACTTTGGAGTCCCCTGTGCCTGCTTTGGATTTCAGGTTGTACTTTTGGAAAGAAGAAATCTCCCATAATCTGCTAATAATTTCTACCACTGTGGCAAGTTTTGTCAGTAGCGGTCTAAAAATGAGGGAAAGGGAATCCCCTAAGTTTTGCCTGTCCCATTTGCAGTTTTTCACGCATTGTGCAATCGCTCCCGCCATTAATGAAGCAATTCAGAAATTTGGGGAAATTCCAACTTTTTTTTTTGTAAAATTTCAGAAATCACTTTGGAATTGAATCGCCAGCACCCGCTACATCCAAAACGGGTTTTGAACAATTTTTTCCTTGATCAAACAAGCCTATTGGTCAGACTCTCCAATTTTGAGTCTGGAACTATGATTGTCCATCTTCTATACAGGGCAGTTCTTCACAGACATTTAACCCGAGTCAGGATGTGAATTAAAATACCGTAAGCCAGTTTGCCACAAAGTGTCTACACAGGCATCCTAGGAACCAGTTGGAGGCTGAGAAGATGGCCACAAAGATCTGCTGATTGCAGATCAATCCAAAACCAGAATTACATTTTATCTTACCTTGTCCAGTGGGATGGGCTGATGAGCAGCAGCCCGTCCGATAGAGATCAGTGCTAGAGCAATGCAGGGCACAACAACATAGGAGCAGAAAGGAAGTGTTCCCATAGGAATGCTGTCGTTTCATCTCAGGGGGAGGTGTTTGTTTACCTTCGGGCAAGTTGTCTTTCTGTTTTTTCCTCCTAATTGCTTCAGCACTCGCCCTGTCCTGACAAGCACTCCACATTTTGCTGCCTTAAGTCCAGCTCATCGTTGACTATACATTGCTTGGCTGCAGTAAATTTTACAGCTTTTTAAATACACTGTTTCTGGTTGGATGTGTGCTGCAGTGTACATTAGAGGTGTGGGATTTGTAGACATCCTGACCGTGAGACAACTTCAAACTGCATTTTCTTGCCTCTGTGGAATCGCTCACAGTTTATATAGAAGAACTGGATTCAAACAATTTGAAATGTTTATGGTAGCTAAGCCGGCAATCTTGAATGTAGAAAACTTAAATTTAACAACTCTGATCATGCATGCATGAAAGTCATGGATGGCATTGGATTTTGCCATCTGCCTGCTCATCTAATGCTAAGGTTGAACAGTGTGGACTGGATTAAAGCTAATTTCTACTGAGTGTGATTTAGCTTCTGAGCTCCTATATTGAAGGGCAGGCTAATGATTAAATTAATAAATCATGTCATGCTTTAGCCATTCTCTTGCTTAGATTGACCATTAGTTTAACTATCCATTCATCATTGTACAGGAAAGATTAATGATGAGGAAATATACTCTTGTCTTTTATTGTATAGTCTGACATTGCAATATATGGGGTCTGGAATGAATTCTTTCCTAAATCAAATTTGCTTTTAAAAGGGTGATTTGCATTTCTCTGCATAGCATCATAATCTTCCTTCAACCATCTGGGTTTATTTTATTCCAAATAAACCCTTGGAGTATTGCCACCTCTGACATGCATTTTTGCTTTATCTATTGAATATTAGCAACTCAGGAGCCTCCAGTGGTGCATTGAAAGGTCAGTGGCTTGGATACGGGGAGTGGGGTGAGCTCCTGCCAACCTAGCAGTTCGAAAACTTGCATATGTGAGTAGGTCAATAGGTACCGCTCTGGTGAGAAGATAACGGTGCTCCATTTAGTCATGCCAGCCACATGACATTGGAGGTGTCTATGGAGAATGCCGGCTCTTCGGCTTAGAAATGGAGGCTAGCACCAACCTCCAGAGTCGAACACGACTGGACTTAATGTCAGGGGAAAACCTTTACATTTACCTATTAGCAACTCACTCTGGCTTTGTGTGATGACACAGTTTGAATCATGAGTTCATATATTTAATTATCGCATTTGGAAAAAAATCTGTTTTCACTAAAATAACTGTTTTTACACATTTCTGATTTTTCATATCTCAGAATTTTGTTTCACAATATTTGGCAAGGGTTTTTGTGTGTATGCAAGACACTGTGTGATATGCATTACACTATCTGTAAGTTTGTACAAAGTAAGCAAAACTCATCTTCCTTTGCTACTGTTGTGCTGATGACACTTGCTGGTGTTTTCAAGTCATGTAGGAACAAAAACATCTCATGGTAGTTGCCATTTTTTCCACAGTGTTGAAGATGAGAGAATTTGCAAGTAATTGAATACCACTTCATGGTCATGGGCCACTGTTTATGTAGCGAGTGTACGTTACTATATGGTTTTATCCATGAATGCTACTCCTGGCATTCTGCTGTTGTTTTAATGTTATTGTGCTATGTGTTTTATTGTGTTTTTATTGTATTTTAACTATGTGTGAGTCGCCCTGAGCCAATCAGGAGGGGCGACTAAGAAATTGAAACAATAAATAAATTTATATATATACAGTATATATATACACACACACACACAAAGTGCTGGTTTTAACCTACAAAGCCCTATATGGTTCTGACCCAGTTTACCTGTCCGAACGTATTCTCCCCTGTGAACCATCAAGAGCGTTAAGATCTCCTGGAAAGGCCCTGCTCTCGGTCCCACCTCTTTTGCAGTCGTGTTTGGTGGGGATGAGAGAGGGTTCTGTGGATGCCCCTTGGCTATAGGACTCCCTCCTGACTTTCAGGAAGCTCATGAAATCCTGGTTGTGGAACGAGGCATTTGCAGAGTGATGGCTGAGACAGGTTATGACTAAAGTTATTGATCACAATGTGCGAACTGAGTTGTATATGATTTTATCTTGGCGAATGGTTTTATATGCATTATATCTTATATGTTTTTTTAACTTATTGTTTATGTATGATATTTAAAGTGTTCCTATTGTTAGCATTGAATTTTGCTGTTAGCCAGTCTGAGTCCCTCTACGGAGGTAGAGAAGATATAAAGGTTTTAAATAAATAAACTATGTAGAAATAAGCAATCATGGCCAAAACGCTTAAGGCTAATTCACATCCCCAGTACATTCTGCATTTGAACTGATGTCATGAGATATATAAACATTGTTTTGATATTGGTTTGTCTTCGGTAGGTATTTCACACATGACTGACTGACTGACTGACTGACTTTATTATTTCTGAGTCGCCCTCCACGTTAGTGCTCCAGGCGACTTACATACAACAAATTCCACAATTAAAATAGAGTATTTAAAACTAGATTAAAATATTCAGTGGTTAAATGCAGGGGCCCTTGGTACAGTCAATAAAGAGTAAAGATGCCTTAAATCTGCTAGAATTCAAGGGGGAAATGTAAAGTGTCCTTATACTGTGCAACTCTCTGAATATTTTAAGCTAAACCTTAGAGCAGGCCTCTTCAACCTGCAGCTCCCCAGATGTTTGGGCCTCCAACACCCAAAAACCCTAGCCAGCTTGTTCAATGGTCAGGAATTCAGGGAGCTGAAGTTCAAAACACACGAAGAGACGCAGGTGGAAGAAGCTTGCCTCAGAGTCTGTATTTTGTGCATATGTGCCTTCAGGTTGCCTTCCAGCTTATGGCAGTTCCATGACTTTCATGGGGCTTTCTTAGACAATGAATACGCAGAGGTGGTTTTGCTGAATTATAGGTTACACACCTGGTATTCATTGGTAGTGTCTTGAAGTGCTTGCCTCTTTTGAAACTGCTTGTTCTTACAGTGTGTGTCTGTATGATTGAAGAGAAGGCAGGGTGCTGCAAACTCTGCCCACATGAGATCAGGATCTGGCTTAAAGTTAGTTGTGGCCACCCACTGATTTTTCCAATGAGTCAACATCCAATGAGCCAACAGAAAGTTAGTTCTCCACCTCTAGGGTTTCTGGGAGATGAGACTGAAGACTAAGCCAGCAACAGTTTTAGACCATAGGGCAATGACAGAAACAATAGTCCCAGCTGAAAAGTCATATCTGTTAGCCAAGGCAATGGTAATTATTAAAATGTTTCCCTTGATCCAATAAGGCACCAGATCCTGCCTTATCTAGGAAGCTAAGCAGGGTCAGCTCTGGTTAGTCAGGCCGTTAACAAATACTAGGTCTAGTGGGTCATATTTTAGGGCAGTATTTCTCAAACTCTGCTCCTCCGGGTGTTTTGGACTTCATTTCCTACCATTCCTAATAGCTGATAAAATGGATGAGATTTCAGAGAGCTGAAATCCAAAGTACTTGGAGGAGCAGAGTTTGAGAAGCACTGTTTTAGAAGAAGGAACTGGTAAAAAAAACCTTTGAATTAGTCTTTGACTAGGGGCAGAGACAGACAGGCCTTTATCTTAGGAGAATCCGTGTTTTAAAAATGCGGGTTTTCCTGGGGGCCTGTTCACACCCACCACAAAAAGTGTGTGCTTTCTGGAGTGGTTGTCCAGACGTTATCTCGGGAGTAGTTTGAGAGAACATCTGGAGGCTCTAACCTCCCTCTCCCCAAGCCCCCAGACTCCTTAGAAAAGTAATGAAAGCTTACCCAGCCTCCAGTACAGGCTTCAGCCAGTTCTCCCAGTGCGTAGAAACTACGCGCCAAGAGAGTGTGTGTGTGGGGGGGGTGATTTTCCTCCCTCCTCCTCCCACCCACCTCTGGCACATTATCTCTATGCACCAGGAGAGCTGGCCAAAGCCTGTAATGGAGGCTGGGTAAGTTTTCACTACTTTTCTAAGGGGTCTGGGTGTGGAGGGGGGGGGGGGAGTGTAAGTATTCCCACAGTTTACTGGGCTTATTTAACCCACTATGTAATTCATTTGCTACAAACTAGGGTTTTTCCTGGTTTGTAGTAAATTAATTCAGGACTGTCCTCAATGTTGTCTGGACAGCCCATCCTTTATTGCAGTAGATATAAAGGTACTGTCTGGACGGGCCTAAGAAAACCCTATGAGATGCATGCAGTCATCTTTAAGGCACTTACACACACACTGCTGACCTCAAAGAATGAACTTTGACAAGTAATTAAAATTAATTAAGACATATTTTTTCAATTGATGGTTGGGCAGTTTGTATATGTGTTTCCCATATTTTGTTAAGTCTCTCTAAACTGGCACACTTAATGCAGCAGCTCCATTCTGACTTCTCTGTACAACAACCACACGTCTTTTTGGTAGACTAATTTTAATTGCCTGCACCAACCCACAATATAAAACACCAGAGTGAGAGCTCATCAGATACTATTTTGTTTACATTTTTTCATAAAGATATATTTGCAGATAAGATACTTTCCGAGGCACATCATGAAATACATTCATACACAGGCACAAAAATATGCAGTAAAGAAAAATGACTGTTGATTTATATCACAATTTCAAATGTGTGATGTACAGTTGATACTTTTGAATGAAATCGTGGTACGTAACATTTCTATGCAAGGATTAATTAAGACCCAAAAATTATTTAATCCATCTAATCCTCAGAGATAATCTGTAGAAATGGCATGCCTTCCCAAAAGGCTGCTTGTGCCTTTGATACCGGAAAACTACCTACCAATATTTTCCATGTGCTTCCTAGTGTGATTTAAACATGTGTGGTTTTAGCAAGCTAAATTTCAGTAATTAGTCTTTTAGCCCAACAACAGTTGAACCCGCTGTGCCACTTGCGAGATACAAACCATTCATGTAACAGAATGTAATCTCCTTATATCTATAAAACAAATATGTATGGCAGTCACAATTATACAATATATTCCTAATGGCATATAAGAAGAGGGCAGGTCCCTTTGAACATTAAAATTATGACATTGTCAAATGACCAGATGTAATAAAATGTTAGGAAATGTCTTTTTGTTAAAAAGGGGGAGGGGTGAGAGACCACAAAATAGAATTCCTATTGGATGTGATTATAAAGTTGGCAATCTGGGGAATAAGTTATGTTGACTTGGATCTTCAGTACTGGGAACAGAAAGAAGCTCATTGAGTTCCATAGGAGGGTGTTCCTGGGATGTGGGAATCAAAAGTCAAAACTGAAAGGGAGTTCTGCAGAAGTGGAGCAATGCTCAGGCCAGGTCTCTCTCCACACAGTTTTTTATATCATTTCAGAAGTACATGGGGAGGGGAAAGTGCTATTCCATGGAGTCATTTTGTTTCCAGCATTCAGAATCTAAGCAACTATCTCATTTTCCTATAGCATTTAACTTCTATCATTATATCTCCACTGAAACCACTTTTTAGCAAAAATGGGGAGATAATAAAATATGTCAATGTACCTTGTTTATCAGATCAACTTATTTGTGATGTTGTGAGTTGTTGGAAGGGTGAGCAAAGACTAGTCTACAAAGAGCTTGGCCTCACCCTAACCGAGAACAGCATGTTAGGAAATCTCTTTCGAAGAGTAACAAAAGCAAAATACCCAATTCCTGCCAATAAGCCAACTAGAAACGTAGTTCCTAAAACTCTGGGCGCCCTCTTCTTGGCAACTCGAAATGCAGTTGGAAGAACTGCAGAGATTAATATGTTGTTGACATGTCCTAAAACCCGATGGAAAGTTTTTTTCTTCAAGACACGCTCATAATAGGTTTCCAAATTAGGTCGTTTCCCATTCCCCCAGTTTCTCCTTGCCAGTCCGATGAATTTCAGACGATGCAATGTAACAGCAAGAGATACATCAGCCAAGCTGAAAAACTGGCCACAGAGCCAAGGCTGGTGTCCATCTTCTGAACATAAAAAGGTATAAAGAGTTAAGAACAAATAACATCTACTGGATTGTAAAAAAAAACACGGGATTACAATTCTATGTCTATTTAGTATTTACTATACTGTATTCAACTAATCATTGGTCCTAAATTTCTTCAGGAAAAGGCTTGTTAATAAGTCTGGCTAAGAGCATTGCTCTAGTCCAAGCATCCTCAAACTGCAGCCCTCCAGTTGTTTTGGCCTCCAATTCCCAGAATTCCTGCTGGCTACGGGTTTCTGCAAGTTGGAGACCCAAACATTTTGAGGATACCTGCTTGTTCAAATTCAATTAGCCAAGTGAAGCTTCTTGGTGCTGAAAATTCAGCTGCCCCAAACAAATTATCCTAAAGTCTGTACACTGAAAAGTCATGTCTCCTTGTTTTTATTTCATTTTTTAAACTGGATGATGACTGGAATCATGTTGACCACCACAGTAGTGGCAGCACTCCCTTAGAGATTGTGCTAAGTGCAGTTCCTAGAAAAGGCAATTGTTCTACAAACATACATACAACCATAACTTGGTAGATGAGAAACTGATTATTAGGCAATGTGTGCATTTCAGATTGTAGTACCCATGTCATAATCAATTGCACAACTATGGGATCAAGTGTAAATATGTTGACATATGTTAATATATGTTAACATCACTGGCTTCCAACCCACCTTTGGACACAATTCAAAGTGCTGTTTTTTTAATCTATAATGGTATGTTATCTGCCAGATCATATGAAACAAATCCTTCTAACCCAAAACACTTTCAAATACAGCAACCAGCACCTTGATTGGTGCAACTGGGGCCCCTTCTACACAGCCACATTATCTGCTTTGAACTGGGTTATTTGAGGGGCCAGGCTTTAGCTCAGCAGGCTAATCGCCAGCTGTCAGCTCCAGTAAAATCCTGCCAACCAGAAGGTTGTCAGTTCAAAGCCCAGGTTAGGGTGAGCGCCTGGTCATTCAGCCCAGCTTCTGCCCACCTAGCAGATTGAAAACAGTGATGTCAGTAGATAAGTAAGTAACATGTTAAAGCAGGGAGGTATTAAAAATAAGGCACGGTGATCAAAAAAGGAGGAAAGTTTATGAACACTCTTCGACAGGGAAGATGGAGTGACAGTACCCACCTCATCCCACCCCCCCACCCCCACCCCCAGTGGTTGGAACCAAGCTAAAAGATGCTAAAAGATGGGAAAGCCTATATTTATGCCTCTGTTTGTCCTGTCTTCATATAATCGGCACTGAATGTTTGCCATATATGTGTTCTGTGATCCGCTCTGAGTCCCCTTCAGGGTGAGAAGCGCAGAAAATAAATACTGTAAATAAATAAATAAATGAGTCCACATTTCCATATAATCCAGTTCAAAGCAGATCATCTGGATTTTATATGGCAGTGTAGAAAGGGCCTGGGAGTCAATGTTCTTCTGCAAAGACTAAACTTACATAAGCTCTACATTCTGCCTTCACCAAAGAAGGAAATTGAGTATGTTGCCCTGGCTACAGCTTCTCAAAAATCTAGCTGGGTAGATAAGTGTAATAGTCTGGAAAATATAAATACATTGATTCCCTTTATGAAATCAAGACCACTACATCTACATTAAAGATGTATTGTAAAGAAAATCCTACCTGGTGTTTCTTCATTTCTTCTCTGCAACTCAGTCTCAACTTGATCCAGAACTTTTTCTAGTTCATCCAATATTTTCTTTAAGTATTTTATGTTATCATGATCCATCAATTTTGACTTTTCAAAAAAAACAAACCACAGATAATATATTAGGGATACACACACAATATATTAGGCTGCAGTATCAGGCTCCAGAGATTACAATGCATATCACTTCTGAGGAACCACACATGTGATTCTAATGCAGAAGACATTATGCTCTATTAGATCACCAAAGGTACAGAAAAGTCATATAGCAGAAGTAACAACCAGCTTGCATACAAAAGTGGAGTTAAATTTTATTTTTACTCTGATTTTATATAGGAAAAGGTGTGTCTTACAATTATATCACATGCCAGGCAACCTTAGCATGCTAGGATTTTAGCAGCCAGATATATTCTATTCTTACTTTGAGACGTTTTTGTTTTGCAATATATGCATCTTGCAAATCAGGGTTTTCTTCTGCAAGTTTCTTCAACTCAGATTCAGTATTACCTATTTGACCTGTTAAAAGGACAATAAGCTCATTTAAAAATCATATAAGAGGTTCTCTAAAGTGAACAAATTTTATCAAAATTGCAGACGAATACATCAATACAATGTACTGTATCTTAAAATGCATAGATCAGAAGCTTTTATCTGACTTTTCAAGTAGATTTTTTTTCTTCTGAAAATACATTGGATCAAAGGATAACTCTATATGTAGTAGTAGAGATGTATGAAATGGTAAAAATCCATTTCAGTTTCATTTTGATTTTTGATTCCCCCCCCCCCCCCATTTTATTTTTGGAAGATTTGGGGAGATTAGGGAGGAGGCCCATATCAGTGATTCGAAATCCTGAGTTTCGTCATTGTTTTGGTATGATTCCGCCCACTGGCACCAATGGGAAACATTGTGAGGCTTGTTTTTCTGTCATTATAATCACTATCAGGATGAAACTTGCCACACTTTTAGACCACATTTACAATGGTAATCTTGCCAAGTTTCAAAATGCAAAACTCACTGACTTTTAGAAAATGTTTTAAGTTTTTACAAATACAATGTCTTTTTTAAAAACAATGAAAGCATCCCCTTGAATTTCTCCACAGTGATGGAACAGGAGTAGGGCATCATTCCTGCAACATTTCACAACATTTTGGTCACCCACTAATTTTTAAGAATATTTTCCAATTTAAGCACCTTGAAACAATCAGAAACTGGCAGAAAGAAAACAAACTGAGCTAGAAGGACATGTTTTCTCTCCAACGCCATGCCACCCTCAGAAAATGGAGGAGTTCCACATGGCTATATATACAGACCAGCTTTGCAGAAAGCCATATGATTGACTTTCTTCTTCTGATTGGCTGACAGTGAAAAAAAACTGCGTGGAGCTGCCCTTGTCAATCATACCAGCCAGTCATTCTAACCAGAGCTGAGAAACATTACTTTCTTAAACTAGAGCTTCCCGAATTCCTCAGCCAAGATGGTCAGTAGCCTTGAGATCCTGGGAATTGTAATCCAAAAATGTTCTGTGCCAGGATGTAAAGAAAATAAATTATTTTTCCACGTTCTGGTTCTAATTGCAGACTAAAAATAATATTGAAGGTTTAGGAGACCCAAATCTCAGCACTTTGTAACAGTGCACTTTTAAACAGCACATAAACCAGTGTAGAAAACATATTCTTGGTACATACTCCGAATACGAGTTGTGGCATAAGCCGGGATCAAAGAGTCCACTGCTAATTCAGGATGCAAAATGCAGCCGTGTGTATAGGCATCCATGGGCAAGGAATCCAAGAGTTCCCTGTAGTGCTGAACCCTTGGATAGTACATGTTTCCTTCTTCTGGCATTAGCCTTGGGGTATTTTCTGAGTTTAAAATGTATAATGGACAATGAAAACAACATTAAAGGAGAAATACTGACTGCTCACATTTCTTACTTGTTTACAAATGCTATAGCACAAAAGAAATCAACTACTAACTTCCCTATAAAGTGGCAACTATAGGGATGGGCCATCCTGACAGGGCATGTAATATTAGGTTAGGTGGACAAGTATTCTGATTGTAGCTTCCTATGAAAGAAATGGGGTTAAGAAGATGATACCCTATTTGGGAATAATATTTATCCAGTCCCACCCCACAAGTTTCCCTTGTAGCTCATTTGGCAGCGCTCACATTTCTTACTTGTTTACAAATTATATAGTACAAAGGAAAACAACTGCCAACTTCATTATAAAGTGGCAACTATAGGGATGGGCCATCCTGACAGGGCCAAAAATATTAGGTTAGGTGGGCAAGTATTCTTGATTGCAGCTTCCTATGAAAGAAATGGGACTAAGGAGATGATAACCTGTTTGGGAATAATATTTGTCCAGTCCCACCCCACATGTTTCTCTCGCAGCTCATTTTTCTGTATTTTTTTATACTGTACATTATATTTCCTGCTAAATAAGTACTAAATAAGTAATCAGGATGTAGATAACCATGTAATCATATAAACAGACCCATGCAATAAGGTGGGGGTCCTTAGATCCTTAACTGTTTCAGCAATCCTTGGTGAAGTTTGCTGCTACCATCATCCTGCTAAATTTCCTCCCTACATTATTTCAATTTTAAAGCAAGAAAAGTAGAAAGCATGCGTCCTGTCCTAAGCTGAATTGTGCATCCAGAAGCACAGTTAAGCTAGAAATCCAATTCATTTTAAAAACAAGCCGCATGCTCTTGGCCCATCTTGTTTTAAAGTGAAATTGGAAGGGATTGTCATCTCTACATAACCATTATTTGACCACATTGACTTCAATGATTTAATATACCAGAAATTATCTCCCTACACCAGTGGTTCTCAATATGTAGGTCCCCAGATGTTTGGGCCTACAACTCCCAGAAATTGCAGCCAGTTTACCAGCTGTTAGGATTTCTGGACATTGAAGGCCAAAACATCTGGGAACCCACAGGTTGAGAACCACTGCCCTACACCATCCATACCCCCCTGAAGTACACATTATATTTGCATTAATTAAAATCACACAAGCATACTGGTTACCATCTGTAAATGTCTCTTCCAAGTAGTCAATAATCTGGTTGGCATCACAAATAATGTTGTCTCTGTGAATGAGCACAGGGACTTCTCCAGATGCATTTAGTCGCATAAACCAGGGCTCGTTGTGCTCACTCAGTGGAAGGCTTACATCATGCTCTTCACATTTCAGTCCCTTTTCAGCAATCACCAAACGAACCTAAAAGAAATTATACAGATTCCCATTGAAAGCATAGCTGTTTTCTAGGCCTGGGTAGGTTTGGTCGGAATCTTCGTATTTCAGAATAAATTCATATCAAATTCCTTTTTGAAGCGATTTCCAAGCGATTTGGGAACCCGGAAGTATCCTTGCCATTTTCAAGCTTTTTCTGCCATTTCTCTTACGAATCAGTGAGTGAGTCAGAAATGATTCAGCTTTTCAAACCAGTGTGGATGGATTCCCTTTGTTTCGTTTCCCTCCCGTGTCAAACCTGGGGTGCGAGCCGTGTTTATCTAGTTTGGATGTGGATGTCCTTCACAGGACTGCCTACAGACATATAACCCAGAATATCAAGGCAGATAATCCACAATATCTGCATTGAACCAAGTTATCTGAGTCCACACTACCATATGATCAATGTGGTTTTTATACAGCTGTGTGGAAGGGACCTTAAGGAGCATGAAAGATGCTGAGCACTGGGACTTGCAGATACAACTGGAATGTAGGGGGTTTTTTTTAAAAAAAGTAATGTCACAAGCAGTTGAAATGGTCAGAAGGGGTGGAAATATGTGTGCTCTGGAGTGTTGGACTATGTCTCTGGAGACCAGTGTTTCTGGTTGTGCTGTGGATGCATCAGCCTAAAAGTGCCATAGGCATTGTTAGTTAACATGCCTGAAAGCACTAAATATGAAAGACTGCTCTGTAACTTCTCTAAATCAGAAGCTCTGGTGATCTTTTTTTTTTATTACAGCTTCCACAATCCAAAATCACCAATCATACTGGATAGAGGGTGATGGGATATATAAGTGAAATCATGTGAACAATCAGATATTCCCCACTCCTGTGGTAAATAATGCCACATAAGAAAAATCAGGCAAGTAATGGCTGATCATTTCAGAGTAAACAATAGACAATGAAAACTGTAAAGGCTGTGAGGCCTGTTTTGAAAACCTTCTGGCCTGTGCCTCAATCCCATCCATTATTTTTCCTTTCCCATCTCCTCTCCCCTCAAATACATCAATTGCTGTATTTAAATAAAGCACATTCCCATTCAAGCATTCTCATCTGCCCTTCAAAGTGGGCACAATGGGTAAACGGAGCTGTCCGGGTACTGAAACCTGATATTTCTGGAAGACAATTGGATTAGCCACCCACCTTTTGAGAGCTGAAGGACTGTGTCCAGTGATAGAGGATGAGTTTAGCATCTGTCTTGACATCTACCTCACCTGGAGGCATTGTGCCCTTTGACTGTGCCTCCTTTTCTTCTGTCATTTCACCTTTGTTTCTTTCTGCTCAATTCACTGCTCTGTAACTGTCCCTGTGATTTCCTTTTTTTTCTCGCTAGCTGCTACTGAGTCTGCTCCAAGGAGAGAGCATGCTCAGTGATGGCAGATGAAGCTGCTGCTCTGATAATGCCCTCAGTTTCCCATTGTGTCTGATTTCTAGTGAGATGAAGGAAATGCCAGAGTTGCCCAAGTGTAAGTATAGCATGGTTTAGAACAATAACAGAGAAAAACCACAAGAAACACACACACACACACGAGAGAGGGGGGGGGAGAGAATCTACTATGTCAGACAAGAAAAGCAATTCTCAGCTAAAAGGAACCTGCTTGCCAGAGAGGTTAAATATATATGCTTTTCACTCGCTTAGAGATCAGTTAGGATTTAGACCAAAATGAGTATCTACAAAGAAAGACCCTTTTGAAGGTGAGGCCTAAAATAGGTTTTTATCTTTCAAGGTTAGTTGTTCATTCCTCACCCTTCATGCAAGTAATGAGATGGCACACTTTGCATCGTGATTAATCTAGTTTGTCTTTGATCACTCATTTTACATACAAGACAACAATTTCCAACAAATGTGTATTTCACAGGACAGCATTTGAAGGGCTTCAAGAGAAATGTGTACGTTCAAAGTATTATGAAACTGAGAAATGGAAATAACCTGGCATCAAAAACTTTCTATGTGTATATTTACGATATATTCTGTTGTTGCTTTCGGCCATACCCAGACTTTACATATTTAAAATTAAAATAAGACTACCTTTAAAGAAAGATTAATTTTAAAGATAATGAAATAGGTAAAGGTAAAGGTTTACCCTGGCATTAGGTCTAGTCATGTCCAACTCGGGGGGGAGGGGGGTACTCATCTCCGTTTCTAAGTCAAAGAGCCGGCATTGTCCTTAGACACCTCCAAGGTCATTTGGCCAGCATTAATGTATGGCATGCCATTAATAATGAAATAAGTAACAATGATGTGTAAAAGGTGTATTGAAAGATATGCAGCTGAACAAGTATAAGCATTATTGATGCAAAATTTAAAACTTATAAAGGCCAAATATAAGACTTGGGCAAAATTCCAAGTCTTAGATTAGCAAAATTCCACAAATGCAATACAGTTATGGATCTTGTTTCCAGAAGACACCAAATCTATCTGAACAAATTTAACAAAACTCTGGGGAGAAATGTGCTATAAAATGCAATTTTCCAAGCCCTGAACAGAAGTGATAGTGTTGATCTTTACATAATATTCTATTCCTAGTCAACAATTTTCTGCCAACTAATACTCATTTTTCAATTATTTTTGGATTTGGTAAACAAACTACACCGTTTACATGGAAACAAACTACACAGTTTACATGGGGACCACCATACGCAGCACCCAGACACAGATCAAGGCACTGGAGACTAATTCATCCAGAGAAGTCAGCCATAGCAGAGCACCTGATGAACCAACCTGGACACAGGATATTATTTGAGAACCCAAAAATGCTGGACCACTCTAACAACCAATGTATCAGACTACAAAGAGAAGCCATTGAAATCCACAAGCATGTGGACAATTTCAAAAGAAAGGAGGAAACCATGAAAATGACCAAAATCTGGCTACCAGTATTTTTAAAACTCTAAAATCGGGACAGTAAATAAAGAACACTCAAGCAACAGGGATTTCAGCTAGGAATCAATCAGGGCCAGCGAACACCTCTCATCAAAGGATTCCCCCAGGAAGCAGCCAGACTTTGAAGCTGCAAGGTCATTCAATGCTAATCAAGCCAGCCAATTGCAACATTCACACGTGTCTCAAGCAGAAAAAGAGTTATTTCTCCCACTCTGGACATTCCACAGATATATAAACCCCACTTACTTAGTTTCTAATAGACCTCAAACCCTCTGAGGATGCCTGTCATAGATGTGGGGAAAACATCAGGAGAGAATGCTTCCAGGACATGGCCATACTGCTCGGAAAACTCAAAGCAACCCAAACGACACAATTACTAATTGACAAGCCTACTACAAAATAAGCATGAAACATGTAGAACCAGCTCAAGAATTTCTCATGAACCTATGGTCAGTCTTGCACAAAATGAAAACATAGTATGCTGTTCTTTATAATGTCTCATGAGTCTGTAAAATTGTTAGTGAAGATATATCCCCAAAATAACCACAAGAGGTCTCCATATTTCCAGAGATGATTGGAAAACTTTTCATTTATTTAATTGTTTCCTCCTGGTAAGTTCTAAAGTGAAGAATGAATTGTTAGTCACAATTAGACTAAACCCTTTAAGTTTTGGGGAATTTGATAAATCTACACTCATGAAAGTTCCATTACTTCAAGGGTTTTTACATCATATAAGATGTATAAGAATTGGATTTAGTGGCTACATCCTAAGAAAGAGGATGAGGAGGGAAAGGGTGGGTGGGTGTAAAGGGACTTTGTAAAAAAGGAGCTTCATTGTCAGAGGTTCTGTTAACAGATATATGCTTATAGTATCCATACAACCCTCCTCCAGAACATTCCAATCAATCAATTTACAGCCCACTTTCCCCAAAAACCTGGGTCTTGTGTTTTGATTTATGCCATAGTATTGGCATCAACTCAATTTGCTCAATCAATGCAATTTTCCCTGTCAGCTTTTTTTATTTGCCAACCTTCACAATATTGTTGCTATTCCCTTCATTTATACCCCATTTTCCCCCAAGAAATGGGATTCAGATTTCACTTCTGCCAACCATATCCTATTTCTAGGTTTGTCAAAATTACTAAACCAAAGCTATATTACTTTGGAAATAACATAAGAAAACATAATTCAGTGAGAACAATAATTTCTTAGTAAAGGTGAAAGTCATAGAGAAATAAGACCACATTATAAGTGAGTTAATTCAGTAAAGTGAATCAGAGACCAGAGATTGCAAGACCTGAAGTTAATAACACGGTTTACTGGAGGTCTCTTATACATCGGATCACAATAGGTCAAAGGCAACTTGACCACAAATAAGAACAGTCATCCTTTGAAACTCTTTTCCCAAGGAGATCTGAATAGTGTCAACACTACACTACAGGGCAGATTCTGCATCTATAAGCTTCTTATTGTGTAATTGCATACCTGCTTTTACACCATGGCTTACAAATTTTACCAGCACACTGATGAATTATTTCACTCCTGAAATGTGAGAGACCACACACAACAAATTAAAATGAATAACTCACTACACCCTTTAATTATATTGCACTTTTTCAACTTAATTTGTGTAGTTTTCCTGGTTCACAGTCATAGACTATGGTGAACTGCTACCCTACCAAATTTAGGAATGCAGAGACAGACTCCGCGCGCATCCAGACAGCCCCTTTATTATGGTAACTCCCACAATAAAGAAGGGGCTGTCCAGATGAAGTCCTGGACAATCTTGAATTAATTAGCCACAAACCAGGAAAACCCTGGTTTGTAGTGAATTAATTAGATAGTGGATTTATTCTGCGGTTTCTTGGAAGGTGTGGGATAAACCCACTACTTCCAGTGTCTGGACTGCAGTCCAGACACCATTCCCACAGTTTTCTGGACTAAATTAGTTTAGAAAATTGTGGGAATGCCCATTCCACCCCCTCACCTACAGCCCCCAAATCCCTTTGAAAAGTAAAGAAAATTTACCTGACCACCAGTACAGTGTAGCAGCAGCTCTCCCGGCACATAGAAATGATGCACCAGGAGAGGGGGGGTGATTTTCTTACCCCTCTCCCCACAGTCCTGGTGCATCACCAGGGGAGCTGCTGCAGCACTGTACTGGAGGCCAGGTAAGTTTTCTTTACTTTTAAAGGGGGATTGGGGGCTTTGGGGGAGAGGGGTAGGGATTCCAGATGTTCTCATGGGCCAGTCCCATGAGAGCATCTGGGCACCCACCCCAGAAAGTGTGTGCTTTCTAGGATAGGTGTGGACAGGACCCCAGGAACATCCGTGTTTTTAAAACACAAAAGGTCCTGGGATAACTGCCTGTCTGGGACTGCCCTCCAATTGCCAAAGATACAGTGATTTGTATTAAACTGGAAACAAATGGTTTCCTTTTGACAAGATAGATTGACATTCTTTGAAGAGCAACCATGAAATACAAATACAGTAAGAGAAAATTGGATTCAACAAGGGCCACTTCATTTCATCTATAGCCCATTTAAGGGAATTGTGTCTGTGGATGAGCAATGAAACAACAGAGGCAAAAATAGTGGGAGCAATCTAATGTTGTCTTGCTGAAGCCAGGGGTCTGCCCATGACCAACTTTTCAGCATCTCTTGGACAAAACACTGGTCCTCCAAAGCTATAGTTTGCTCACCATGGCTGGTCATGTACTAGAAAGCCAACCAGGTGCACTATCTCCACAGCCTCAAAACTTTACCAGAGAAAACCCCTAGGTTAGCCCCCAAGGACCATCTTCATAACCCCCATATCACAGAATCTAAAGAGGTTGTTCTAGAGCAGTGGTTCCCAACCTTTGGGCCTCCGGGAGTTTTGGACTTCAGCTCCCACAGTTTCTAACAGCTGGTAAATTGACTGGGATTTCTGGGAGTTGAAGTACAAAACACCTGGAGGCCCAAAGGTTGGGAACCACGGTTTTAGAGCCTCACCCTTTACCATGCCAAATTAAAATATCCTCTCCTCTGCCCCCAATTCCTGAATCAAAGAGGTATTTTGAATGTGCCAACTGGTCATTTTGCCAGGCTGCTTCACTCCTGATCTCTATTCATTGAAGCCATCAAATAGTCCCCTTATTTGTAAGGTGGAACAGGTACATCTTTAAGCATAGCCCCAGCCAAAGATAAACTTTGGATAGAATAAGGAAGTGCTAACACACCTGTGGTGGTAGTTTTGCTGCCTGTGCTCATGTTTTAAATATTTAATCTCACTGTCTGTCTGTGATAAGGATTTTGAAAAAATTGGCTTGTTGTGGAAACAAGGATTGGCGATAAAAGTTCAGTGGAGACATATTTTCTCCTTAATAACACTTTCAGGAGTGCCTTTCCCTTCCTAGGGGTAGATTTCTCTCATTGTCTGCAATGGTATTCCCCATAGTAACCTATGGATACGAGAGCTGGACAATAAAGGAAGGGTGAGCGAAGGAAGATTGACACTAGGCATGGGCAATCCACGGTTCTAAATGGTTCTAAAGTACTAATAAAACTAGAGGGCACTGGTGCATTGCTTCTAAAGTGTTGCTAAAGTTCTGGTGGTGAAAATTTCAGAACTCTAACAAAACATTCAAAATGTCATTATAAATGGCAGTTCCTAGTTGGTTTTGTCATAAAAAATATCCAGTAATGAAATAATAATGAAATTTGGAAAGTTTTGTTAGAGTTCTGAAATTTTCACCACCAGAACTTTAGCAACACTTTAGAAGCAAAGCAGCAGTGCCCTCTAGTTTTGTCAGTACTTTAGAACCATTTAGAATCATGGATTGCCCATGCCTAGTCAAAACTTTTGAACGGTGGTGTTGGAGGAAAATTTGAGAGTGCCTTGGACCACAAGATCCAACTAGTTCATATTCCAGGAAAGAAAACCCAGCAGCTCACTGGAGGGAAGGATATTAGAGGCAAAGATGAAGTACTTTGGCCACATAATGAGAAGACAGGAAAGCATGAAGACAACGATGCTGGAGAAAATGGAAGGAAAAAGGAAGAGGGGCCAATGAAGGGCAAGATGGATGTATGGTATCCTTGAAGTGACTACTGGCTTGATCTTTAAGGATCTGGGGTGGCGAAGGCTAACAGGAAGCTCTGGCATGGGCTGGTCCATGAGGTCACAAAGAGTCAGAAGTGACTGAACAAATAAACAACTAAAAACCCTGTTCTTACCTATAAGTTGTTTGTAAGTCAGATGTTTGTAACTTGGGGACTACCTGTACTTGTATCTTCAGATAGAATAATAATTTTTATAAGTATGTGGTGACAAGTGAAATATTGAGAGTGAAGGAGGAAGAGAAAGATCTGCTATTTTGTGTTAACATGTCAATATTTCTATCACAGATGTCGTATGACACTGAAGAAAATATTAGAGAAAGAACTATCCCCTTTTCAGTCTCCCATTTGCATTATGCAAGCTATTGCATGCCTTAGCTGGTGCCACAAATAACAGCAAGCTCTCATGCAGAACACATTCCATATCTTGAAACACTGAGTCAGCTGCTCCTTTAATATACAGCCCAAGGAGCCTACACCCATAGCACAGGGAACATATGCCTTCTTCCCATTTTGCTTGACGTCAGCTTCATCTCCCAACCACAGCTACATTTGCAAATGCTTTATCAAAGCCTTTGCATATCTGGCAGCCAATAGCCCCACCGGGTTACTGGGAATGTGATCTGGGTCTCCAAGTGGAGGAGCAGCATGACCATATTTACGGTTGTTGCTATTCTGGGGACAGCATGCTGCCTTCTCTCTCTCCTTGGCATCATGAGCATATTGCCTGTCCCTTCATCTTTCAACACTCACTTCTAGCAAGAGAGGATGAAGTGAAACATACAGTTTACTTGGAGGAAAATTGCTTCCATGTATCAGTCTTCTGGCTTTTTAAGTAGAAGTTCAGCAAGACAACTCACCCACCCAGTTCTGGACCGTGCCAAACAACATGGCAAATGAAATACAGTTCTTATATTTAGGAATTACACGCCTACAATTCTCGCAGCCTGTTCTTTGCTTATAAAATACAGCTAATCTCAAGTGTTGGGTCATACAGGTCCAAGGCTGTGTTGGGTTATCATCACCTATCATACCTTGGCTCGCAGTCATATTTAACAGACTGCATAAGGAAAGAATCAGCATGCTTGACAAAACTGCAAAATCTCTACATGGAGTACTTTTTCTTTGTATGAATTATTACTGGGATATTTTGCTGCATGAATAGACACTGGGAAGAAGACATGTGATATACTACAACCAAAGCCTACCCACTCAACATTCAATCATGAGTCTTGATCGACATTCTATTGCTAATATAGGTCAATTCTGTATCTGTATTTCTGTGTTTCGTGCAAGTGTTTATATTTCTGTGTTTTTATCTATGTAATTTATTGTATAACTTTTATGTTCATTTGTTTCTTACTTTGTTGCAATCTGCCTCAAACCATCAGGAGTAGTGGGTAATAAAGAAAACCTATTATTATTATTATTAAAAACACAAAAAGATTAGTACACAGCAAACAAGGTAACTCTGCTGGTTGTTGTATTGAATCACACATTGGACACTTCCCAAGTGTCTAGGAATGTGTGATGTATCAGTGAATAATGTGTGCAGGTCCCAGTAGGGTGGCCTTCTGCAACTGACAGATGGTAATTTTGTCAGTGCTGATTGTGTTTAAGTGAAGGCCAAGGTATTTCGGCACTGCATCCTGTGTGCTGATCACCACTGGGACCACCTTTACTGGCTTGTGCCAGAGTTTTTGCAGTTCAGTCTTTAAATCCTCGTATTGTGTCAGCTTTTCCAGTTGTTTCTCTTCAATTCTGCTATCACCTGGGATTGCAACATCGATGATCGATACTTGGTTTTTTAACATGATCGTGAGGTCAGGAGTATTGTTCTCCAAAACTCTTGTCAGTCTGAATTCGGAAGTCGCAGAGTAGTTTGACGTGTTCATTTTCTGTAACTTTTCCAGGCTTGTGATCCCACCAGTTCTTCGTCACAGGCAGATGGTAGGTATTTGTAGCACAAGTTCCAATGAATCATCTGAGCAATGGTGTTATGTGTCTGCTTGTAGTCTGTCTGCATGATCTGATCTATTGTTTCATCTGCTTCCTTGCAGAGTCTACACTTGGGATCTGTCGTCGACTTTTCAATTTTTGGCTTTGATGGCATTTGTTCTAATGGCTTGTTCTTGGGCTGCCAGAATCAGGTCCTTGGTTCCCTTTTTCAAAGTTCCATTTGTGAGCCACAGCCATGTTTCTTCTTTGCAAATTTTGCTCTCAATTTTTCTCAGGAAGTGTCCACGGAGAGCTTTCTTTTGCCAGTTTTCTCTTCTGCTCTGCGTTGTGTTTTTACAGTACTCTCTTTGGGATATTGTAGGTTTTCAGGCTATATGGCCATGTTCTAAAAGCATTCTCTCCTGATGTTTTGCCTGCATCTATGGCAAGCATCCATAAGCAGTTTTCTACTATTGCTTCCCTTAATGTTGGTTCTTGACTGTCTTTCACATAATCTGCCAGTGCATGTTTCTCTTCTTCTACTATTTGTTTCACTTGTAGAAGCCCTCTGCCTCCTGATTTTCTGGGTAGGTAAAGTCTGTTGACTTTACCTACCCCATTATTATTATTCAGTATATTTCTACACATTGGGCATTTGAATTGTGAGCTCCAATAATTTCCTTGCAGTAATGCTCAGTATATAGTAAGGCCTAAATGAGGGCAAACTGTAGCTCTCTAGAAGTGGTTGGATTAAGTCATTCAGGCCTCGTCTATACTGCCATATAAAATCCAGGTTATCAGTTTTGAAGTGGATTATATGGCAGTGTAGACTCATATAACCCAAAGTAGATAATGTGAATTATCTGCTTTGAAAATCTGGATTATACGACAGTTTTTATACAGCTGTGTAGAAGGGGCTTCAGTCAGCCAGTAATAAACCTTATTACTGGGTTCACCTGGAGGAAGTCCCTATATCTCAGTCCAACCAACCTCCCCAGGTCATTATAAGAAAAAGGTTGGATAGAAAAATGCGCATTTCCTTTAACTTGTTGGAGGAAGCATGGGATATAAATGTAAACAAAAGAATATATTAATATAGTATATAAAAGAATATATCAATCCACACAGAGAGAGGCCAAGCTTGAAGAAAGCAACTAATGGGAGATAAGAACTGAGTGGCAATGAATAAGTGTAACAGAGAGAGAGGTAGAATATGAAAAAAGCCTATGTGTCATTTAGATACCTAATGAGCTAGGTTATGAATCCACTGTGTTAAGAATTTAGTGAATTTCTTCTTCCACAGGAAGAATATTTTAGAGCTAAAACTGTAAAGCAATTTCTTTTCCATGCACACATGCCATATTTTTAAACTAGAGAACAGGTTCTTCTGCCTATTTAAAGGACCTGAAGCAGCAGATTGACTGATACCACATTTCTGTGAGGGTTGAGGAAGGAGGAAGCATTATTTCTCAATGTTCAATTGCATTAAGATTTCATACTCCTGATTAAGTGGGCAGTAATCTATGATATCTCATACATTAATAAAACATGGGTTGCTGTGAGTTTTCTGGGCTGTATGGCCATGTTCCAGAAGCATTCTCTCCTGACATTTTGCCCACATCTATGGCAGGCATCCTCAGAAATTGTGAGACCTCACAGCCTCTGAGGATGCCTGCCAAAGATGTGGGCGAAACGTCAGGAGATAATGCTTCTGGAACAGGCCATACAGCCCGGAAAACTCACAGCAACCCACTACTTCATCACACTAGAGAATGAATCCACTTTAAATCCAATTTCTGCCTCCTGCCACCCTAAACTACAAACCCCAAAATTCTGCAGGAGGCTGCAACTGCATTTAAAGTGGAATCATTCTCTAGTGTAATGGGTCACCAGTGATTCTGGCCATGAAAGCCTTCAGGTTAAAAGGTAAAGGTTTTTCCCTGACATTAAGTCCAGTGTTGTCCGACTCAGGGGGTTGGTGCTCATCTCCATTTCTCAGCTGAAGAGCCGGCATTGCCCGTAGACACCTCCAAGGTCATTTGGCTGGCATAAGAGCAAGAATGCGGTTACCTTCTCACTGGAGCGGTACCTATTGATCTACTCACATTTGAATTTTTTCGAACTGCTAGGTTGGCAGAAGCTGGGGCTAACAGCAAAAACTCACCCCACCCCACTCCTCAGATACTTTTGGTCAGCAAGTTCAGTAGCTCAGCAGTTTAACCCACCGCACCACCAAGGTCACCATGAAAGCCTTCAACAACATATTAATAAAACATGTTTGTCTTTAAGATTCTTTACATAATATTGAACAGCAATTCTATTCCAGACTAGTGGCTATTCCAACTACGTTACCATGGAAAGTTGCAGTACAATATCTGGGTAAATTGATGTTTTAGGCTGTCTAATACACTCTTCTGGAACAGACTACTTTCGATGTGGATGTGGCAGTTATTTCTCCATCACTCCATTACAGTTTGTGCTCCATTACTGGCAAAATTATTGATTGGCTGCTAGCCTAAATTAATCACATGAACAAAATCTACACGAGGGACTTAAGAACACTCTGGAATTCTCTCTCGCAGAAATACAGAACTTAACAAAAACCTTCGCAAAAAATTGAAGGAGTAACTAAGCAACAATGCAGTCCAGCGTGTGAATAAGATTTTTGTGAGAATTAATACAAACATCTATCCAGACATAAAAGGAAATTATTTTGTAAAAGAAGAAAAAAACACAAGCGTGAGAAAGCAGCAATAATTTCAAATCACTCCAGAAAAGGTCAAATAAAATCAATAAAGCCAGACTAACCTAGCTTGTCAGGTTATTACTTAAAGAGTATATTGAATTTCAAAGGACATATAAAGTGTTTTACAGGAAGAATAGTCTGAAAATAAGCATGTCTGGCCTTGTTGTTGGATTATTATTTTTAGAAGTTCAATATAGACACAAAATTATGCAGCATGACTTCCATGTATATGGGGATATGTTCCTGAACTTAAGTGGATTGTATTATAGTGAGCTATAATGAAATGAAGGTCTTCCAGGCCAAGTACACCATAGAGTAGCCATGGGCAAACTTTGGCCCTCCAGGTGTTTTGGACTTCAATTCCTAACAGCCTCAGGTCCCTTCCTTTTCCCCCTCAGCCGCTGAGCCTGTTAGGAATTGTGGGAGTTGAAGTCCAAAACACCTGGACGGCCAAAGTTTGCTCATTTATTTATTTATTTATTCGGGTTTCTATGCCGCCGACTCCCGGAGGCTCGCGGTGGCTTACAAGAGCCGAAGGCACAATAAAATACAGAGTAATAAAACAATAAAAACAGTTAAATACAGAACAACACAGTAGCAGTAGGACAATTGAAGCAATGGCACGATTGGGAATGCACGGGCCTACCCACCGAAAGCCTGCTTGACTCTATGCCTACCATAGAGTCATGCTGCAGGAAGTAGAAAATGCCTAGAGGACATACATTGTCAGACATGCATAAATGAACCTGTGGACACTGGTCACATGGATACAAGGATCATATTGTATAAACAGAATGGTTTGGGGTTGGGTTTTTTTCATTGAAGCAATACTCTGACTTTCTAATATCAGTATTATTGTCTGCATCTCCAGACAATAAGAATTCATATTTATTTATAAATGATCTTGCCATTTATAAAGGGAACAAAGAATTATTCAAAAGAGTTGAAGTCTGCAACTCAAGGACAGGTTTAATCAAGATAAGAGAAACATAGCCACAGAGGTCAGTAAAAATGAGTTTTATTTAAAGTCATGTAAAGATGATGACCACAAGTTTTAAATGTGTATGAATGGATTTTGAAATGAGACTGAAGACGAACATGCAAAGGACTACATGATGCAGTTTGATCCAAAAGTGTAATACCCGTATATACTCGAATATCAGCCAACTAAGCCGAGGCACTTAAATTTACCACAAAAAACTGAGAAAATGTATTGACTCAGGTATAAGCCAAGGGTGGGAAATGCAGCACCTAGTGGTAAATTTCAAAATAAAAATAGATAGCAATAAAATTACATGAATTGAAGCTTCAGTAGATTAAATAATTTTGAATATGAAAAGGACTGAAAATTATGAAAGAATCAGTCCTGCTTGTTTTAGCAACCCCTTTAAATCTTCACTTACAGCATGTACTGACAGCCCAATGTTACAATAAGAGGAAATAATAGGTAGTAAAGATTTCCCCTGACCTTAAGTCTAGCCATGTCCGACTCTTGGGATGGTGCTCATCTCCATTTCCAAGTCAAAGATGCATATGACAGGATGTGTGGCTGCTAGCCGCAAACATGCTGGCTGGGGAATCTGAGCGCCGTTATCCGAGTTTAAAGTTTTAGGCAAAGGTTTCCCCCTGACATTAAGTCCAGTCGTGTCCGACTCTGGGGGTTGGTGCTCATCTCAATTTCTAAGCCGAAGAGCAAGCATTGTCCATAGACACTTCCAAGGACATGTGGCTGGCATGACTGCATGGAGCACTGTTAACTTCCCACTCAAACCCACTCTAATGAGGAAATTGCTCATTAGAGAGTCTTCATCCTCATTCAAGTCTTCTTAGCATCCATTTATCGTTTCATTTTCATACATGTCAGAAAAGTACACGTACCTTTCTGAAGTACCATTTGTTCCTGTCAAGGTTAATATTAATTTAATTCCCTTTTGTACGGTAATCTATGTGACATATCCTTCTTCGATGAGGTAGTATGTATTGGCCTTACCTCTGATTAGATCCATTCAAAATGTGGGTGTTGTAGCAGGAAGCTAATACTTTCTAATAGGAGGATAATTAGTAGAGGAAGCTTTTGTTTGTTTTGGGAACTTACAATATTAGCTTTTGTCAGATGAAATTCATGTGACAAAATTGAGCTACTCACATTTGCATGTTTTTGAACTGCTAGGTTGGCAGAAACCGGGGCTAACAGCGTGAGCTCACACCGCTCCACAAATTCAAACCTGTGACCTTTTGGTCAGCAAGTTTAGCAGCTCAGTGGTTTAACCCACTGTGCCACCGGGGGCTCTGCAATTATCCAATAACTCTTTTCAGCTCTCACCATTAGGGAGAATGATGACACTTCCTCGACAGGAAACAGCAATGTTATGGTTTGGTTTTTTAAATTTATTTTTTATTTCCAGATGTGGAAATTTTTTTCTTATGTAATTGTTAATGTTGAAGTTTATGACTATGAGTAAATGTTAATATGAAGAATTTGCACATAATTGAAGTTGAGGGCATTCCGCAAGGGAGGTAGCCAATCAATATTATGATGGTAAATCCCAGTGCCACGGTCCAAGGGAAGGATATATCCAATAACAATCACCCAAGTTGTTAATCCAAGATGTTCCGATGGAACCGCGTGGTGATTAACAAAGCTCCCAAAGCGGAGAACGAAGGTATTGTGGGGTTTTCTGTCTTGATATTATGGGATATAGGGCTGTGTGGGAGGGCCCCGAGTGTGGACTCAGATAACCCTGTTCAAAGGAGGTATTGTGGGGTTTCCTGCCTTGATTATATGGGATACAGGGCTGTGTGGAAGGGCCCTGAGTGTGGACTCAGATAACCCAGTTCAAAGGAGATATTCTGGGATAGAGGGCTGTGTGGAAGGGCTGTGTGCGACTAAACCAACTTCCCCAATTGTACGTATTATTGACCCTGACTTAGGAGAGGGGAATTATTTGCCATGCAAATGCAGACAGAAAAATGCCTCCAGACAACCCCTTTTCTATGTTCATTCCAGTAGAGCTTGCCCATGTAAAGCATATCACTGTAATTCTGTCCAATCTGGTGGTAGGAAGTATATTTTGGGTGTGGCAGAATGATAGTTGGCACTCATTAATTCTGTTATCCTGAAACAGCACTGTTTGCTAGACAAGCCAGCAATGTTATCTCTATACTGCAAGAGTTGGCGAGGCTGAGCAAACAAATCCTCATTGAGAGGAAATGTGAATGAAAAACTTCCTGGCCAGTCACAAAATCAGCTTTTACTTTTGTTTTACAGCGTGCACCTTCATTCACCTGGGACATTGTTACCCTTCCATTTGCAAGGCTGTTGTTTGATGTCGGATGTTATTCCCACATGAGGGTGGAGGGCTGACATTTGACTGTCATTCTACTTATAGGACTGTCATGTAGCTGCCATCCTACTCTGTGAACACTCAAGCCTGCTGGTTCCCATGACTACCTGCATGTGATTACATTATTTCACCAAGGCCTCCATCCTGTAGTTTTTAACTTCTATTTTTTACCCTTTCTGCTGTCATACTTTCTGCTCTTCCCTTTTTGGCATCCTACCCCTCTATTGTCTTCCGTCGCCCATTCCTCATGCAGACCCATCTCCCATCTTCTGCAGCTGCATTTTGTAAAATTCTTATAGCCACTCAAAAAGGAAGTTCCACTACACTGAAGGTAAAAAGGTGAAGTTACTTATTTTGCATTGCCCATACATTATAACCAAGAATCAATCAGGGCCAGCTAACACATCCCAACAAAGGATTCCCCTTGGGGGTTAAGAAGGGCGGGGCAGAAATGTTGTAAATAAATAAATTAATAATAATAATAATCAGTCAGACCTTGAAGCTGCAAGGCCATTAAACGCTTATCAAGTTGGCTACTTGCAGCATTCACCCCTGCCTCAAATAGATAAAGAGTTTTTTCTCCCGCCCTGGACATTCCACAGATATATAAACCCCACTTGCCTAGTTTCCAACAGACCTCACAGGATGCCTGCCATAGATGCAGGTGAAATGTCAGGAGAGAATGCTTCTGGAACATGGTCATACAGCCTGGAAAACTCACAGCAACACAATGATTCCGGCCACGAAAGCCTTCGACAATACAACAATAATAACAACACTTTATTTATATTCTGCCCTTCTCATCCCAAAGGGGACTCAGAGCGGATCACAGTACACATACACTGCAAACACTCAATGCCTCTCTGTATAGACAATACACAGACAGACAGAACAGAAAGGAGATGTGTTGTTTCGATTCAGTGCCCAGCTGTTTTGGTGCCATGGAAGGTTGGGCTCGAGTCCAGCCACAGGGGGTGCTGTCGCTCCATCCTCTATGATGAAGAGCCTTCAGGACTTCCTCCTTCCTTTTTGGTTGCCCAACATTTTCTGATCTTCTTTCTTGTGGCGTCGTAAAACATCTCCCCCACTTTTAGCAGTACCTAATTTCTCTAATTACAGCTAAAGCTGTTTTCGACTGCTTAGGTAAACAGTGAGCAGGGCTGTCAGTCAGCAGCTCACACTGACCCAGGGCTTCAAACTTGCAACCTTTCAGTTGACAGATCTTATAGTTGCTGGTAATTTACCAGCCGGGTGCCATTTCAACATTCAGATTTTTGCCATTCCCCATTTTTAACTTGAGGAGGGGAGAATGCTAGAAGCAGATTTTTCATTGAAACAGAGCTCTGAATTATGCATTATATTCATATTTATATTCTGTATTTCCTCCAAGATCAATAAAGTCTATGAAATTCTTCTACTTTCCCATCCTGTTCTCTAGTTTATACTTACAACAAGACTGTGTGACCAGCCCAATTTCATCCAAATAGTTTTCAAGATTGAATAAAAATTTGAATCTGGGATTCCCTGAATCATATTAGGAATACAGCTCTCAATGCTATGGTCAGGTGTGTAATGAACAGGTTGAGCCATAACACATAAGCATTCAACAGATGGAGATTTTGACATCACTGTATGTTTGTAGCCACAGTGGCACAGCGGGTTAAACCGCTAAGCTGCAAAACTTGCTGACTAGAAGGCCGGCAGTTCGAATCCACAGCACGGGGTGAGCTCCCGTTGTTAGCTCCAGCTTCTGCCAACCTAGCAGTTTGAAAACATGCAAATGTGAGTAGATCAATAGGTACTGCTTCGGTGGGAAGGTAACAGTGCTCCTTGCAGTCATGCCAGCCACATGACCTTGGAGGCGTCTATGGACATCACCGGTTTAGAAATGGAGTTGAGCACCACCCCCTAAAGTCTGATTTGACTTAATGTTGAGGGAAAACATTTACCTTTACTATGTTTGTAGCAGCCTCACGAAAGAAGAGATATAAGGACTCCCTGAAACAACATCTCAGGTTTGGCCAGATTGATCACCAACAATGGTCCGCCCTGGCCTCACATCGGGAGGCATAGTGACGCACTATCCACAATGCTGTGGCCTCTTTCAAGAAGTCACGCCGAACAGGTCTCGAAGAGAAACAACAATGCAGAAAGAACTGCAAATTGGAAATAACATCACCCAAGGAGGCTTTCTGCTGTGCTTTCTGCAACCGGACTTGCCTCTCTCTGATTCGCTTTCTTAGTCATCAACGCGCTTGTAAAAAGCATGGGATGAGTCCTTCCTGAATCTTTGTTCGCTAAGAAAAGCCAAGGAAAAAAAAGCAGCCTCACCTAATGAATTTCTGGTTGTTGCACAGCTGGACAATTCTGAGGTAAAAACAGAGGAGAAAATTGTTTTTTTACTTAACACAAATAGCTATTCTTCTGTTTGATACACACAAATAGCAGAATGAAATGGTAATGAGATAGAAATTGCATAAAATGATCATGTGGACAGTAGCCTATTACAGTGTCACTTCAGACTGTAGGAAGGTGACTGCAGCATGCTATTCAACATTTTTTTAAAGTGCAACACTAAGTTTAAAACAACAACCAAGAAGCACATAACATGACCCCACAAATAGAAAGTGAGCACAGCAGGAAGAAAGGTTCTAGTCACGCCATTTCCTGTTAACGCTAGCTTTCTACTTGCAGCAGGAGAGCTTCTGTTTGTTTGGCTGCTGTTGCTTTAAATGTGGCGACAGCACAAAATGACACCACCCATCTGGAGCCTGGAGTGATCATTCCTGGAAACTCTCTTGTGTCAGAAATTTAAAAGATAAGGAAACTCCCAAGAAGTTTCTAAAACCAAAATTACGACTAAACTTCAAACCTTTCCCCTATGAGCCTCAATGTGTAAAGAGAGACTGCAAAGGAAGAGAACTGAAGAAAGGCATTATTCTGCACATGCTTGCAGCCACTATTTTATTAAAGGTTAAGCATCCTTTATCTGAAAATCTTAAATCCTCCCAAATTGTCCACATGGATTGCTGAAGCAATAATGACTTTGCTTTCTGGTGGCTCAATATCCACAAATGTTGTGTCATGAACCAATTAAAATGGAATTGTATAAAATAATATGGTGTGTTCAGGTTGGTTCATTGTCAAGGAAAGGAGGAAACTATGAAGATGAACAAAATCTGGTTATCAGTATTTAGAAAAACTCTAAAACCAGGACAGAGAATAAAGAACAAAACTCTGAAAACAGAGGATTTCAAGATATGAAACAATCAGGTCCAGCTAACACCTCCCAACAAAGGATTCCCGAGGAAGGAATCAGCCAGGCCTTGAAGGTACAAGGCCCTTAAATGCTATTCAAGGTTATTTATTACAACATTCACCCTTGCCTCGAGCAGAAAATAGTTCTTTCTCCCACCCTGGACCTTCCACAGATATATAAACCTGCCTTACCTAGTTTCCAATACATCTCACAACCTCGGAGTATGCCTGCCATAGATGCAGGCGAAACATCAGGAGAGAATGCTTCAGGAATATGGCCATACAGCCCGGAAAACTCACAGCAACCCATGAATGAATTTCGTCTTCAGATTTGGGTCCCATTTCCCAGATATCTTATTATGCAAATATTCTAAAATTTTAAAAAGCCAAAGCACTTTTGGTCCAAAACATTTCATATAATGGATACTCATGCTTTAAAAATAAATGTTGTTGTTGTTGTTGTTGTTGTTGTTGAAACTAGAACTCCCAGGATTCCATAGCCGGGGGCCATTGCAGTTCAAGTGATGCCACACCGCATTCCGTCTACATACAGCAAGCATGAGCAAACTTGGGCCCTCTCTCCAGGTATTTTGGACTTCAACTTCCACCATTCCTAACAGCCTTAGGCTCTTTCCTTTTCCCCCTCAGCTTAAGCAGCTGAAGGGAAAAAGGAAGGGACCTGAGGCTGTTAGGAATGGTGGGAGTTGAAGTCCAAAACACCTGAAGGGAGGGCCCAAGTTTGCCCAAGCCTGGTCTAGAATGGAGTTGAGGTGGTGTCAGACTGCATTCATTCTACAGCAGCGTTCCACAACCTGAGGGTCAGAACCTCTGGGGGAGGTCATGAGGAGGTTCCAGAGAGGTCACTAAAGACCATCAGAAAACATATATTTCTGATGATTTTAGGAACACCTTTGGCAAAGAAGGCTGAAGATCTCGCTGTCTGTCCTTATTAACTACCAATATGCAGCTTGGCTCACTTGCTTGAGCAACCCATCCCACCAAAAGCCCTCATTTGCTATGATTGGCTGGCCTCTCAGCTGACCTCTCAGCCAAGAGGAGGGACATTTCTGAGACGCCAAGCAGAGAGAGCAGGTATGCTCGGCGCATGGCAACATGGTGCACAGGTGAGGGCGAGGGAGAGTGTGCAAGGCTGGAGGGAGTGTTGCACCAGTGAGTCCATTCAACCTGTACATTCTCTCAAGCTGCAATTCAAAAGGATCTATTTCTGAGTGCATGAATCCGAGGTACCATCTATTTCAACGTTTCTCAACTTGGGGGTCGGGACCCCTGGGGGTTGTGAGGGGGTGTCAAAGGGGTCACCAAAGACACAGTATTTTCTGTTGGTCATGGGAGTTCTGTGTGGGAAGTTTGGCCCAATTCTATCATTGGTGGGGTTCAGAATGTTCTTTGATTGTACTTAGCTATAAATCCCAGCAACTACAACTCTCAAATGTCAAGGTCTATTTTCCCCAAACTCCACCAGTGTTCATATTTGGGTATACCGAGTATCTGTGCCAAGTTTGGTCCAGATCCATCATCATTATTTGAGTCAACAGTGCTCTTTGGAGGTAGGTGAACTACAACTCCAAAACTCAAGGTCAATGCCTACCAAACCCTTCCAGTATTTTCTGTTGTTCATGGGAGTTCTGTGTGCCAAGACTGGTCCTATTCCATCGTTGGTGGAGTCCAGAATGCTCTTTGATTAAAAACCCCAGATTTTTAACTATTGTACTGCTTTTATGTTGTTTTGTTGTTGTTTTTAACCACGGTTGTTGTTTTATCGTGCCTTCTTGCTGGTATTGTTTCGCTCTCAAGGCCAGCTGAGTTCCCTTGTGAGCCGCCCGGAGCTCTCCCGGGAGTGGCAGCATAGAAACACGAAAAATAAATAAATAAAATAGGTGAACTATAAATCCCAGCAACTACAACTCCCAAATGACAAAATCAACACCACCCTCCCAACCCCACCAGTATTCATAATTTGGGTGCATAGGATATTTGTGCCAAATTTGGTCCAGTGAATGGAAACACATCCTACAGATCCGATATTGACATTACAATTCATAACAGTAATAAAATTACAGTTGTGAAGTAGCATCAAAAAATAATGTTATGGTTGGGGGGTTCACCACAACATGGGGGACTGTATTAAGGGGTTGCGGCATCAGGAAGGTTGGGAACCACTGGTGTAGAGAGTTCCGGTGGTGCATTCATTGGTTCTCAACCTGTGGGTGGGTCTCCAGGTGTTTTGGCCCAGGACTCCAAGAAGTCCCAGCCCATTGATTTCTGGGAGTGGAAGGCCACAACATCTGGGCGGGCACCCAATGGCTGAGCAGCACTGCCCTGCAGCACAAGGTCTACTTTGGGGCAGAGAAGGCTCGAAGCAGAACTTGTGGAAGTAGGGCTCCCAGCAGGACTCTCCTCCTTGGGCTGCAGCGTGGGCGCGCTCGCTCCCCGCGCTCTTCTCCCGCGGCACCTGCTCCTCCTGCTGCTTGTGTTGCCGGGCAGCTCCGCCTTTTCCCCCGAGTGGGAGCCGGTCTCGGGTGGGGAGCGCGGGGCGGAGCGGAGGGCGGCGCGGAGGCTGTGTGCCTGGGACGGCGCCTTGGCACGGGCTCACTCTCTCGCTCCCGCTCTCTCTCGCTCGGAGCCCAGCAGCAGGAGGCGGCGGCGGCGGCGGCGGAGGAGGGTCGGTCCCGAGGAGCCGGCGGGGTCTGGGCGCCGAATGACGGGCGGGCGGTTCGACTTCGACGATGGCGGCACCTACTGCGGCGGCTGGGAGGAGGGCAAGGCGCACGGGCACGGCCTGTGCACGGGCCCCAAGGGGCAGGGCGAGTACGCGGGCTCGTGGGCGCACGGCTTCGAGGTGGTGGGCGCCTACACCTGGCCCAGCGGCAACACCTACCAGGGCCACTGGGCGCAGGGCAAGCGGCACGGGCTGGGCGTGGAGGCCAAGGGCAAGTGGACCTACCGCGGGGAGTGGGCGCACGGCTTCAAGGGCCGCTACGGCGTGCGGCAGAGCCTGGCCAACCCCGCCCGCTACGAGGGCACCTGGAGCAACGGCCTGCAGGACGGATACGGCGTCGAGACCTACGGAGACGGAGGTGAGGGCCAGGAGGAGGACCCGCCGCAGGAGGAGGACGAGGACGAGGAGGAATCGCGGCAAAGGAAGCCAAAAGGAGGAGGAGGAGGAGCCGCCGCTAGGGGGCGCGCAACTCGACCTGGGCGCAAACTTCGCTCCTACTAGTACAGGCAGCTCCCGAGTTACAAACAGCCCACCTACACACGGCTCACAGTTCAGAACGGGCTGAGACCACAGGAAGAGAGGGAGATCTACCCCTGAGAAGGGAAATTCACTCCTGGGAGAGTTATTATCACGGGGAAAAAGTGTCTCCACTGAAGCTTTCTCACCAATCCTTGTTTCCACAGCAAGGCTTTTTTTTTTCCAAAATCCAAAATTCTCACAGGGTCAGAAAGGCAGACGAAATCTTCCAAACATAGGCAGAGACAGCAAAAGAAACATTCCTGGGGTGTTCACCCTTCCCCAGGCATGTAGCCCCCGGGGGGGGCTTGAGGGGCTTCACCCCCCCCCCATTCCCAGGGTGGTCCACGAGAAGGCCTTACTGGTACATTATTTAAACTGTTATGTGTATTCATATAATGATCTGATCACCATGCTCAATATATCCCATATGGCTGGGTGTATTGGGATAAGGATACAAAAGCTTTGCTAGGGTAGATCCTCTCATTCAGACTCACCCCATCCCACGCCACCAAAATCCTGGCTCTCTCTCTCTCTCTCTCTCTCTCTCTCTCTCTCTCTCTCTCTCTATATATATATATATATATATGCCTTTTTCTCCTGTCAGGGGCAACTTGAGAAACTGCAAGTTGCTTCTGGTGTGAGAGAATTGGCCGTCTGTAAGGATGTTGCCCGGGGATGCCCAGATGTTTTGAATTTTTACCATCCTTGCGGGAGGTTTCTCTCATGTCCCCGCATGGGGAGCTGGAGCTGACAGAAGGAGCTCATCCATGCTTTGCCCGGATTTGAACCTCTGACCTGTCGGTCTTCAGTCCTGCCAGCACAATGCACCCCCAGAGGCTCCAATATATAAGCTTGGGGCAGCATAGGGAAGGGTGAGCACCCCTGTGATGTTTCTTTATACACATACATACATACATACATACATGACTTGAATGTACCTGTTCTGACTTACATACAAATTAAGCTTAAGAAAACCTCTCTTGTTCGTAACTTGGGGGCTGCCTGTACAGAATTTCCTCTGTCCTCCTCACAATCTCTTCCTTCGGCTGTAGAACAAGGATTCCCAAGCTCTCGCCCTCCTCTGGCTGTTTTAAGGCGATGGAAGTTGTAGTTTGGTGAGACACCAGCACTCTTAGCAAAGAAGACTTTGAAAAACTACAACTCCCAAGATTCTATAGCATTGAGTCCTGGCGGTTCAAGCAGTGTCGACCTGCAGTAGGTGTAGGAGAATACTTCCCAAACTCTCCTCCAGAAAAGTTTGATGCTATGGCAGGGGGTCCCCAGGTGTTTTGGCCTACAACTCCCAGCCAGTTTACCAGCTGTTAGGATTTCTGGGAGTTGAAGGCCAAAACATCTGGGGACCCACAGGTCAAGAATTACTGTGCTGTGGAATCCTGGGAGTTGCCGTTTGGGAAGGGACCAGCCCCAGCATTCTTTGGCAAAGAGGCTTTGTAAAACTGCTACTGCCAGGATACCATAGTGTTGAGTCCTGCCAGTCATAGAGTCTTGGGACTTCATGATTCACAGGAGCCCCCAGTGCATGATGGGTTAAATCCTTGTGCCGGCAGAGAGAAATCCAGAGAGCGGAGTAAACTCCCATCTGTCAGCTCCAGCTTCCCATGAGGGAACATGAGAGAAGCCTCCCACAGGATGGTAAAACATCCAGGTGTCCCCTAGGCAACGTCCTTGCAGACGGCCAACCCTCTCACACCAGAAGCAACTTGCAGTTTCTAAAATCACTCCTGACATGAAAAAAAATGAAGACTGTAGAATGAATGTAGTTTGACACCACTTCAGTAGATTTGGAGGACTAGAGTTTGGAAATCATTCTTGTCTTCCAGATGTTTTGGATTTCAAATCACAGAAGCCTTTGACTGCCCTCATCCAATGGAGTTGTAGTCTGAACCACCTGGAAGGCCAGAGTTTAGGAAACACTGCTGTAGAATGAATGTGGCTTGAGATCACTTTGACTACTGTTCCTTAATGTTATGGAATTCTGGAAGATATAGTTTGGGGAAACATTTGCCCTGTTTGGCCAAGAAGGAGAAAGGAGTAGAAAAACTACACATGTCAGGATTCCAAAGCATTTAACCAGAGTTTCTAGTTTTGGATTATTAGGGGCAAATGTGCAAGTGTTTTCTAAAAATTATACACAGTCAGCCCTCACTATCTCAGATTCTGTATCTACATCCACTACTTGAAAATATCCCCGCCACACACACACACACACACACACACACACACACACACTCAAAAATACAAACCTTGATTTCTATAAATGATACAATTTTTTTACTACTTGTATATAATGGGACTTGGGCATCCATGGATACTTGTATCCACAAGAATATAATTCCAGTGGCTATAAAACAGGCATGGGCAAACTTCAGCCTTCCAGGTGTTTTGGACTTCAACTCCCACCATTGCTAACAGCCTCAGGCCCTTTCCTTTCCCCCTTCAGCCACTTAAGCATCTGAAGGGGAAAAGGAAAGAGCCCGAAGCTGTTAGGAATGGTGGGAGTTGAAGTCCAAAACACCTGGAGGGCCCAAGTGTGCCCATGCCTGTAAAGGGTTCACTGCACACTCTTAATGAGATTAGCAGAAGTGTTGCAAAACTGTAAGTCAAACTTTAGGACTTGCAACTTTGTGCTTCCCTAATACAGGCAATGCATGGCTGCACAGGGACAACAATTGCAGCACATTCCATAAAATTATAATCTAAGATAGAGTTTGCAACTCTGATTAAATCATTATAACATTTATTATTGAATGTAAATTTATTCTAATAATCACCATAGCTCCTATTAGCTGTTAAAGGCTCTCTATGTTTTTTTTAGGATACTCTGTATATGGAGAGTCTATGGTGAAGAGGCAAGGCAGTTCATCCTGTGATCCATTTCAGCAACTCTCAGGGCAAGCGACAAAGTGTAGCCTCCCTCACCCACCAGGATTGTTCAAAGTGTCTGCCATCTCCATAAATAGCCCGACCCTAACTCCCTCTGTGCCGCCCTTACATAGCCGAAAGCCTGGCTGCAGGCTGTTTACTTCATGCAAAAGATGTATCACTGCTCCTGGTCTCCTGCCTTCTGGGGTGAAACAGACCCCGACAGGAAGGCACCCTTTTACAGCTTGTCTTTTATTACATGGCAGACACAGCAGTTCACACCCATCGTACTACTTGGAGTTAACTCCAGTGGTCCCAAAGTTGAATTTGAACCGTATCTTACCTTTCCTACAAGCAAATATTGGAAGAGTAGTGGAAGCACATAATTTTAACCACTCATTGCATGGCAAAGCTTTTAAAAGGGAATATAATCGGAGTACTTTTTACTTAAGAACACCACATGAAATTCAAGTCGTCTGCTATAACTCAACAAGCAGTTAGAAGGCACAGACATTACTTTAATCTTCATTAAGTCATCTGTTAGCCGCTCTGGTTATCTGCTGAGGACATGTTGCCGTGGGTAATATGGTCTGTGCTCCTGGAACCGAACCTGTCCGTGTGATTTAAATTTAGGTTGTCTAGGCTAGCTTGAGGAAACCCATTTTGCAGCTCAATATGTATATGATAGAGTTATTTCGATTTGACTGGAAAACAATGAAAGCCGTTTTTAATATATGCCACAGGAGTGAAGTCTTCTAAAAATGAGCTGTAAAGGTGCTGTATTTTCAATGACTTCACGGTTATTCATTAGTTGAAACTTAAAATTCAAGAATATATCTATATTGTCTGGAATAACATCGTGATTTCTAGGACATACCTGGATTTTGATGTTGGACTAACTCACATTGACACTCCATCCATCAGCTGGTTAATTGTGAGATTAATCAGTGTAAGGCCCATTTTCACAAAGTAAGACCTCATATAGCACCGTCCTTTACTTGTTCATTTATTTTTCTACCTAATTATAAAACATCTTGCAAACATATAATATTTTAGGAAAAACAAAGAGGGATTAAATAACCACGAAGATAGCTGTATGATATTAATTTAAACTATTATAGAACATGCTGGAAATCATAATTTGTTTGGTGTTGACTTTTCATAGATATGTTGGCACAACCCCAAATGGTGAGGAGAGTCAGACAAAGAAATCAAATGAGGAATAAGGTTTTTAGATAGAGTTGGAGGATGTAGTGGAGACTCCTTCTTTGGAGGCTTTTAAACAGAGGCTGGATGGCCATCTGTCAGGGGTGCTTTGAATGCGATTTCCTTGCTTCTTGGCAGGCTGTTGGACTGGATGGCCCATGAGATCTCATCCAACTCTATGATTCTATGATTCTTTGATTCCAGTTATATGGAGGAAGAAAGAGCAAAGAATTCCCAATCATTTTCGACTAGTAATAGCCAGTACCTGAAAATGTACTAGCATGCACCATAACTGGAGACCGTTCTAACTCAGGGATATTGGGGAATTGTGGGCCCAAAAATTATCTCTCCAATATCTGGAATACCCAAAGCAATAAGCTCACATGTCTAAAATAAATGCCTGAAATTTCTGCATTGTGTTTCTAAAGAGGAGTCCATTGACAAATAATCCCTGAATTTCTTCTGGCACCAAAATGAATGTAACAAGGGGCATTGAGCAGAAGTTCAGTCAGGTCAGGTCAAAGAACATCTTGTCCTGAGATTTTTTGTTGTTGACATACTGTACTTCAGTCATTGTGAACACTGTAATACACACACACACACAATATCTAGATTTCTAATGTTCACAATGATACTTATTTAAAATCATTGAGCTGTGCATGTTTTTATCCTATACATGGGACTGAATAAAATTGCTAGTTCCATATATTAATCTCATTGTCAGCTCATTCTGTGGAAAAGGCAAGATCAAAATACTTTAGTAAGTAAAACTCAAAACAGATATATCTTCCTTGTTTTGACCATTGATATGGCATAGCTTGCACAGAAAAGGCATGCTGTGGCACATTGTTCTACATGTGATATTATTGCAATCATTCCCAATTTTAAAGTGATTGATACAGGATTTGATGGGGCTTGCTACTGCTTTCAGCTTGGCTTACCCCAAGTAGCATCTTGCCTGTTTTATAGTAGCACACACTACAGCTTATATGTTATATACCTGCCTAAACATTTTCAAGTGCATAGAATTTTTGGCAACAAGGGCTCCCACAGAGAAAACTCACAATTCTTTGGCATTCACTATTTCTCTTTTTACTGGCATTATTTGGGGGGGGGGGGCGGGGGAGTTCCCTATTAATATGTCATACATTATAACATGATCTCAGAACAGCATGCCATGAAATAACTTAACAAATTGAAACCATTTAAGACAGCAAGACTAATTTAAGCAGACAACAAGCATGTGAAACAAATTGACAAGTTAAAAATAAGACTGTTCAAAACAAGGTCAGATACCACAATTTAAAACAGTATGCAGATTTAGATGGAGTCAGTTGGGCTCCAAAGATTTTAATAAAAATGACACCAAAGTTGACACGTATGCATAAGGAGAAGCACTCCATGAATATCTAGGTTGCAGGTCATTTAAAGCTTTTGATATCATCTTGAATTCAGACCAGAAGCAAACTGGTATTACCTATGTGTGGCTCTCCCTTGGAGGGGTTTCAGATAAGTGTTTTTTCCCACACTGTCCCAGTGGGATTGTGTGTTGTTTGTAACAGAGAAATAGCACACAGATAAAGGTTTAATTGTCCCCTACTATTTCTCCACCCAAAGTAGCTTTTCTTCTTTGCAATTAAAATATAAAGCTACTAGCATGAATGTGTCCTAGACACAGCATGTGGGTAATGGAGATTTCTGTGTTAGAAGCCTAAAAGGCTATCTACAAATACAAAATATAATATGTCCATGGGACCAGTACCCACAGTTTCATTTACCCGCATCTGACAATATATGTTTTCTATAGGCATCTTCTTGTGATCCATAGTAATTCAACTGGAAATTGTTCACAGAATCTTGCTGGGGTACCTAGAGGTATCTAAAGTGGTGTTCTCTACTCATTTTCTAGGTTTTCCAGTACTATTCTTGTATACTATTCCACCAGAAATCATTCATTGAAGGGTTTGCTAAGTCCTGGTTTTTTACCAATGGTTTCCTGGTGATAGGAGGGGAAAATACCAATGTTACCAGGCTCAAACCATGCCTTTTTGTTTTAAAATCACAAAATAAACCATGAATATGTTGATTTGTGGGTAAAAGTTCACAGATCTAAGTTAGGGTTCATGTATATCTTGAATTTATAAGGACTAGGAATATTTAAAAATTGTATAATTTACTGTAGATTATAAAACCTATTTACAGGTTTACAGTTTAAGATTATGTAAACTAAGCAGTGGAGTTAAAATTTTGGTTCTGGAGCTTATCTTAGAATTACATTTGTATCAATTTATATTTCAGGATTTTTCAAAACACTTGAAGTGTACAATAAAATAGATTCTTTGCAATCATAAATGAATAAGAAGATAATGATATATTTATTATCAATATAAAGGTATATGTGGCCTGTAGTATACATTAATTTCAGTGCAGTTCAGAGTAAAAGGTGCTGAGATGGTTGATTATATGCTAATATTTGTAAATGATAAATTATCCTAGGGATGTTGTCAGGCTTTTCAACATAACATACCAGCAAATTGTTAAAATATAAATTTCAATATGTGCAAATTTATTTGATTCAGTGATCTGTCAGTATTTGTGTTCAGTCCAATAGAAATTTCCATGATTTAATTTGCATTTATGTAGGAGTAAATTCCTCTTGAAACCAGAGATTCTTACCTTTCTATATGTTCATACAACCAGGGCAGTTCACAATATGAGACTAATACTGTCAAGATAAAATCCGATCAGTGATGGATGGTGGTCATGATACCAGTAAAAGGAGAGGGGCAGTCTGTATTTCTGGCTGTCGAATCCAGTATGCTCTTCTGTATGTTCCTAGTTTTAGTAGGCTATAGGTTCAATAGATTATTGGGCAAAGTTTGAGAATAAGGCTAGTGTATCTAAGGCTTTGTCCTTTTCTCCTGTCTTTGGAGCCAGGTGAAGGAATAGGAATATGAGAGGGCTACCTTGAAAAGCGTGTGTGTGTGTGTGTGTTTATATATATATATGTATATATATGTATATATATATGTATATATGTATATGTATGTGTGTATATATATACAGTATATATATATACAGTATATATGTATACACACACACACACACACACACATACGTACATACTCATTTTTAAGAGCTAATGCCCAAATAGTCCTTTATATTCACAGGTTCTGTATTCACAGATTCAACCAACTATGTGTGTGTGTGTGTGTGTGTGTGTGTGTGTGTGTGTAAAATCCAGAAATGTACCTTGATTTGGGTGCATGCCAAGCACTACTCTGATGTATAGGCAAGACATACCCTTGTTTAACCTGCCATTTCATACAGTCACAAACTATCTCTGACACTCATTTGAGTTTGCCATTTTAATCAAAGATGCCATTCTGTATAATGGCACTTAAATGTCCACAGATGTTGGTATTGAAGCAGGGACCTAGAACCAAACCATAGCAGATAGCAAGGGCCCACTGTGTGCTCCTTAATGACATTACCAGCTCCCACCCTGGTCCATCCCCAAAATCCAAGACATTGAATAATCCTTACCTAGCCACCCTTTTGGGGAAGGAATATAGCATGTACTATTTTGTGGTACTCTTTCCAAAAAGATTGGCCATGATGAGATAAGAGTTCCCAAGTAGATGGAGTTCCATATCTTATCACTAGCAACTTTGCACTAATTAATATGATAATATTTGGTAATATAAATTGCAAGCATATACAAATATGCATTGTATGCATAAGTACATATATTTAGACAGAAAGAGATTGGAAGAGATTACAGTTTTACCTGCAATGTGTAATCAGAATGCTGTCTCTTCTCGATTTAATGATGACTTTGTATAAATGATATGTGGAAGAGGAAAACAATTTTGAATCTTTGGCATTTTTGACCGATTATACATATACATGTCATTCATTTTCTTTTCAATTATTTACAAAGGTACATATCAAGGACAATGGACAGGAGGGATGAGACATGGCTACGGCATGCGGCAAAGTGTTCCCTATGGCATGGCGACTGTGATCCGTTCCCCTCTGAGGACATCTCTAGCTTCACTGCGCAGCGAGCAGAGCAATGGCACTGTTCTACATGATATTACATCAGACAGTCCAGCTGGAACAAGAGGAGGGTTTGTGCTGAATTTTCACAGTGATCTTGAAGGTATTGGCAGCAAGAAAAAAGGAGGTTTGTTCAGAAGAGGATCCCTTCTCGGTAGTATAAAACTTCGAAAATCTGAATCAAAGTCATCGATTTCTAGCAAACGTAGCTCAGTCAGGAGCGATGCTGCTATGAGCAGGATTAGTTCTAGTGATGCCAACTCTACCATTAGTTTTGGAGATGGAGACTGTGATTACTGCCCAACAGAAGACCACGTTGATGCCACTACAACAGAAACATACATGGGAGAATGGAAAAATGATAAGCGTAATGGGTTTGGTATTAGTGAGCGCTCAAATGGTATGAAATATGAAGGGGAGTGGCTGAACAATAAGAGGCATGGCTATGGATGTACCATGTTTCCAGATGGCACCAAAGAAGAGGGGAAGTATAAAAACAACGTTTTGGTCCGTGGAATTAGGAAGCAGCTTATACCAATAAGGAACACAAAAACTAAGGAAAAAGTGGAGCGATCACTCGAAGGTGCCCAGCGTGCAGCTGCTATGGCAAGAACTAAGGTGGAAATTGCAACCTCAAGGTATGTCATTTCAAAGTATGTTTTTGTCCCTTGCTTTTGTTCCTTGCTTACAGTGACACTCCTTTATTGACTATGGAGTAGTTTGATATATATACAATTCTGCAAATGCAGATCTCGGTTTCTTAAGTCCTACTATACTTGTTTCAATAGAGTTTTTAAAAGACAACTTGGTTCAATAGTTTTGAAAGAGTTGAAGCCACTGGGATGAATGACATTGTGTTGTTCCGTATTTCCCCTTTAACACAGAAGGTCAAAATCTTTTTTTTTTTAAACCCATCTTTATTAAGAGTTTCACATTATAAAAAAGTAAAGAGAATTACACAGACAAACAATGTGTGGTCGTTCCCCAGTGTTGTTTCCACTGGGGACGTGGAGAAAAGATAAAAGTCCATGGAAGAAAGGGATAGAAAGAGTGGTAAAAAGAGTGATGCAAAGAAAGCTGTGTGCTGGACAAGTGAAGGTTTGGCGTTGATCCTTTTCCTTCTGTTTTATTAGCTACTTTGGTACTAGAAATGCTGAAGATTAAGATAAAATATTCCATGTATAAATAATAGTACCTTGAATCCAGATTTAGTCATAGTCATTAAAATTAACAGGAATTATGTCCGTCAATGATTAAGGAAAGTCCTTTTTGAATCTCTTTTACAACTTGAGTAAGGTTGGATCCAATCCGGTGTGCATATCTTTGCATATACATTAATATAATGCTTCTTTGGTGTCTTCATGAAGTTCAAATTGGTTTTCTGAGTATTGATTTATCTTTCTCACAATATAGTTGCATCTGTCGCAAGGTAAATGTTAGGCTTGGTTGATCCATAAAAAATGGTTCTAAACTACAAATGGGGGAGGGATTTTTTTATTAGTAATAGAAATACTTACAAAAAAAATTCCAAAAAATTCTTAACTAATATGTAATTAATAACGAAATTCGTTATTAGTTCTTATTCCATCGCATGCGCACAGCAGGAAAACAGGGCTGACATCACAGGCAAATCAAGGGGGAAACATTTGGCTTCACTTCTGGAGTGCAATTGACTGGAGCTGAAGATTTATAACATATAGAAATGGTATCACCAACTTATACAGTATGAGGTTCTTGTAACAGGAATATCAACCTTCTCCAAAATTGCTTTCCAGGGTGATTTACAGACATATCACAGTGCTGTGCGGCCCTTCTGTTTGGTCGGAGGAAAAGCGCGCGAAGGCTTTTTTCCCTTCAGTCCTCCAAGGCGCTCTAGGAGCCCCGTTTTTTCTCTGTGGTTCCCCTTGCTTCTGTAGTTTTTTCTTCTTCACTCAGTGGTCTTGTCACTCCCTCCTCCTCTTCTTTCAGCCTTTCTTGTCTCCTCCTCCTTTCCTTCTATCTACCCCGATTTTCTGGGTGTTTAAACTGATTTTTCCCTTCAGTCCTCCAAGGCGTTCTAGGAGCCCCCATTTTTCTCTATGGTTCCCCTTGCTTCTTCACTTCCTCCAGGAGGCCTTTTACTTTAATTATCCTCCGACCAGGCAAAGGGCCGTGATATGTCTGTAAGTACCCTGAAAAGCTATTTTGGAGGAGATAAATATTCCTGTTAGAAGAACTGAGAGGGGAAGATACGATATATTACAAAAAAAATTAACAAAAATTGCCATCCCAGGTTTGGTAAAGAAATTATACTTCCGGGTTGGAGCACATGGTTCAAAAAACAATTAAATTAACTTTTTACACGAATGTAATCCGATTTCAAATAATTTTTAAACTGCAGAGACCAACCCTAGTAAATGTTCTTTTTCAGGCTTTCTGACAGAGCTACCTTATACATAAAGTTAACAGGAATATAGAACCTGTTAGTGGGAAGTTAAACCTTTCAAACAGCAATCTTAGAAATATATTATTATCTTCCCAAATTGTGAGTTATTTCCTCAAACATAACACAGAATCAATGTCTTTGGTGTAAAATAAGTTTTACAAATGTAGATATATTTCTGGGAAATGGTGTCATTTAAAATTATAGTTCTCGAAACATTTGTTAAGAATATTATATAAAATAGTTGTAGGAGAATGTTCTTGAATACTTCCCTTGCAGCCTTTGGAAGAAAATATTCTGTAATATCAATTGGAAGGATGTGTTTGGATTACACTATTTAAAAAGTGACCTTGTGCAACTGACCCTTGACATTTAGATTACATCAACCTGCTTGTGGGCCATAAATCTCCAGCAGCACATTCACTGTACATGCAGTAATGATGAGTTCTAAAAGTTTGAGCTTGGTAGAAGTTTCGCATTGGATCACACTTTGAAAAGAATTTTTTAATTAAATATATGAAGTAGATGAGTATTATAGACCTTACTTTTAAACATATGTGCCTAGAGAGGAAATTTATATTACACAATATGCCCTCTGAGGAATGTTGGTAGCTCAATTCCATAAAGACGTAAGGAAGAATTTGGCAAGCATTATCAGCTAGCAGAGTGTTGCATTGGTAGCTTAGTCTGAAATGTGTTCAAGGAACCATCTTATTAGACAAGGGTTTAACAGTTTCAATATTTGTTGAAAAATAAAAAGCAACTTTAGTAATGTTTAACTTCGTATGAATGTCCATTCTATTTCTTAAAGCATCTCCATTTTAAAAGAGGAACGTGTGTTTTAGCAATTTGTTTTAAGTATCCTCAAGGGTTTTGCTGGGTCAGACCAAAGACTTATCTGTACAGCACCAAACTACACAGCTGTAGACTCACGCGCAAGATTTGAGAAGAGCTGTACCCTCACATTTTTGCTTTACAGAAAAAAGTGTTCAGGAACTAGTACCATTGGAAGTATATAGACTTCATTAATAGCCATGGTAAGGAGCTTGCTCACTGATCCATCTAGAGTACAAACTATAGCATGATGGTTAAAAGCCATGACCATGAAAAATACATGCATAGTATTGTTTTTAAAAAATGAAAAGGAGATCCCTTGAAGGATCCTAAGAGCTTTGCAGGACTCTTCTCCGAATTTACTCTTGAAGATCAGATTTAGTTATGAATGGAACATGCTTTTCCACCTGTTACATTTTCTCATACAACTGCAAAAGCAATTTTGGTATAATTGGATTTTGAGTGAGCTGAATGTCAAGTGAGCAGAAGTATGAACAGTAACTTTCCTGATTGCTTAGCCACTTGGGATTACTCTTCATCAATTTTTTTCAGGCTTCTGAAACTGCTTTTCCTTTATATATATAAAAAGACTTGGTGATAGAGTCTTATATACATTTCCAGGTAATATCTAAGTTCCTCCCTAATGTTGTATTAACCAGTGAAATTGAATCTTTGAAGTAAATGCTGTTAAAATAATATATACCAATTTCTTTTCTTCTTAATGGCAACTTTTTAAAATGGTCCAACCCCCTTTTAAGTTGTCAGTAAACTGTTTCCTTTCCTACTAATAATATTGAGCAGGAAATTGAAGGAAAACATCTCACTGAAAATATATCAATTTATGGGAGAGTGCAGAAAAGTGATCTAAGCAAGGATTGGCAAAATACACAATATGCTTTGTAGGCGTTGAGTATGTTGTTTGGATAAATGCTATATGCAGATCTGGAGATTTTCTTGTCCTATTCTGCACCCTCAACCCTCCATCCCCACCAACTGCTTTACATTCTGATCTCCATTGCATACGATTTACTGTTTCCATCGGAAACTGCTGTAGAGAACGAACTCCTGCAGTGGAGAGAAAAAGAAAGCCTAGGAAATGACCAGGACAGTAGACACAATTGCTACAAAGCATCCCTTCTCATGAAGTGGAGCTAAACCAGCCCCTTGGTTCACTAAGGATGTTGACAGGATTCTTGGAGAGGTGAGAGCCACCACATGTGCTCTAGACCCTTGCCCTTCCTGGTTCATAAAACAGGCCAGAGGGGGATTAGTGGAGTGGGTCAGGGAAGTGATTAATGCCTCCTTACATTAGGGCAGGGGCCCTGCAGGCCTCGATGCTGTGGTAAGATCAATTCTTTGAAAAGCCTTTTCTAAGACCCCACTATACTGGACAATTACAGGCCAGTCTCCAATTTTTAGGCAAGGTACTGTAGCATGTGGTGGCAACTCCAAGGGGTTCCTGGATGAAGCAGACTATCCATTTCAGGTCTGGTTGTGGGACAGCTTTGGTCACAGAGAAGTCGATAGGCGAGTGTGTCCCCGTTGGTTCTCCTGAACTCTTCAGTCACAACCATGATATCTTTCTGATATCTTTCTGGGAGGAGGCTTGAAGTCACTGTTCTTCAGTAGCTACCTGCATCCAGGAGGGATGTTCTCAGAAGGTGGTGCTGGGGGACTTCTGCTTGACTCCTTGGTCACTGGCCTGTGGGATCCCTCAGGTCTCTGTGTTGTCCCCCATGCTGTTTTACATATACATGAAACTGCTGGGAGAGGTGATCTGGAGTTTTGGAGCATGGCGCCATCTATATCCAGATGACAACCAACTCTTTCACTTTCCACCTAATTCCAAGGAAGCGCTTCCTTTGCTAAACAGGTGCCTGGTTAATGGGCAAACAAACTGAAGCTTAATCCAGACAAGACAGAGCTGCTCTTGGTCAATCGTAAGATAGATCTGGAAATTACTGCAATAGGAAATGTATTCCAATTCCAACTCAATTTAGTGGTGAACAATTTTGAAGGGGCTTTAACTCAGAAATATCAAAATAGGACTTGAAGTAAACACAAAATAATGCCCTGGCATTTCTTAGTAGCTTGTGGGTATGCATTTGCAGCTCTATCATCATTATATATTGTTAATTATTTTGGTAATATGCATATTCCACAAGTAGATCAAAATAACTCCACTAGGCATATAGACCCAGTGAAGTCCAAGGAAGTTTAAAATATGACTACATTATAAAATTGAATACTTGGACTTAACAGGATTTAAAAATATAATTCTTTGGATGTTGCATTATGAGGGAAAGTTCCATGTACAGTACACCCATTAATGTGGATAAACCAGTGTGATGTGGTGATTTGAGTGTTGGATGTAACCTTTGCCTCTCACTGGGACCCCTTCCACACAGCTGAATAAAATCCCACATTTTCTGCCTTGAACTGGGATATATGGCAGTGTGGCATCAGATAACCAGTTCAAAGCAGATATTGTGGGATTTCCTGCCTTGATATTCTGGGTTATATGGCTGTCTGGAAAGGCCCAGGCAGGCAAAGGTTTGAATTCCTGCTTCACCATGGAAACCTACTGGGTACCCTTGGGCACCCTTAAGCCTCTAAGGAAGGCTCTAAGGAAGACAATGGCAATCCTCTCTGGAAAAGTATTGCCAAAGAAATCCTGCCAAGAAAACCCCATGACAGGTTTTCCATAAGTCACAAATGACTTGAAGGCATACAGCAGCCAAAGATCTCATCAACATCTCTGCTCTAACTTTGAGAAGTGCCCAACTAACTGCTGATTATTTTCAGAAAATGCCCTCCCAGTATAAAATTAAAGATCTAAATACAGAAGCTTTACAGATACATAAATAAATATGACACGAAATTAAGTCTAAAAAACATACTACAAAGTACATTTGCACAGCATAATAACTTTAATCTGAAGTGAATTGCATCTTAGTCCATCCAGCACTATCACCCCATATCCCATCTTGTCTGATGCTGGGTGTTAAGCAGAATCAAGCTTTATTCATTCTCAGTGGAAGACTACCAAGATCTTCAGATAAGGTTAGGAAAAATTCTGTCTAAAGCCTGGAAAGTTACTTCTAGTCACAACTGATATACAGAGCTAGATTGGAACAATTGTCTGACTCAGCACCCATTTGCACTGCCCCATAATCCAGTTTCTGAATCCAGATTATCTGAATTGAACTGGATTATATGGCAGTGTATACTCATATAATCTAGTTCATAGCAGATAATCTGGAATCAAAAACTGGATTATAGTGTAGATCCAGTCTCACTTTCTATGTTATTAACCCCTTTAGCAAGTTGCAACATTCCTACATAATATATAATAGAACATTAATATATTGTCATTATATACTTTTACAGTCAAGACTCTTGACCACGCTCGTAAGTGCCCATGAGGCTTAAAGTGACAAACTAGCTAGGTTATAACATTTTCTTTAAAATGATTATTTTATTGTCTCTCAGACTTGGTGCCATTACACACTTGGTGCCATCAGACTTGATGATGGGTAAACCAAGGAAATTCTATAATTGTCACTACTAAAAGTCACCTGGGTCTATAAGCTTCTACTTTTTAACCCCAGTCCCTTGAAAAAAAACTAAAATAAATTAAGAGAGTGACTATAGGTAATTTTATGTCATGATACCATTTCTGGTGTACTGTGACACAGCAATGTAGAATATGATTCATATACTGAGTTTCTAGAGTGGTTCCACAATACACAATTATACATGTTTCTGCTTTAACACCTATGGTAACACCCTGAAATCCTAGGATTTACATCTCAGGGAGGAGTATTTACAGTCCTCAGTCAGACAAATTGAGGGTTTCACCAAACTACAATCCTTTCCAGATGTTTTAGACCACGCCTATCATCCCTGCCCAGGGGCAACTAGTGATTGCCTTGCCAGTGTAGTAGTGAATGTTCTCCAGGTTTATATTCAAAATTTAAAAGAAGCTATCCAAGGTGCTGAACCTATTTGAAGGACACTTTGACAGTTACTTTAATATCCAAATTCAAATCTTACATTATCCCACACTTTGAAGTCACCAGCCACCATTGTCTCTGAACAATAGCCATACTACCAGTGCTGGTGTGGTTCAAATCATGTAGAGAGCACCAGATTAGGAAAACCTGCTTTAGTTGGAGTGCAACTTCACCCACAAGAACTTGAAACACCGCTTCCTTGACAAATATTATGGACGAACTGTGCCTTGGTGTGATCTAGATTGTACATCATTTTATTTACACTCTTTCAGCAAAACACCTGTTGAGAGCATCCACTGCCTCACCTGAATTGGATGTAAAGGAAAATTGACCCTGGGACCATCAACATACAGATAAAATTTCACTTCAAATCTCCACATTGCTTCATCTAGTTATTTCATATAGCAGTTAAACAACATGAGAGCCAAGTTATAAGCCAGCAGAACCCCATATTATAAATGTCATGTGGTAGAGCAGCTGTCATCCAGCATCACCATCTGGGAATGCATTAGTTAGAAACAAAATAACTGAAATGTAATTCTTTTAGTCCTCCATACTAAGAATGTGGCAATCTACAATTACCGTACAACTACAGTACATCCATAATTGCTATGCAGCTTCTTTTGACAATAGACATGTATTGGACCACAATATAATTTTCATGTCCATGTATTCCAAGACATCCACCCACCATCAATACTTGAATCCATGGATAATGACTCTTATTGTGTGGTTTCCAGGCTGTATGGCCGAATTCTAGCAGCTAATCTAGTCATTTCATTTTAGCATAGCTTTCTTAAATTCAACAGTCAACAATCTAGAAAGGTGCATCTTATCAATTATTTTCAGTAAAGTTTCTCTTTTGTTCATTTAATTTAAGGACCAAGAATTTTATGGGCCTTTTGCTTCAGATTCTTTCCCCACTGACCATTAGCAATTTGTCTTGCCAAACCCTATGGAATTATGTGCAGGGCAGACAGCTTTCCACTCTGGATTAAGCTGACGCTATCAGTCTCACTTTACGCAAGACACTAAACTGGGCACTTGCAAGAGTAGTGGCTTGCAAATCTTTAAAATGCTTTGCTTATTATAGATGCAATATGAACATTGTGTTTGGGAATAGGATTCAGCTGATGCTAAAGATATTAATATCATTTTGCTTACTTTTGTACTAATATGATAGTATGTACTTTTGAATATAAAACCTGCAGATCTAAGAAAAAATAGCAATTACAGGTTTTTTTTGGTAATCTAAGAACAGGCAATATTTGGGAACTTTTATTCTTCAAAAGCCCAGTAAGAAAGTAAAACTAATGGCTTAATTTCCCCTGAAAGTAACTAATGTTGTTAATTCTAGTTATTGAATCCCAGTTGGATGACAGAATACAAAGATCAGTTATACACATTTAACTTGCATAACTTATCTATGTAGGCATGTTTAATTTTGCATAATGAATATGCCCAGGGGCGATCCTACAGGTAGGCCAAGGAAGCGGCTGCATGGGCACCATCTGGGAAGGGCCGAATTCCTCCGCCCGCCAGGCGCCGGCGCCAGACAGCGTCCTGGCCCTGCCGATGTTCCTCACGCAGCGCGCGCGGCTGCCTGCTTTTGGGCCCCGGCCTTGTGCGCTCCGACGCTGCTCCTGGGCATGCGCGGAGGTTTTCACGCAGGCGCAGTTGCTCCGGAGCTGAAGTTGAGCGCAGGAGCAACTGTGCATGCGCGAAAACCTCTGCGCATGCCCAGTAGCTCCTGTGCGCAGAAGCCTGTAAGCAAAGCACTCCCTATCAGGCAGGCAGGGAATGCTTCCCCTCTCCCTTTGTCTCTGCCCTGCAGCCGTATACGGTGACCCAATTGGGCAGGCAGGAGGCGGAGACAAAGGGAGAGGGGAGGGGAGCCAAAGGGGTATTGGCGACGTATTGCCTCCTGACAGCCGCCACCAGAAGTAGCCGCCGCGCGCTGAGGTGAACTCCCTCGCCAGGCCCAATCACGTGTGAACCCTACCACACCCACCCACCTCCCTGCGCGCGTGCCGGCCAGGAGCATCAAGGAGAGACAGGCGCAACTGCGCAGGCAAATAGTAATAGATAATATTTTATTTTACTTTATTTTGGGTTGCGTTTTATAGGAGTAATGAAAATATTTAGTAGAGGATAATTTTATTTAAATAAATAATTTTATTTATTATTTTATAATAATAATATAATAGAATGTTATATTATATTATAATGTCAATATATTATAATATAATTATATTGTAATGTAGTATATAATTATGATATAATATAGTATGAGTATGTACTATAATATATTGTATATACATTGATACAATATAATACTACTAATGGTATTGTGATATTATAATTGTATATTTGTTTTACATGGGGGGTGCCAAAATAATGTTTGGGGGGGGGCGCCAAAATAATGTTCGCTTACCATATAAAATTACCTTAGACCGCCTCTGAATATGCCAATAATTAAATGTTTGTTTTTCGCTAATGCTCTTATTTATGTTAATCCAATAGCATAGTGTGTGTGGTTACAGTGTGCATTAGGTTAGTCCATACTTCATTTCCTCTGTATTTACAGTTTTCTAGTTGTATTACTGAAATTTAGAAAGAAATGCAGTAATTTGTGTGAGTTAACAATAAATCAAGGTTTTAACACTGGCTTGTAATTTTAAAATAATTCTACTAGCTTCCAACTTATCAACTGATACAGAATTTACCGGTGTACCTTTTTCCAGAAAAAGCCATATGTTATCCAATAAAAACAAGTGGATTAAGTTAGATTCTTTATAGCTCAATCAGATTTGTGGTTTTGTAGATGCTGCCTTTGGGCCAGGGGTAATCCAGTGGGTAAATTGATAGGCGGTGTTTCGATGTCACAATGAGGTAGGATCCTCTAGAAGTGGCATTGTGGTGGTGCATACTGCCATTGCTTGTCATCACTTGTAGTTTGGAGTAGATGAATGAGCAAGGCCAAATATCTGGCACTTGTGGTTTGTTTATTGTGCATTACATCATTGCAACCCCTGAATTTGTTTCTATTTTCTCAATTCTTTTTAAGGAAATGAGTGTTTTATTCTGTTTGACACTAAGCAAGACAAAATAATTTTGCTGGTGATTCCCCCCCCGGTTTTCCTGCTTCTCATAAATTGGTTAAACCAAAAAGTGTTCATATAGTTTAAGTGTTCCTCTCACAAAAATAACATATTTAAAAGGGAAGCTCAATTTATAATTACACTATGTAACAAAATTTGGGGGTGGGGATATGTTCCTGTGTGTGAAAGTGTTATTCCTGTTCAATTATGTGGTACTTACTTTGAAATTAGTTGTAGTTATTATACTCCAGAAACTTCATTTTGTGGCTGCCACAAACTACGTTGAATTGAGATATTGAAAAGCTATAGCAAAATGTGCTGGAAGATGTCAAGCAAAAACAAAGGGTTTGCAGTTTCATAATTTTTTTCCACATTTTTATGATAGAACAAATCAGAAAATGACATGTATAACCCAGGAGCAAAATGTTGTTACATAGTTTTAATACCTATAGAAAGTTTATTTGTGATACATTTCTGCCAAATTAAATACAGCACTCTTTTAATCTGTAAAGAGTGCGAATATTTCATTTTTTCAGTTTTTTAAAGTTATTGAGGCTTTTTCACATGGATTTAAAGCTCTGCTTTTTGCGGGCCTAATCAAGGTGGGTTTAGTGGACTTTTATGGTTTCTCTTTGCTTCTGCTTTCTTTTAATGTCCACCTTAATCATTTTTTTAGTCTAGCTACCCTGTCACATCTATTCAGAGGTCTTATGGGATCAGTCCATTTGTTTTGGACTGGCTCTACTGAAATCACTGAAAGTCTGAATACATATAAAGGAATATTGAAAACAGAAAGTACTACAAAGGCATCTTAGCATTAGGAATCATAAGCTTACAGTTTTATCTAAAAGAGCTTAGTGCTATGAGTATTCACTTCTGTTTCTCTTCTATTTACCATCCTAGACTCAACTGCTATGATACAAGCCTACATGAGACAGTTGTGCTGCCAGTATATTTGCTCATTGATTTCTGTAGAAGTTGCTCATGCATATGTGAGGATAAAATTGATTTCATCTGGAGCAGAAGACTACGCTTTTAAAGAGCTACAAAAATGCTAAAATATTTCCATGCCGTGGAATTATAGGAATTTAGTGATTTTACGTGCTATATCTATAGATTCTTAGCTGAACAATTACAGTCAAGTTTTCCATTTTATCTTCATAGGCTTTTGAATATCATTGTTTTTTAATTAGCCTGTATTCTAAGGACATATATTTTTCTCAATGGGAGAGTTGGAAGATATTAACAAAAGAATATATCTGTCTCCTAAATGTAATTTTAACTTCTTAGAAATAGGCCAGCACCTTCAAAAATTGTGACATGTTTCATTGGCTTATAGTGGGACAGCTGGTGAAACTATTGCTATAGAAATAGCTAATCCACTTTCAGCTTTATTTTCAGTTTCTTCTGCATCTGCTCCCAGTATTCCCTCTTGGCCCTTCCCTGATAGAAGAGCAACATCAGAAGAGTTTCCACAAAACAGAAGAGCTTTGAAAGAGCAGACATACCATCAATGTGACTACCAGAAATATTAGCAGCCAATGGGATTTTTTTTGCCCTATGACCAATGTAATTGTTGCAGAAAAATACATCCACATATTTGTCATATAAACATGCCATTTGTAACTGGGACCTCAGTTCTACAGCTTCACACAGCTACTTCAGGAGGAATGCAAGTCAGTTTAGTGAAGGAGACCTGCTGTGTGTAATAGATAGTTACAGTACTTAACACTCCATAAGTATACATGTTTGCCTTCCCATTGTGACTCACTGTTAGTCTGTGAATGGTTTTATTGATCCAATAGAGTTCTGTAGCATTTCATTATGGGGTAAGCACAATTAGCAGTAGGTCTTCTGATTTGACAGATAAATTAAGAACAGTTGCAAGCTTCTATCACAAAGGCAATTGTGTTAAAGAAAGATTCCGGTAAGAGAACATATTGCAGAAACAAAGCAATAGGCAAATAATTCGTAGGAAGTGATCCTACTAAATAGGACTATTTCCTATTTAAATCCTACAGCTCAGAAATAAAATGTAAAGGGACAGAATCCACATTTGATATGTACATTTGATATCCATCAAGAGTGGGTGACTTGTTCTGCCCTCTAGGTTGGGGTCCCCAGCTCCCAGATGCCCTAGGAGGCTTGTCCAATGATCAGGAATTCTGGATATGAAGTCCAAAACATCTGGAGGCTTAGAGGATGTGCAAGCCTGTTATACATATATTTCTTAGCCTACATTTCCTATGAACCACAGCCAATGCACCCACCCAAAATTGAAGGCTGATGGAAAATGCAGTTCTAAAGTATTAGGAGAGTCAGAGTTTTTGTGGGCAGGTGTACAATAGTGCTAGTCAGAATGGTAGTCAATGGACCACTATCGGCCTACAAGCTATTGTCTGTTGGCCTTTGCTGAGTTTTCATAACTGTTGCCAATAGACGCAAATATGTTCCTGGAAAATTGGAAGAAATAATGTCATTCCCTGGATCATATAGCTTGAGGGGTATTGGGCTAGAGCAGGGGCAAGCAAAGATGCCCATGGGATGCATTATGACCCAAAAGGGTAATTTTTGTGGTCTCCCAGGGAAAAGGTTGTTTTTTTTACAATTCCCCAAATGCATTGTGGTGAGTGTGGTTGACCTCTTGCCGTAAAAAACATTATTTTCCAAAATTCTTCCAAACCTTGTTCCAAAATATCCACCAGAAGATGTGAAGACTTTTTCCGCCATATTTGGTGGGTCTCATGAGTCAATATAATGCTGTATACCCTGCTATTTTAATGATGTTTTTATGCTTTGTTTTATCCTGTACTTTTCATGCTGTATTTCGATTGTTGTTTTATATTGTGATCGTGTCCTGGTTGTGAGCCGCCCTGAGCCTGCTGGGAGTGGCGGCATAGAAGCCGAATAAATAAATAAATAAATAAATAAATAAATATAAATCCTGGAGATACAAAAGAAGGAAGTTTTGGTTGGGGGAGGATGAGAACAAGTCTGACTTTCCAAAGTTCCCAATAGGATAATGGGCCCCTTTGGTTGCCCACCTTTTGCTCTAGAAAAATCTCTTTATCATTAAGTTTGAGGTGGTTTCTTTAATCTTTGGTCTTCAAATTATTTTTGCTATCTTACATTAAGGTTTGTATCTGAGTGCATGATTATATTCTATTGTTTCTCTTGTTATACACTTTGGGAAGCATATGGTAGTAATAATTTTAAGGATCTTTAAAATACAAAACGAAAAGTACACCACCTTCAAACTTCCTACTCAGTAAATCCATGCATATAGAAAAGCATTGTTTGATCATTGTAAAGTTGGGTGGCTCTCTGGCATTGTTTGTCTTCCATCACCACCTCATTGGTGAATTCCTTGTGGGTGTAGGGAGGAAATTCATGTCAAACAAAGCACACTGTGTGTGAAGAGTAAACATACCACAAATCACATGCTTCTGTAAATAGACGCTGGTGCCAGTGGGCAGCGCAGAAATACTCTTCCTCAAAGACCTAAATTGTTTTTATGTTGAGTTCAGCTTTGTTGGGGTGTCTTTGCAAACTGTTTTTGGATATGTACCATTACGTTTCCTAGCTGCAGTAACTATAAGGAGAGGCTCCACAGAGTTATACAATAGAACAAGGAGATATCTGTGTGAGTGAAGTCAATATTTTTGAAATTTCCTATCTATTTATTATTATTATTATTATTATTTATTTCTGGTATTTGTACCCCATCACTTCTCTACCCCCGAAGGGGGACTCAGGACGGCTTACATTCGCAATGGTACAAGGCTGCTACACCATAATACAAGAATATAATCAAAATACAACAATATATTCAAAGTCACATACAAAAACATTAAAAACAATTGCATAGTCATTAAAACCAATATATAGAGCATTAGTTAAAACCATAAGATATCTATCTATCTATCTATCTATCTATCTATCTATCTTGGCCAGAATCCTGTTGTGTCATACATACAGTAAATTGATGATTATGCAACATATGTCTTCAGTTCATGGATATATAACTTGAACTTCACAAATGTAACCATTTCGCATAGGCTTAGATGCTATTGTTAATCCAGATTAAAGTATATGCACTGATGTCTGATAAAGTTACTAATGTTTTGACTATCTATGCAGCAATTATTTCAGTGGCTGCATTGTATTTTGAACTAACCAACAAGATTCCAGATGTAGAATGTTCTCTTTTTTGGATGATGCATTAACTATTTATCAGTACTTTAAATATTCCATTTTATTTCCTTTGCAGAATTAGACACTGTGCATTCCCTGCTGAACACTGAGTCAATTAATAGTCTTATTGACGGATACACAACTAATCACACTGTTGTTATTCACACCTCTCCATTGGCGCCCCCTTGCCGTGGGGGAGAGGCTTGCATTCGTGCAGGCTCCCCCCTCCTTCTCTTCCCCGTTGCTCTAGTGAAGCTTGTGAGCTATGCTGGCGGTGGCATAATAGCCGCCAATGGCAGGTAGGGCCTCCCATACCAGACAGGTCACAACCGAAGGGTCTGACAAAGAGTGTCAATGGGCAGGATGGGCTCTCTAGCCTTTTGGCAACCATCCTAAGAGAAGGAAAACTCTGATTTCAAACCCGGGCAGATGGTGCTCGTCTAAACCTGTAAGGTCAACCATCTAAGAGAAGGAAACTCGAACCAAACCTACGACCTGAGGACCTCGCTGCCACCGTCCAAGCTTGCTAGGCCCTGGCAGATGAACCTTTGGTTTAAAGGGTGAGGCCAGTTCTGTGCACGCTGCAGGATTGTTTGGGTTCAGAGGTCAATTCCTCCCAAACCTCCAGTATTTTCTGTGGGTCATGGGGGTTCTGTGTGCCAAGTTTGGTCCAGGTCTGTCATTCATGGGTCTCAGCTGTGGGGTCCACCAGAAAAATCCATTGCACAGGCTCGAAGGACACATCCAACTTATGGCCTTTTTAGTCATCAACGCGCTTGTAAAAAGCGTGGGATGAGTCCTTCCTGAATCTTCGTTCGCGAAGTAATGCCGAGAGAGATGTTATTCACAATAAGAATGGTGTAGCACTATCACAATGTAACTACACAAGTGCACTTTCATTCTAGATGAGCACAATATAGGATTTTAGCCTTGCCTTTTAATACACTCACACACACACATGTACACCATTTTAAATTCTCTTCCATTTCATCTTTCTACTCCCACTCCCAGAAAAAGAAAAATGACTCAGTTGCTGTGAACTTCTAACTTATGTTGGAATAGTTAATTATAGGAATTAAAAGTTAAGAGAAAGAAAAAAAGGAAGGATGAAATTCACCCCTTTCCCGGTATTATTTTTGCTTATTGTTCAAAGCCAGAAGTGGTGAGATCCTCATTTGCTGTTTTTTAAAGCCTGTACAGACCTTAGGAAGGAAAAATGGTGCCAATTGAGGAAGACACAAGAATGCCCTGAGTCCCTGAGGGCAAAAGACCAACTTTCTGCAGCTCTTGTCAGCTCTGTGGTTTATAAAGTAAACAGTGATTTGCTGGTTCATAGTAAAATTGAGAATCTTCTGCTTTTCTAACAGCTGTCTGAACCCAGATGGTATCAGCATAACACTGATCTGGGTAGAGGGAAATACTAACTTTTGTCGTATTTTGTGAAACAAGAATGAAAGTAGAATCCTATTTCAATTATGTATTTTCCAACAAAATAATATGCATGTTTCACATTAATACACATTCCAAGTCATTTGATTTTTGTTCTTATATGCATTAATCCTGAGACGAATGTAGAGAAACTAGTTATATTTCCAGTAGTTTAGCAGACAGTACTTGCTAAACTGGAATCCACTCTGTTCTGATATACATAATGAAAGCACAGTAGGCATGGGGGAACTTGATGCTCGTAATTTGTTCATAGGAATCTGGTTCTCTAACCAGCATATTTTCCTAAAATTAACTACAGAATTTCTGTAAGACTCTTTTTTTCACTTAGTTAAGAAGGCTTCAGTTTGTTTTAGTTTGTTTTACAATCCTACCTGGCTGGATAAGTGTTTGTTTTATTGTGAGGATTAAACCAGGGTAATTCAAAACTTCTCCTATTCACCAGGTTAATCAACTTTTGAGGTTTAATTTCATTTATATTAAGATTAAGTATGGTCATCACTGATATTTTCACACAATAATTTACAGTCAGGATTAAAATCTTGAAGTAATATTAGGGCCTCAGATTTTTCAGGCTGCTTAAATGTTGAAAAAGTATAATTGATTAAATAGATCATAGATCTAATCACAGACTTTAGACAATAAAGGTTTGAATATAGGGTTCACTGCTATGCAACCATTTGAAGTATCACAGGGAGTCATAGAACATATCCCTGGTGGATACAGGGGTCATACTCTATGCACAAGGTAACAAAATTTCAGGCTGTAAGAGAACTGATCCAACCAGTCCATACTTCAGGAAATAAAACCCGGCTGCTCATTGGAGGTAAGGATAGTAGAGACAAAGATGAAGTACTTTGGTCACATAATGAGAAGACAGGAAACCTTAGAGAAAACAATTATGCTGGGGAAAATGGAAGGAAAAGGGGCCAACCAAGTGCAAGATGGATGGATGGTATTCTCGAAGTGACTGGCTTGACCCTGAAGGAGCTGGGGGAAGTGACGGCCGACAGGGAGCTCTGGCGTGGGCTGGTCCATGAGGTCATGAAGAGTCAGAAACGACTGAACAAATAAACAACAAGAGAACTGGTCCCTATGGATATTATGGATTATGCTCTTAGATATGTCAGTCCTGTAACATGCATATATCTTTAAAACAGTTCAGTTATTATTTATTTATTTAAAACTTTTATATCCCAATCTTCTCACCTCGAAAGGGGGACTCAGACCACCCTTACAGCAAAAATTCAATGCAAATCATACATGCTAAAATACATAAATAAAATACATAGATAAAAACATTAAAATACAATTAAAACCAAATCGCCAGATAAAATCAACTTCGACTCAATCCAATGTATATGGTCATTAACTCAATCTCGGTATTTATTCTGGGAATGCTTCCTTCCAAAGCCTCCTGAAGGACAGGAGGGAGGGGGCAGATCTGATCTCGCTCAGGAGAGAGTTCCATAGTTTAGGGGCCACCACAGAGGGATTTATAGGTTAAAACCAGCACTTTTAATTGTGCTAGGAAGCTAATCAGCAGCCAGTGGAGCTGGTGTAACAAGGCCATTGTGCACTCCCCGTACCCCGCTCCCGTTAGTAACCTGGCTGCTGAGCATTGGACTAGTTGCAGCTTCTGGGCAGACTTCAGAGGCAACCCCACATAGAGAGCGTAGCAGTAGTCTATTCGGGATGTAACCAGAGTGTGGACCACCATGGCCAAATCAGACTTCCCAAGGTATAGTTATTCTCCTATTCTTATTGTGTGTTGTGTGTATTGAGATCTCTCTCTCTCTCTCTCTCTCTCTCTGCTTATATGTCAAGAGAGATAGAGTGCTTGGAAACTCAAAAACCTTTTTAAAGAAGCCTCTCTGCTTTCTTTTTCAGCCTTCCTATTTTTCTTTCAGCACGCACACACACACACACACACACACACACACACATACACACACACCTATAACAGAAATTACAGAAATTTCTGGAAAGAAGCTAAACTGTTTAGCTGTGTTTAAGCATTTAAAACACACCTTAAAAGTTACAATGGCTATGTTACTTAGATATTTTACTTTTGACTATTTCCTTCTCTGGTACTGCTGTTCACTGTTCGTTTTTATGTCTAAGATGCAGGGTTGTTGTTAAACCACCTCGAGTCGCCTTTGGGATGAGAGGGGCAGTATAGAAATATAGTAAATAAATAAATAAATTGTTGTTTGCCTTTAAGTCATTTCCAACTTAAGACAAACCTTAGGTCACCTTATCTTGGCAAATTTGTTTAGAGGGAGTTTGTTTTTGCCTTCCTCTGAGACTAGGAAAGTGGTTTGCCTAAGGTCATCCAGCAGATATCCATGTCTGGGTGGAGATTAGAACCTGGGTCTCCAGAGTTGCAATAAAAAATCTTCAGTTGTTTAATCTTTTACAGGTTCATCTGTCTTCTTACACAATTCTCAATAACAAAACCCTTTTTGCCAACCTCTCTGCCTAGAATTCACTTTATCTCGATTAATCCTGTGTTTAAGTTGTATATCAGCAACCAATTAAGATTTTTGACTTCCTTAACAAGCAATTCTCTTGATTTATGCTCCCAACTGTCTTGTTCAAAGTACAAGAGATCATTGTAAAACAACTGTCTCCAGTTTTTAACCCATTCTTTCCCTGCAGTCAGGCGGCTCATGTTATAGAAGGGGAAACAGAATATCTGCTTATGTTTATAAAAGAATCTGATATAAGTGATTTTCCAAATGCAATGATTTTAGCATATATTTTATCTTTATCACACCATGCAATGAATGTATTGGCCTCAGTTTTGGTGTGTCTGCAGTAGATTATCAGCAAACACGATTTTGCTGATAATCTATCCAACATCTGAGGTTGTTTTAAGGAAATGTGGTGGAGAGCATACATCAAATAATGCTTTGCCCATGCAGTTCTGGGCCCCCACTCTCCAAGTTCTGGCAACGATCTAACCATAAGAAAGGCCATGTTGTTGCTTACTGGTATGGAGATGTGGGAATAGGGACAAATGAGTAGCTGGTGTCTTGAGAGGAACAAAAAGGAAATAATAGGGTGCTCACAAAAGAAGTGAGTACCCCTTTTCCTTCTCCTTTCCCTGGGGTACTAGAGCAGCTGAACCTTCGTCATCCTTCAACTCCCCAGTGGTTATTAACAACATCTCCTTCCAAAGAAAGGTTTTGAGTGGAGTATAGAGGTCTGGAGAATAGTTCTCAGCACCACACATAAGAATAGATGTGTACATGTAACTGAAATGTTATGCACATGGATGCCAGTCTTAGTGTGCAAAGGCACATTAGCAGGATGAAGCCAATCTTAGTGTGCAAAGGCACAGTGATGCTACTGGAATGTGGGAATTATTATAATCTTAAAAAGGAATGCTTGAGTCAAGCAACAGCACGGCATGTGTTAAAGCTAAGATTGGGAGACACTTTCTTCCATTTTTGCAAACATGGAGCAGGAAAAGCTGATGAGGAACCATGCCTGTTGTTAAATATTTAACACTAAGCAAACTTGGTTGATTGATGAATGCAGGGTTTGGCATAGTGCAGTTAATGCATGATGGCAACAGAATGGAGACATTTGGTTTTCCAGATACTACTGGTATGCATGCTGTTGTTCAGTAAAAGTAGAGAAGAGGATAGAATTGGATGCTCAGTTTGATGCTCGCCCACCTATACTTAAGAGTCAAACATCATTATAAGTCATCAGTTGATTTTCATTCTGTATTATTTATTTTGCACAGTTCATTACATTACTCCACTCCCAGTGCTGCAAATATCTACAAACCATCTACTCTTTATGTGAAAATATCTTTGCAAAGAATCCTATTATTTACCTCTGAAAATTGACATTTGACCAGCATACAATAACGTCAATATGAATGCAGGTCAAATTTGTAGAGGGCAATTGTTAGAATTGTTCACACCAGGGTTTGAGTACACAATATCTTGAAGACACGGGTACTTTTATTTTACTGTTCCATTTTAATGTAGGACTACTGATGAAGATCAGGTTTTTTAATGCTTCCTGTTGGAAACTTGATCCTAACCTCAAATAACCTAGAATTTATACTATAAAACAGTACCCTTGAGACAGAGGGAAAGAAGTTGGTAACATAATGTTTTCGTAAACTAAGTTTACTTCCTCAGATTTATCTGAAAAATAAGATCTCGCCTATGAAAACTTGTGCTAGCAACCTCATTCTCTCAGTCTCTATGGTGCTAAGATCCCTTTGTATATTGATTTGTGATGTTTGAGGTAAACTAGTCCAGTTTAGTATATGCTGGAACTTAACCTGCATTCATATGTTTTGAGTTCCACATAAACATGTCAATTGCATGTTTGATACCAGTATCAGTTACCAATGGTGCTGTGGATTTTGAAGAGACACAAATAGAGATCAAAAGGGAGAAATGTGTCAAGAGGGAGGCATGCCAAGCAAATCCTTGTCGGGATCACCTTCTTTCTGGAAATTCATTGCAAAAGAACATGCAGATCCAGAATCCCTTACGGACCCACTGCCAAGATAATACCCCTGGAAGACAATCATTCTCGGCCATGAGTGATAGCCTCTGATGATGATTACCAGAATACTTCGGTTGTTTTTCCTTCCACCATATTCTTCTGATGACAGAATGAGTCTGCATTTATAATTAGAGGTTTCCCATCTATAAGATGCAGGCAGTTCCCAACTTACAAACAAGATAGGTTCTGTAATAATAATAATAATTATTATTATTATTAGTCATTTATTTGACCAGTCATATGACTATTTCAAAATGCAACACGAGTGATAGGTTCTGTAGGTTTGTTCTTAAACTGAATTTGTATGTAAGTCAGAACAGGTACATTTTAAGTGTAATATCAGGCATAGATAGATAGATAGATAGATAGATAGATAGATAGATAGATAGATAGCTTTGGATTGTTTATGTAGCCAAATATTAGCTATCAGAGCAATGTCTGTGTAGGGATTGTGTAGAGGTCATCCTCCCTTAATACTTCACCCTTCTTAAGTGGAATTTATCATGGGACCTTCTCTATGCAAAATCAAGTCTCTTCTCTAGAATATGATCTCCATAGTATGGATCAGGTGATTCGTAGTGTGGTAGGTGAACAGAAGTTCAGATTAGGTTCTTCATTGAAAAAGCTTTACATTCAGAGAGAAATTTCAAAATGAAATCCAAAGTGAACCGGCCATTGAGGAAAAGGTGAAGTTCCGTCCTTAACATTTAGATATTAAAAATGATACATTTTATTTTGAAAGGATTTGTTATGCACTTTGAAACATTTGTAATTAGGCTACCAAGGGCTTTTGGTGCAGTCTTAAAAGTTAGCTTGCATATTGCAGCCTCTTTTCTGTTTTAAAATTAAATAACATCCAAATGCAATGTCACAGGCTGTTCAGTAATTACACTAAAATTATGAAGCTACTGTGTAATTAAAGCAATTTGAAATATGCCTTGCTATGTAGTGTCCACTATAATTATGTTGCTCATCAAACTAGACCGTATAGTGTGTGTGTGTTATGCATGCACATAAACATATCTTTATGCACATAAACATATCTTTATCTTTATTGAAACAAGTAGTGAAAACATTTAATTTTATCTTCTTTTATTTATTTATTTATTTAGCTCTTTATGCTACAAGAAACAACCATAGTGAAAACATTTAATTTTATCTTCTGTTAAAAAATATGTTTTTTATGTTTCCCTTTTTACATGTAGCTAATATTTATTACTTGAAGTAACAAAGCTCCCAGAGTAGTGCATTTCATTCATGATGAATAACATTGCTCAGTGAATACTTTTTAAAAAACTAAAAGGAATGAAATGTAATTTTTTTAATAGGAATACTCTGTTTGCCTGATGGTATTATTAGAATGTAATGCAAGTGTATATACAAATGCATGCACCCCAAACAAATAATCATTTTATATAATGTCTTAAATCCAATTACAGATTCAAACTCTTTTGGACTCATTATATCAATGTAATCTTCCTATTTGTTGATTTATAGTTCATTTCATTTTTTTCTAGTTGAAACTAGCAATTTGATTTAGATTGCTATTAGCAAATTTGACCATAGGTTTGAATAAACAAGTAGTACATCTGTTTTAATTGACTAGGCAAGGAAATTCTGGCTTTGAAAGTAGTGGTGTGGAAAGCACTGTACTTTGATGGTTAATATGCTAGAGTTACTAGAGTCATTATTAAACAGGCGAGGGAGGATAGCAGTAGTATTGAGAGAAGAAGATGGCCAGATCTTGCCTGTGCCAATTGTCTTGACTCTATAGATATTGTTCTTTGTGTAATTCAAATATTCAACAAGTAAATGGTTGGAAGGCTTCTCCTACTATAATTGTTGCCACCACTCCTCACAAATGTGTGAAGGCCGTTATATAACAAATCACAACAGAGTGCTGTAATTTTATACTATCTCAGCCAGAAAGAGTGTGCATAGAGAGTCATAGTTCCTCTCGATAAACTGTTATCAGAGGCTGTTTATATATGTGTGTGTATACATGTGGAGTAGACCATTCTTTCACTGTGATAAACCAATACATCTCGACTTTGGAGACTGAAATATGAATGCACCCTTTTCCTGTCTCTGATGCTGTCATTCATACCAGAAATAGATATAGTTCCCCATTTTCCAAGAGTGTTACTCCAGTTTTGGTGCAAGCTTTATGGCTAACCATGCAGGCCCGGATTAGCGGACTGTGCCACCCTAGGCCCCCCTGTCTAAATGCCGCCCCCGGGGGCGGGGCCTCTTACAGGGGGCGAGGCTGGCGCGAGGGACAAGGAGCCGGGGGGAAGTCCCGCCCCTTGGGCGACTGACGCGGCTTTCTCCCGCCCTGTTGCCTCCTCACTCGTGTTTGGGGCACGGGTGAGCGAGGCGGTGGCAGCGGGGAAAGCCGCGTCAGTCGCCCTAGGGGCGGGACTTCCCCGGCACTTTGTCCTTCACGCCAGCAGCAGCTCCGCCCCTCCTCCCTTCAGTGAAGGGAGGAGGGATGGAACCGGCATGAGGGAGGAGCCGGGGGAAGTCCCGCCCCTGGGGCAACTGACGTGGCTTTCCCCGCCGCCACCTCGCTTACACTGGCGCCTCTCCTCCCTTCTGCCACCTCCTCCTCCTCCCGCGACCAAAAGGAGGGCAAGAGGAGGCAGCAATGGGGCTTGCGCGAGGAGGCAAGCCCCATTGCAGAAATGGGGCTTGGAGGAATTGCTCTGCAGTGGCTCCAATCCTTCCTGGAAGGTCGTACCCAGAAGGTGTTACTGGGTGACAGCTGTTATCGGCTACGGTCATCCACGCTCTGGTCACATCCCGAATAGATTACTGCAACGCACTCTACGTGGGGCTGCCTTTGAAGACAGTTAGGAAATTGCAACTAGTCCAACGGACAGCAGCCAGATTACTAACTGGAGCTACATACAGGGAGCATACTACCCCCCTGTTGTGTCAGCTCCACTGGCTGCCTGTCCACTTCCGAGCTCAATTCAAAGTGCTGGTTTTGACCTTTAAAGCTCCATAACGGTTCTGGCCCAGCTTACTTGTCCGACCGCATCTGCCGCTACATCCCACCTCATAATTTAAGATCTTCCGGGGAGGCCCTGCTCTCACTCCTGCCAACTTCTCAAATGCGGTTGGTGGGGACGAGAGATAGGGCCTTCTCGGTGGTGGCTCCCTGTCTGTGGAACGTGCTTCCCAGCAACATACAATCAATTCCATCCCTCCTGGCATTCAGGAAAAAAGTAAAATCCTGGCTATGGGACCAGGCATTTGCACACTAGCACAAGGCAGCATTTTAGATCGGATTTTAATGGAAAGTTGATGAATAGGGCTCAATGCTTTTTATGGACGGAACACTGTTTTTAACTTAATTGAATGTGTATGATGCTTAATGTAACTGTATTTTAATGTATTTTAATGTTGAATGTTTTTATATTGTGTTTTACTGTGTGGGCATTGAATGGTGCCTTTTTGTAAGCCGCTCTGAGTCCCCCCTCGGGGGTTGAGAAGAGCGGGGTAAAATGCCGGAAATAAAATAAATAAATATACCACATTTTCATCTTTCAGGTGCTAGTTAAAACATTCATTTATAGACAAGTAATTAAATGTGTACTCAAGTCATTTATATCATGCTGCCTTTGACTGGTGCCTTTTGTACACTTTTATGCATTTTAGACAATGTTTTTTAATGTATGGTTTTAGACCCATTTTTAAACTTGTCATTTTAGTTTGCAATGTATGGTTGTAACTATGTTTTTTATGTGAAAGCTTTGGCTTTCCTGATCTCTTGTGATGAGTCATAAAGTGTAGAGCTGATAAATAACTATAGAAACCTAAGGTCCCAAGCTGAAATAAGGGAGGTAAAATGTTTGACCATTAACTCTGAATTTCCAGCAATTGCAAGATTCTAAGTCCATCTTATAGTCTCATAGCTACCATATAGTATATCATTCATCATTTGCAACAATTTTTAGATGGCTTTGGTGGGGAATGTTCCTTTCATCTGCAGATTTGCTTGCAGAATATCAAGTTTTTATTAACAGATCACTATCCGGCAAAAAAAAAAGAAAAGACATAATATGGAATTGTCCTAAACACTAACAAATGAATCATGATATAAGGCCGCTGCTTTTTAGATGTGCTGCACCAATTTTTTTCATTATTGGCCATAATGGCTAGAGATTATTAAAATCGTAGTCCATCATACCTGGAATGCTCCAAGGTGAGAATGTCCATTGTAATAAAAGAATATTTCTTTCCTTTAAAATATGCATTATTTTCACTGAAATTCATTATTAGAAGGCATGGCAATGCACAATGCCAAGAATGCTACTTATATGACCATAAATATATTTCTCATGGTGAAGAAAACAGAAATTCAAGATCCCTAAATCTGGGCTCAAAATGATGCTGGTATCAGAATGATGGGGAAGGAGCAAATGAAATAGTGACCTTCCTTCTTTCATTCCTTCCAACCCCTCACTCTTAAAGAGATAGATTGTTGCTATGGCGATTGCTGTTTCCATCTCATCAGCCATAACCTGGTTTTCCACATCAACTGAATTGCTGCAAGCAAAACATTATCTTGATTCAATCATTAAAATAATTTTGTTTTACTCTTCCCCTGGGACTCAAGATATTTCAATCTAAATATTATTCTACAATATGCTGACATAATACACACATATGCAGGCATGCATGTGTATGTATGTATGTATGTATGTGTGTATATATATATATATATATATATAGACACACATACACGTACAGTATGTATCTTTCTGTACACACACACATATCCCCAATTTATACAGGGTGTCTCATATGCAGTCTTTTAAAGAGGAATTGAAGGAAATTTCGCCATTACAATAATCTTAAAAACGAATAGACCAAATAAGTGTTGTGGAATTTGAAAAAACTAAGATTTTAAATTTTCTAGAGAAATTTAATATTCTTTGGTATATTCTCTTTACTCATGGGGTAGGAATTCAATTTTAATATATTTTTATGTGAAGGAGGGGGGGAGGTTGATAGAGTTATTCAATGTATTTTAGTGATGTTTGGTATTATGCAATGAGTGTCTTCGTATGTATTTGTTATTTTTGTTGTCATTTTCTTGTGTTTTTTACTTTTGTTGTCAATATACCAATAATGCACCACACTTACATTCTCTCTCTGTAAATCCTAATTTTAAACTCAGAATTTATTTTGTTAAAATTTTGATGTGATAAGTGTTGAATTATTATAGGAATAAACTGTGTGTGTGTGTGTGTATGTGTGTGTATATATATATATATATATATATATATATATATATATATACTGCATCCAGATCAGCATCTGTGTTTTTCAGTCTGAAGCCATTTCCATCATCTTAATCCTCCCACTTGAACTGAAGCACTGCTTATCACAGAGTACTCTGGAAGAGAAGCTCTCCTTCCAGCAGTATTTCACATATTTGAAAAAAGGAAAGTTTAGATTCACATCAATGCACAGATGTGCATAATAGGACATTCAGACCATACAGTGATTCTTAGTTCTTGTTGTATTTGTTGTTATTGTTGTTGTTGTAAAGCAATGCTTGTTGATAGACTCTATAAACTAGCTGGCATTGCCTCGCCTGATGTGCAATGGGATGTTGCTGCTAGCTGTGAGAGAAATAAATTTGAACACTGTGAAAGCCATCCACTGCATGGCCATCAGCCTCCTCCCAGTAGACTCAAATCAAGGAAAAGCTTCATGAGAACCACCACTGCTCTTAATGTTCCCCCAGCAACAGCAAGAACATTCCTCTGGGCAGGTAAACCAGAAAATCCCAATTGGATGCCCCCCCCCCCCCCCAAGGATCTGCCTCCAGGGGCAAACCAAGAATGGGCAACTTGGAAGTTCCTGAACAGACTCTGAAACGGAGTGGGCAGATCAAAAGACAACCTGGCAAAAGACAACTACCTAGAAGTACCCTCCATCTTGTGTGACAGTGAAGCAGAACTAACAACTCTGCACTTATATGCTTGTCCACAATGCCCTGCCTCATGCACAGAGGAAGTATTGTTTCAAGCATTAAAGCTACAGACAATGTGGTTGCTGTTACCCATTTCTGGTCAAAATGTATTTAGCCACTTGTGCTTCTTCTATTCTTATCAGTTTTATACTTATTTATGCATTGCTTTGGACACAAAATAGATAAAGTTGTTTTTGTTTCCCAGCAAGATGGCATACGTCATGTGTAATTCAGTCAAGTAAAAATATTTTTCAAGGCAGAAGCATCAGAGCTGCAGTGAGGAGCCTTTGATGCAATTCTACTTCTTAAAGAGCTAAGAAATTTGGGTACCTCCAGATTGCAATGCCCCTGTTTTGCAACCATGTCCTTAGCTGTCAGACCACCTGGTTACTGTGTTACTATATAAGTTGTTGCCTGAATTCAGCTTAGTAATGTGTGTGGCCTCTCCTTTTTTGTACCAAGTTTCACTCTGAGCACAAGACAGAATTATTATTTAAATGCATATATTCATGTTAACTAAATGTATCTACTTGGGTGTGCAGTCTATAATACACAATTTCAATAGCTTGCATAATATGTGTTTCAAGGTGTTTCTTATCAGATGATATGATCATAAGAATTCACTTGCTGTGTTCTATTGATATGGATCCAAACTATTCTAGATTTTTTTGAAAAACAAATCTTTGGGCAATGAAAGTGTTCTTCAGAAAAAACAAATAGTCAGGAACTTTAGTAAAGATCTTAACAAGAACACATCACACAATTACTGATATAATATAAACACCAGGGAAACCTGATTTATCATCTTTTTTTTTGGCGTCGGGTTTCTTTATGTTTTCTTTTGGCAGAAATTGAACAGTATGAACCCAAATAGTGATATAGTGCATTAAATGTACAGTTATCTCTCACTTTGCAAGAGAGATACACATTATGTAAAGTATGTCATTGCAGGAATCTGTTTTCCTGGTGGGTTTACAATCAGACAAGATGTTTTGTTTAATGGACCAGATAATAAAAAAATATTATGGATATTTTCCAAAAGACAGTTAATTTATCTAAATATGAGTATATGACAGCAAGAACCAACATGGTTTAATGGCTAGAAGGTTATACTGGAATCGAAGAGACATGGATTCAAATCCCCACTTAGCCATGAAGTTCAATAGGTGACCCTGGATATATCTCAGCCCAACCTATTCAGTAGGATTTATAGAAGGATAAAATGGGGTGCATAGATCCATAGACCTCCTTGAATTCTATGACCAAAGATGGGATCTAAGTGTAACAAATGACAATAAATAATATTGTGTAATGCAGACTAAAATTAGATAATCAAAGTAAACTTCTACCCACGGTAAAACTCTCATCAGTGCACATCAGACGATAGCAATTTAGCACTGAGATGAAGTAATGAAAGAGGCTACATGCTTTAGATTCTTAGCTGTCATTCAGTTATTGAAGTCCTTGATCAAACCCTTGAAAAATGATGACCAGTTTTACTTCACTGTAAAACATGGGAAAGAGTGGACTAGTGATGAGTATGCCATACTAGTGGACCCATTGCATGTTCCGTAGACCAGGGCTTCTTAAGCCTTTTGACTCAGGACCCCTCCCACCCCCATTTTAACATGACCTCAACTATATAAGTATATAAAATAGGTATAAAAATCAAACATCTACAGATAATACAGCATTTGCAAGGCTTGCTAAACTTTTTATGGAGTACAGCTGAAGCATCTTCTCAGAGTCCACTGTAAACACTGCACAACAGATTTGTGTGAATGTTTAAAAGAAGCACTGTGTGACATTCAGAAAACTTTTACTGTTGAGTCCCACAGTTTAAGAATCAGTTCTTTAGTCTTCCAGCTGTTGACATTGTCATCCAGTATTTTTAGCTAGATGCAATGCTTTGCCCAGCAAAGAAACCAAAATTAGGTCATGGTTTCCAGCTTCGACACATGCCATGTTGCTTTAGCGATGCCAGTTCAGACTATAGTTCAACTGATGATATGTGACCCTAAGTAAAGGTAAAGATTTTCCCCTGACATTAAGTCCAGTCCTATCTGACTCTGGAGGTTGGTGCTCATCTCCATTTCTAAGCCGAAGAGCCAGCATTGTCTGTAGACACCTCCAAGGTCATGTGGCTGTCATGACAGCATGGAGCACCATTACCTTCCCACCAGAGCAGTACCTGTTGATCTACTCACATTTCCATGTTTTCGAACTGCTAGATTGGCAGAGGCTGGGGCTAACAGCGGGAGCTCACCCCGCTTCCTGGATTTGAACCACCAACCTTTCAATCAGCAAGATCAGCAGCTTAGTGGTTTAACCCACTGTGCCACCAGGGGCTACCTATGTGACAATACAGGTAGCCATTTGTTAGGTGTGTTGGTAACCTGAGTTCAGCAACATCAATCCCACATCTTTAATTATGGTTTAAGTGTGTCTGCAGCAAGTGACTCATAATGGAATCAAGTGAAAAATACATCAGACATATCAAAAACAATCTTGCTATCTGTGGCAGTTCCTTGTTGACTAAAAACCAAAATTATATAATTTATATTTATTATCTTGTTTTACATCTTTTATTCTATCACTGTCAGTTTGGAGGCAGGGAAAGCTTATCTTATTTTTTATTTATTTATTTCCAACATTTCTACCTTGCTCTTCTCAACCCCCGAGGAGGGACTCAGAGCGGCCTAACAAAAGGCAGAATTCGATGCCAACATAATAAAATACAATATAAAACCAAAAACATACAGCATTAAAATACATTAAAATACAATTAACATTAACACATCATACACATTCTCTTAAGTTAAAAACAGTATTTCATCCATAACAGGAGCATTGAGCCATATCCATCAACTTGCCATTACAAATCCAGTCCAAAGTGTCGCATTGTGCTAATGTGCAAACGCCTGGTCCCACAGCCAAGATTTCACTTTTTTCCTGAATGCCAGGAGGGATGGGGTTGATTGTATGTCGCTTGGAAGCGCATTCCACAAATGGGGAGCCATCACCGAGAAGGCCCTCTCTCTCGTCCCCACCAATCTTGAAACTGAATTACTTACCTGTCTTTATACATCACAGTGTGAACAAGCAGTTGCATGGGAGCACCTGCACAAATTGGTAAAAAATCCTTGAAAGAATAGTTTCACATTCAAATCTAGGTTTATGTTTAAATAAACAAAAAGATCCTAGAACTCATAAAGTGAGTCTTAAATCAAAGAGTCAAATATTTATTGGTCAACCAAAATGCACAACATACATCATGCTGTCCCCATTATCAAGCAAAATATGAAAGGTGACAATGTTAGAGTCACAGACCAACATTTTGTATCAAATGGTATTTCTGTTGTACCTTAGTTGGTTTTCTTGGTCTTGTGGGAACTGAGAAAAAGGACAGTAAAATTAAACTCCATAAGAAACAATAAAGTACTCTTTTTTGGAATCCACGATATCTTTGTCCTTTGTGAAGCCACTTCCTTTGGTGGGGAATATTGAATTCCTTAAGAGGACTGAGTACTGCTACATCTGGAAAACCTTTTATGTGCCATATAAGAAAAACTTGCTGATTATAATTCAAATGAAAAGGTTGTATCTTTGTTAGAGTAGAAACCTCAGAGAGTTAAGCCTCAGTCTTTAACTCCCTCTTGTTTAAGATTCCTCTGTTGACTAAATTCATTATCTTCAAATCCAGTAAACATAAAGTTGGAAGAGATCACAGGGGCCATCAAGTCCAATCCCCTGTCATACAAAAAAAACCACAATCAAAGTGCCCCCAACAGATGACCAGCCACCCCTCATGTTCAGGTGTAGGTGTGTATCATGCATTAAAATCCGCAAATTCAACCATCCACAAGTTCAAATATTTGCCATTTTATGTAAGGGACCTCATTTTATTGCACTTTATATATATAATGGGACTTGAGCATTTGTGGATTTTGGTGTTCTTTGGGGGTCCTGAAACTGAACCCCAGTAGCCAACTATAAAACAAAATCATCAAAAGATCAATAACTTTATTGATCAACCAAAATGCCCAAAATACATCATGCAAGATTTCAAAGCTCCCCTGGCTCCTTCATAAGGAAAATGGCATGACAATGGCCCGGGGTGAAGTCTAGCATATGCTGGCTGCTCTTCTCTCAGCTGTGGGATGGAAAGGGCCTTTGCTCACCTGCTGACCTTGGAAACAAATTCTTTCAAGATTAGAATACCACATACAATCAATTGTGGAATTTTGTTTTGTTTCTTACTTATCCTTCAGTAGTCTTACTTCACCCTCAATATTCTTGACTCTTCACTTTAGACCTATTTTTACTGTAGAATGTTTTTTACCTTAGCAGAAAATATTTCATGGAATGCATTATGACTCACCCTTGTCACAAGTATAAATGAAAAATTGTACATTGGTTCAACAAGATCTTTTAAATATTGCTTTCAGGATAAAGGAAAATGCCTTAGATATCTAAAATGTTTTAATTGTCTGGACCTCCCATTGGTCATATGGCCATGACCCACTTCTGCCATTTCATAGTGGGGAATAAATTTCAAGAAGAACAAATTGAAGGAAACTATTTTGACATATACTTTGTAGCTTTTGCAGCTGTGTCATTGTGATGCTGGCTGCACTGGGGGCAAAACAAGAAAACTGTTCAACATTACAAGAAGTAGCCATAATTAGCTCACACACTTCTGCCCCAAGTAGCCGCAATGTTTATCAATTAAAAATTCTGCATGAGGAAATATTTTCTTCTTAGTTAATACATCATTCCTGAATCAGTTAATGTAATGGTAAACTTTTGGCTTTGTCTAGTTCAAGATCTATTTCTCCACAGTGGCCAGTTGAATTCATTGGAGAATCCCACAAACCAAATATGAACATAATAGCATATTTTGATTACATTTCTAACAGTTAGTGTTGGGAAGCATTCTCTCTCTGATACTAGAGGTAATATATAGTCATCATAATTAATAGATATCCATTTATAGCCTTACCCTCAACGAATTTATCTAATCACCTTTTCAAGCCTATCAAGTTGGTTGCCATCACCACATCATTTCCCAGATTACACAGTTTATGTCTAAAGCAAGACTTCCTTTTATGTGTTTTGCTCTTTCCACAATTCAACAATTGCTGATAGTTTGGTGAAATATGCCTAAAGATATGGGTGAGTGTTCACAAAACACCTGCCAGATAAACAAGTATTTAAGGTAACTCGTGATTTTGTTGACTTTTCTGCAACAGACTCACATACCTGAAATATACTAACATTTGGAAATGAGATTAAATTGTGCTTTTTTGCGATCGAATTTCAGAAGTGGGACACCATTCAAATTCTCTTATTATTCACTCAATGATTTATTTAGCAAGTGCCGTATGAGTCCAGCCAATATACATATTAAACCAATATTGGTATTTATGTCTCAGCATTTGATTTTACATTGAAGCCTTCTTTTTGTCTTGTTTTATCAATAAATTGCAGTAGTTTGCTGTTAAAATGGATCAGTGTAGCTTTATCACATTCTCAAAAGGGTTTTGCTCACTTTTCTATTTGGTTTTCTGTTATCACTTAATAACAATACCCTTGTAACTAGAACAGCTTTCAGAAACATTTGACTTCATTCCTCAATCTTCTTGGGACAATTATGTCATCTTTTTGAAAGAAAGCTCTAAAATGATCTGTCATCATATACTTATATCCACATTTTACCTGTTTGTAGATATGTTCCTTATGGAAAATAATTGTCCTCCATTATCATAGTCAACACACTTCAGAAATTCCACACTGTTATCTTTTCTCTGAAATTTGGGCCCAACTATTTTTCCACTTGTCTCTACTGGTGGTTTAGCCCCATTTTTAAAAGTGCTTGTGCTTTTTGCCTTTCTCAGAGCTCTGTACCCAGATAAATCAGAAGGTAAACAGTGAGAGAAAGCAAGAGACTCAACTCTTGATGACAAAAAATGCATGCTAGTGCACTTTTTGAACCAAAGTTGGGTCTCTCCATTTATCCTGGCTCCATAGCTCTTGTTTACTCTGATTTCTCTTTGATAGATGTCATAGGTTTATAGCCATGGACTAGACATTCATTACTAAGAATTAAAGCATATCCCATTAGCTGCTGTCAGTCTTTCAACATGGTGTTTCATTTTAAACCAGCTGGCCTCTAGAAGCTTTTATCCTTTCTGGGAATCAAATTATCCTTCTTTTTTGAGGTACATTTAATTACCTCATAAAAATCTTTCCAGCTTAAGCCTATTTAAAGATGAATGCCTTCTACTGTCAGCCCTCTCAATATTATTTTTCCTCTTTTAATAAATGAATCTGAGTAACTTCTCCACTAGGTCTTTCTAAAGTGTTTTTCTCCAACCTTCTTTGAGGGTTGCATTAGAGCTGTGCGCTGAAGAGGATTCAACCAGTTTTTCCAGCCAGCAGTTGGATGTTCCATATTTGCTCAAACATCATAAGAAAAGTGACACCCCCCCCAAAAAAAGTCTGCATATCTATATTCATGTTGTTTTCAAATGGGAGTTGAGTTGAATAAACTTTGTCCCTGGGCCAGCCCTATCAGTAGGGATAATGAGATAACTTCTACATCTCTTCTACCATATTTCTTTCCTGTATAGCAAATAGCTTGTCCTGGAGATACAAAGCCTTTGGAATTAGTGAAATATGCTGTCTTGTTGCCACTACTTTGGTATGTCTACATGGAATGTGCTTCAGGTATTCAAATTACTTGGGCTAGTCCTAATGTGGTCTTTTTTAGAATATATTGCTTTCTAGCATCAAAACCTAAAGCGGAACAGCTATGACAAGCAGGGCCCAGTGCCACTGAACAATTCTGGATTGAGACAAAGGTCAGATACACTAAAGTTGTGAAAGTGATTTGCATTTGCTGCATTATTGGTTGTGTTTTTTGGAGTAGAGAAAGTAGATCCAGAAAATGCTCAATGTACGGTTGCACTATTAATTATCCTGATCCAGTGTTAGATTTTTTTTCCTCATGCTTTCTATGAAGGAGATTGTATACACTACAACTGGATCGAAACATTTTCTTTAACATATTAAGAACTCTATAGAACATTAAGGAGGGGGGGCATGGGAGTCCTAATATGGTAACATTATGTTCCAGGCAGTCTTTTATTAAGGGTCTTCATAAGTTACTTTAGCACACTAAACATGGCATCCTGTAAGTGACACACACACATGTACATGTTCTATGTATGCACTGTGATTTGTTCGTCATAATACAGCAGTTGTCTTCTGCTGGCTATAGTGGAAGCAGAATTACAAATGTGGCAATGTTATGTGTACTGTCCATTGCAATCACACGTTGTATCTAAGCATTCCATAGCAGCATCTAGTCATAGACTTGTGTTGTACTGTGTTGCTATTCCTCATGAGAGTAATATAGTGCTGCCACAGTGTATTTCCACATATTTACACAATGCTGATGAAACGTTGGTTTGTAGACCAGAAGTGGTCTTTTGGTTTTGATATAAATGTTAGAACTGTTTTAAAAAGTGAAAGCTGGAGAGGTTCTTTTTATAAGAAGCGTGGTTATACTCTGAACAGTGATGACAGAAACAGCACATTCTTATTCCATCTGTCAGTACTTTCTGTACAAAGATATGACGCACAAGAGTTCTGATAAATGTCCCGATGCGTAGGAGTTTGCACTTAGCAGAAGGATCAACTGTGCAACAGAGCTCAATGCCAGCAGTTCCCTCTTTGGGGCTGATAGGCTTTGAATAGAAGGCCCATTGTTGTGTCAAGTGCTTTACAGTGGGATCCAGTGTCAGGTGCATAGAAGTTTGCCTGTGCGACAGGACATTCTCTTTCTTTCAAGTACTACCGTGTCCCCTAAATTTGGTCTCAAAGGTTCTTCAATCTTTGGAGCAGATTTGGAAAGTCCAGGAGGGTTGCAGGAAGCCCCCTTCCCCATTCCACCAACAGTCATCTTGCCAAAAACAGTTCCATCAGGAAAAAGACCTCTGCAGGTTTTAGCTGAAATACTGAGTTCACAGAACAATTCCTTTGCCAAGAGTTTTTGTATGGTTTGATTCTTTTGGGGTCTTTTCACACTGATTCATTCTAATTATGACGTCCTAGCCAACATATATAAAAGATACAGTCAGTTTCATTGCTGACTATCCCTTTTATATATGTTTGCTAGGACATTTGCCTAGCATTCCCCAGGTAAAATGCCAATAATTTAACATGGCTTAAAAGGAACCAGTTTGTGTTGTCAATGCTATTGACTCACATTTTGTTTTCACATCAAATTGTATCCCAAATGGACCAAAACTAGAAATTTTCCAACAAAAAAATGATCACATTTTTTCTAATGTATCTTCATGATATCAACCTAAGTTTTATCAAAATTGGGTTAAACCTAAAAAATTTAAAGCAAAATAAAATGTAAATCTAAGTTATTTCTTCAGGGAGCAAAATGTGGTGGGTCACATCCACAATCTTTCTACTGTCTTTGTTTTTATCCAATTAGGTAACATTATTTGGTGACTCAGTGATCGCATATGCTGATTTGTGTAGAATAACAGGTGGAAATAATTAAATTATAGCACAGATTTCCTGTGTTTTATTATTTTTGTAATTCTTATGCGAGTCAGTGAAGTGTAGTGGTTTGAGCACTTTGGAGAAAAGGATTAGAATCCCTGCTCAACCATGGAAACCTATGGGCTAACCATGAATGAGTCACATACTCTCAGCCTCAGAAGAAAGCAAAGACAAGTCGCCTATGAACAAGTCTTGCCAAGAAAACCCTGTGATAGTGTTGGCCACCTTAGGGCTGCTGTAAATTAGAAATGTTATTGTGGTGTGTGATGGCACACATCACAACAATTCTTCCTATATTGTTCAGAGAAAGGTAATGGGATGTATATGTTCTCAATAAAATGAATAGTGTCCAAGATTTATTGGGAAATCAGTGTTTATAACTTTCACATTTGTACGATGTACACCACGTGTATTCATGGGAAATTAAACATGTGAATAAATTTGTCACACTGGTTTTTTTCAACAGTAAGGTCTATGCAGAAAATCCATAATGTTGAAGCAACTCTTGGGTGAACATAGGAGGATGAGTCAGAAGGAAGATGATAAATTCTTTATAGCAGAACTGGGAAATGCAAAGGAGCTTTAGCGGAAGAATAGAGAAAATTCAAGCAAACTTTGAATGCCACACACTACTTGCTAGTTTGGCAGAGAGTGATAAAGCAAATGTCAGGAGAAAAGTGGGAGGAAGTACAATACTCGAAGAGGCCATAGAGGAAGAAAGCCAAGGATGAGGCAGAAGCCTTACCATAGGATGAACAATGGGTCAGAGCAGCGCAGAAATTTGGAGGGGTGTGGGATGAAAACATGGTTTGTGCAAATTTGGCAAAAGTCAGTGTTTGACAAGGTGTGATGTAATATAAAATAAGCCACATGTAGTTCACATATGATCAGCCCACACACTGCCTTACCAGAGAAAGAAAATATGCCACCCAGGTGAACATTAAAGAACAAGTAGATTACACTTTGTAGTTCAGAACAACATATGTATAATGTGATCAGTTGCATCAACTCACATAATGTCCTTTTATGAGAGATTTAAAATGGTCTTTCTTTGTCCATGTGGATAAACTCATTCAGCAGCTAATGAAGCAAGAGCACACTCCAAACTCTGTCTCTCTCTCTCTCTGCTTCTCTCTTCATCGCTCTGTACGAGCATAGCTCAAGCCTGAACACAAATGTAACAGTAACCAAAAGTCCCAGACTCAGCCTGTTCCCTGGGCATTGCCTGACCAATCAGCTTCATGCATCCTATTTTACAGTTGACACACACACACTCACTGTTCCTTGCATGCTCCAACACAAGGAAATTGGAATTGATATTTTTTCTTTTCAAACAGCTAAGAGATTAAAAGAGAGAGATTGCAGAGGAGCCTCTTTGTGATTATAGTTTGGTATATGTTGTTTCCAACAGGACATACATCAAGGGAACCTGTGCAGCCAGCAGACATGAATGTACAAGCAATGTTTAGTGTCCATATGTGCCTAAACCCTTTTTTAAATGCAGTGAGAAAATGTTCTTATTTAGAGATTATTCACTGTATGGAAGAGAAATAAAGATGGGACAGAGAAAACAGACATCTTCCACTTGGCATTATAGAAGGCGTGTTAATTCCCTCTGAGTATTTTTGTTTGTACAGAATTTACATCTGTTTGCATTTGGGTTGGGAATAAAACACTGATAGAGAACACACAGAGATGACAGACTGTATTTTTAATTGCTGGTTGAATATGAAGTATTAAATTTCGAAGAATATAAATAGTAAAACAATTATAGCTAGTAATATCTGAGCATCTTATATATGTCACATCTACTTTCAGATATTCTGTGCCTATTGATTATTGCATGGGGTTGAGATTAGGCCCACGTTCCATCTCTATCATTCCTTCTCTATCATTGCTTCTGCTTCCCCTGTCCATAGATTGAGAGTGTAGAACGGCTGAAGAAATGGATCTGCTGTGCATAGATTTCTCTGTGGGGGAAGAGCCCTAACTGTATATAGAGCAAAGCAAATCCTCATACACATAGAGTAGGCTCTTTTCTTCTGACCTCCTCAGGGTTGCCTTCTGTACACATCAAGGGTGGCTGAGGAAGAGGCTGGAGTGGGGACCACAGTTCTACTGTCTTCTTTTATGCAATTATGATTGCATGGATAATACTAGAAATATTTAAGGCATTTAAAGAAGTTTTATTCATGATACAGACAGCTTGGTACGTTGTGTATTCTTGAGAAACATGCAAATATTGCAAGTGCATTCTTACAATAGAAATGATAAGAAGGATCCATGGCAGCTTCCCTTCCCTTCCCTTTGTAATTTGTACTATAGGATTTATGGACCCTTTTGGTTAATGTAGAAAACCTTTTTGTTAACCTTCACTAAATCAGATTGATACTTCTCTTGAACCTTTACCAACCTGGTGCTGTCTAGACATTTTTAAACACAATTTGCAGAATGTTTGACCATTGTCTCCATTGGATGGGGCTGTTTAAAGTTGCAGTCCAAAAATTTGTGGAGGGCACCAATTTAGGGAAGAGTGCTGAAGCATGTTAAGCTGACACAGTTTACAGGAGATACAAGTAGGGTTGAATTCATCATATATTCTTGTTCTGCTTATTACATCATATTTCTTCTTGTAAACTTATATCCAACTAGTTGTAGCCACTGATTAATTTGGTTCACATTGTGTAATATTTTATGTCAAATTAGGTAGAATTAATGTACTGTCATGTCAGCAAATATCCAGTACTTAGTTTTTTCAGCCTGCAGTGGCTATAATCCTAGCAAATTGTTACATCACCACAATCGTGTTGAGTTTGTAAAGAATATTTTGCAATAAGAAAAAGGAACATAATCACTCTCTTTCCCTCTCTTTTGTATTTTGTTGGCTTACATGTCTCTATAAAATGTGCTTGGAGTTCTTTAATGACATCTGCTTCTTTATTCGGACTACTGTACTCCTTTTGTTCAGATCCCATCAGATTCATTCTGGGACAATTGTGAAAAAAGTGTATACAATCTGCCTTCTACATCCATTCATGCCTTAGGAATATCTCTGCTCACTCCCCTCCCCCCAATCCAAAAGGCAGCTTGATATTACCATTTTATATAAGAGACGCACCCCAATGTACTCTTCTGCTATATATGATGGGGCTTGAGCATCCATGATTTTTGACATCCAAGGAGTGGGGTTCTGGAACCAAACCTCAGTGGATACCAAGGTCGCACTGTATATATTCATCATATGAACTATTACAGTTTTATTTGGATGAATAATAAAGATTCAAACAGAAATCCAGTTTCTGATAAACTGAAAACAGTAAAAATAACTAAATCTTTGGAAAATATACATAGTTGAATACTTTCATCACATGTTCTTTGTATTTTGACATATTCCCGTGTGAGAGAGATTCACTTTTCAAGAAAGATGCATAATTTTTGTATGGATCTCAATTTAGTTATGCGATTTTACCTCTCACATATTTGAAAAGTGATATGTTTCTCTTTTAAATATGACAGTGTGTGTGTGTGTGTGTGTTGTTGTTATACAATATTTGAGTCTCCCAGAAGGCTTGGTTCATAGCAGCTGAATGCTGTTTACTGTAATTCTGATATTCAGTTTTTGTAATGCTCATGGAGGGGCACATATTTACACTGCCATGCAATGTACAATCAAGAAGGAGGAAACCTACGCCATCTTTTTTATGGAAAATGAGAAAAGGTTATCCTTTGCCTCATTTCTGGATACATCTATCCAATTTGTGGATGGAGGAGAAAAGAGGATAGCCGGGTACAGTAAATTGGTTGCAGATGTTGAAGCGTTTGTCTGTAACATTCCTGTTATGGTGTACCTCCAAATGACATGTATTTTACAAACGTAAGCATTATTACTTCAGCCATTATATGACTTGACAGCATCACAAATCTTTCTAGTATCCTGTTTAATTTTAATTGAGCTGTACCATTTCTGTTCAGCATCAGCATACAAAGCACTAATGGATTGTAGCTAGAGTTTGCTTTACAAAAGGGATAGGAAAGATCCAGTGTCTGGATCTTTCACTGTTGTTGTTATTAGAAACTACCCAGTTCATTTCCCTACTTCAGACTAACAGGTTTCATTTTTAATATGCAGTGCAGCCTCATTATCCAAGGGGAATATGTTATCACACTTCACATGGATACATAAAAACACAGATAATAGTGGATCCTATTGTAATGAAGGACATCCAGTCAATGAATACTTTAGTATCAGGCTGGAGGACCTAGAACATGTCTAAAAAGGATGTATTTTGTTGAAAACGCAGGGGTTGCATTGTGTTACTAGCACTTACTATGTTTCTAAATAAGGATTTTTTTCACACAGCTTTATAGAGGCCCATAAAATGTGAAAAATTTTCCAAGTTATATTACATTAACAGTTTGTATTTGCATATGGATACTTTTTAACTTCTTTGTTTCTCAAGTCGCTCCTGACACACACACACACACACACACACACACACACAAAACTTCTTTGTGATCCAAATTGCTGACCAAAAGCCTGGTTCAACAGTTGCAATGCTGATGTTATGGAATTTTAAATAAAATGTTACACAATTTTAAACAGGTGGAAAACTTCCATTAATGGAAAGGTGAATGGGACTATTTTCAGTATACACCTCCCGCCCTGCCCCCCAAATCAGTGTGTCTAAACAGCCATCTGCTACTGGTTTCTGGAGATCTTCCAGGAAGGAAAGAAACAGTTGTAGCCAATGGGCACAAATATGTTACCAGTTGCAGGCACATTGCTGGTCCACATATCAAATTGCTTAAGAAGCACTGGCATAGTTCCCACACAGTGCTAGCAAAGTGAAATACTCTGGTAACATGGTTGTCCTTGGTTTCTCCATTTTGCAAACATTAATATGAAATACATCAAACATATGAAATATTTTGTGGAAACAGTTTCAAAGAGCAGAAAATTGCATTCAATTCTCTCTGTGCACTAAATCTATAAATATAGACATACTAGTGCAACAAACTTTGTGCTAGGACGTGACACTCTGGAATATAGATGAGAAAATACTTTTGTAATCGTTACATTCCCCTTTGGCCTGTACATTTGTGTAGGATCATAAGAAGAGGCCTGTGGATCAGATCAAACGTCTCTAGCTAGTACATTATCCTATTTCACCCCATGACTGGCTTCCTGTCTCTGGGAAGCCTACAAGAAGAGCTGGAGAGAAATAGCACTCTCTTCCTCTTGTTTCCTAGCAACTACTATTCAGAAAGACACTATGTATTGAATCTGGAGACAGCACAGAGCCATAATGATTTGTAGGTATTGATAACTCTTTCACAATGCATTTTTAATCCTCTATATAGCTAGTGGACAATACCCTGTCCTATGGCATTAACCCCGGTAGTTAATTAGATTAAATCTCATATCTACAGAGATTCCATTTGAAGACTTCATGTAGAGACTCAAAAGTCCAAATAGCAGGAAGCTCTAGTGAAATTAAAAACTTCTGGCCCAAAAATACAATTGAGTCATTTGGAGGACCTTGAAAATGCCCAGAAGGAACAAATTGTGACAGATGGTGATGGCTGAATCTGCAGATATCATTCCTGCAGATATGGGAATTGTTTTCATAAGCTTTGGGATATCAGTGTGCTTTCTCGCCCTAAACACTACTATGCAGGCAAGGTGTAAAAGTTGTCATTAATACAATCAGAAGAGTATTTTTACCAGAATTCAAGTTCATTGGCATTGGCATTAATATGGTGCAGGAGACTTTTCCTGTCCATGTTCTGTATATTGTGCATGCGTGTCTAAATACCCGCCTTGCTTTCCAACATTTCGAACATTTCTACCCCGCTCTTCTCAACCACCCACAGTTTCCTGTTCTTCTAAATTAAAAACACCCTAAATATTAATGACATTAATCATTGGCAAATGTTTGAATTCTCTGATATTCGTGGATAGTCGCCCTCCACGAAAAGGTGCTCTGGGCGACTTACACAATTAAAATAAACAGGTTACATAGTCACTGCTTGTTACTCAATCATAGGCTCAATCATAACCTGCTTTCTATGGATGGACTTCATGAGACCTAACAACCTAGAGAGCAGGACTACATTTTCCATAATCAAGGACATTAGACGAATACCATGATACTGATGCTAATGTAACATAGTCAGAGTTGTTGTTGTTGTTGTTGTTGTTGTGTGTCGTCAAGTCCTTTCTCACTTATGGTGACCGTAAAGCAAATCTGCCATGTAGTTTCTTGGCCTGTGCCTTCCTCTGTGTCTCAGGGAGTGTGACTTGTCTCAAGTCATCCTGTGGATTTCCATATCTGAGCAAGTTTCCAGAGTCTTCAGTCTCGCACTCAAACCACTACACTGTGCTGGCTCTCCGTAAACCCTGAAATATGCTTAGATTTCGTTTTTCAAGAAATACACTTACACAAATAGCTTGCCTTTTGAAAGGAAAGAAATAAAAGGTATACATACTAATACAATTTTCTTTATGCCTGTACAGAACTGCACATGCAAGAGCTAAAGCTGATGCTGCGGATCAGGCTGCTCAAGCTGCTCGTCAGGAGTGCGATATTGCCAGAGCAGTCGCTAGAGAACTTTCCCCAGGCTTCTACCAACCAGGTAATGTTAGTAATATTGGAGGATTTTACTGGATGGGGGTAATCTGATGTATTTAAAGTCTATGAATTTGTACCTTATAGACCACATAAATCTGCCACTAAACATTGTATGATGGTGCAGAGTGGAGCTGGTGGCTGGCATTGCTAACCTAAAAATACTTTTCTGATTGCATTAACATCTTGCCTGCATAGTAATGGTTAGGGTGAGAAAGCACAAGTAAATGTAGCTGCATTTGTAATAGAACTTCAGGATGTACAGTGGACCTTTGATATTTACTATGGTTTGGTTTCAAGATCAAATCTCAGCAGTTAGCAAAATCTGTGGATGCTCATATCCCGTTATACCAAATGGCCCCTGTATATACAGACCCAGTATCCACAGTTTCACCTATCCACATCTTGCACAGTATTTCACCTCTAGGAATTTTATAGGTCTTCCAAGCAATTCTATGGCATGCTTCTGCCAGCAGTTACCATAGCAGTACCCTGGAGGACCTAGCAATTTCCTAGAAAGTATACCTCTCTAGGAATTTTCTATGTTAACTTCTGACATAAGCCATCCATTCAGTATATCCACTATAATTCACAGTTTCCTGTTTCCTCAGTTCAGAAACATCCCTCCCCCCCCCCAATAAGGAGCTTGTAGTGTTTTCTCAAGCCATTGATATTTGAATCCATGAATGCTGGATTCGTGGATATGGAGGGCCAACTGAATAGTTGACTACTATCAGTTTATAAAACATAAACTGTATTTACTCACAATGATTGGGTATCATTGTATACCCCAACCTAATAATGCAAGTGCTTGCACAATTTGGCACAATTGCCTGTGGGGTTCATGGGGACCGATTCATATGGAAAGGCTTCCATACCTTCAGTTATTATTTGTTGTCATGTGTACACATGGCAACATCATTACAGACATTTGTGCTCTCTTTGTGAAAAGCAGGGGAGGTTCTCTTTCAGCACTTGTTCATTCTGGATTGAGGCTGTGAAATTCAGTCTCGCTGTCATCTTCTCCTCTTCATAGACTGTAATGTCCAGCTAGGGATTAGTGTCACTAGATTTTGGCACAGTGTTTACTTCATTGTCGTGTGCTACAGTCAGTGCTTTCATAGAATAGGTAATTTAGAGAAAGATAGATAGCATGCAATGGTTGCAGCATACAAAATGTAATATACTTTTTACAGTAGCATAAATTGCTGCCCAGAATTGAAAGTCAAAGTAATCTTTCTGTCTTTTCGACAAGACACTGACTAATCAGCAGAAAGAAATCAGAGAGTCTTATTTATGGCTTAGTGAAATGCTCTGTGAAAGTGTTTGTTGTGTCTCCCCCCAAAACAAAAGCATTGATTGATTAAAATTTCAGAAACGTAGATCACAATGGAATAATTATGTAGAATATTTGTCTGTGAGCACTATGCTGTTAGCCCTTGTGTCCCGATTTAGGTTTCTCTCAGTGATCCAGCTCTTGAGCAACATACGCTTCACTGTCCTGAAAAGACTGTACTACTTCAAAGCGTTGCATATCGTTTATGTACACGAGGCCATGCATGTCTGTCAATAAGCAAATGCAATTTAAGATGCCCACATGTGTGGCTTCCTGGAATCCTTTTCATTTCAGATTACTCACACTATCAAGCAGTATCATCTCCAAGCTCCCAGGGGATCAGGCAGATTGAGGTTGAGCAACAGTGGTTTGCCTAAGGCCACTGAGAGTTCATAATTCATCTGGAAACTTGATGCTATTCATAATGCTCTAGCAGCTGCCTGAATATATATCAGTCTCTCTCTAAATGAGAAGATACATGAGCCTTTAGGATCCCCACTTTAAAACCTTTGCAGTGTAACTGATTAAAAGAAAGAGGATAACATAGTGTCAAAATATAAAATGTATACAGTACGACCCCATGTCCACAGGACTAGATTCATTTATCCACATATATTAAAAGATATCCTCTTTAGGAAATGTCTAGGTCCTGTAGCATAACTCTATATGGTATTCTTCATTTCAATAGGGTTCAATATTATCTGTAGTTTCACGTATCTATGTGAAATCTAGGGACTGACTGTATTCATTTTTCTAGAACTGGCCCATCAGGACTGTTTTCTAAAATATTTCCAATATAACATATAGATGAATTACCATATGTTACATGATTTATAGATTGTTTATTGCTCTGGTGGCACAATGGGTTAAACCCTTATGCTGGCAGGACTCTGATCAACAGATCTGTGGTTCGAATCCAGGGAGAGCGGGTGAGCTCCCTCTGTCAGCTCCAGCTCCCTATGCATGGACATGAGGGAAGCTTCCCACAGGATAGTAAAAACATCAAACATCCAGGTGTCCCCTGGGCAACGTCCTTAGAGACAGCCAATTCTCTTCACCAGAAGTGACTTGCAGTTTCTCAAGTCGCTCCTGATATACATACACACACAAACACCAAGAAAGAAAGCTTTAAAAATGTCAGAACAGAACACTTTTTTTTAATCCTGGAAATATTTGTTTCAAGGAAAGAAAGAAAGAAAGAAATTTAGATTTTTATCTACTGCCAGTTTCTTTTTGAAAACCCAGTTGGGCTGTAGAAGAGCAACTCGAAAGTTTGCTTTTCAATGAGCTACATGTGAATTTTTGCCATTTTCTTGGAGTGGAGAGAAAGTGGGGGTCTAGGCTGCTTTTCAACACTTTCGGTTTTGACAAATAGTCTTATGTGCTACTGCTCTCCTCAAAAATTTAATATTAATTTGTTAAAATCATTATATATAATTTGATATGTTCATGATTTTCAAAGTCATTAATCATTTTAATGTAAACATAATTAAGGTTTTGAGTTATGATTAACTTTTCATGTTACTCAGAGTTGGTACACTGATGGATAATTTTGTGATTTCTTCATCAATTAAAAGTGTACTGTCTTGCTGACAATTAATGTAAGAACTTATTTTTATAATATTCATACAAGCAAATGAACATGGCTGTATGAGTGAATTTACATAATATTAACATATTGATTGTTGACATCAACATGTCTAACCTTCTCAAACAGTCAATTTATGGATCTTTGTAGTGGTATCCACTTTAAGCAGCTGCAGAATAGGAAGCTGAGATCCAGATATCAGAAGCAATCTCCTGCAGCCGTGAAAGCACAATGGAGATAGATAAACTACTCTAACCCTTTATATCCAAATTAAGGGAAACCCATGAGCTGTTGGTGCGTCGAACTTCTCTGGGACATAAAGGCAGATCAGAACTCATTTTAGTTAAGCACTTGGATCTGACCAAGTGCTTTCTAGCACTGAGGTTTCCCTGTACTTCACAGTTGTAGCCACGCAACATCTTCTTGTTGTGTCAGATTGTACTGAAAAACAATGTTGTGGAAAAATGTAATTTTACCCAAGTTTTCTTTCCTTTTTTTTAAAAAAAGAGAGAAGTCTTTAATGTAAAAAGCAATATGTTCCATCTTAAAGACTGTGCATAGAAAATCTTCATGAGTACTTTTTGTATAAAAAAAAAGAATTGGATGAGGTCTTTATACACACACAAACTAATGCCAATGAAAATTGGTTTAACCAAGACGTCACTGGGTTGCTGTGAGTTTTCTGGGCTGTATGTGCGAAACGTCAAGAGAGAATGCTTCTGGAACATGGCCATACAGCCTGGAAAACTCACAGCAACCCAGAGATTCTGGCCATGAAAGCCTTCAACAAGATCTCACTGGTTTAACCAAGACCTGTAGAGGTATATCTGAAGGCCACTAGATTGGGACAGCCTGTTACATACTCAACAGACAATTGTATTTCGATCACTATATGTTGTGTGATAATTACTTCTGAAACCAATGCTAATTATTATGAAGCAATTGTGCTAGATATAATGAGTAAAACATCTACAGTCATAAAATTCTGCTCCTCTCGCCAACTTAGGACTGCTTTGGTATCTTTCTACTGTTATATGTTTATGCTTTTTTAAAAAAAATCATATGTATATTTCAGACACGATCCTTAACTACAGGAGTTCATCATGTGCTTGAGATTATATCCCAAAACTGGGCAAATAATATATGAAATCAGAGGGAGGGATGAAACCCTTATAGAAGTAAGGGGAATGGCCCATGGTCTTACGTATTAATGCACAGAGCATGGGAAATAAACAAGATGAGCATGAGCTATTAACACAGCAAAATAAATCTCATATATTGTAGGCATCACTGAAATGTTGTGAGATAAGTTTCATAAAGGGTATAACCTGTTTCAGAGACCAAGCAGGAAAGGAGGAGACATGACAATATATGTCAAAAAGGTTTACATGTATGAAAGGATCCCAGCCTGGATTTGGTATAAGGAATAAAAGTACCCTTTCCGGGGTGGAAGGCACAATTTTTCTGTTCTGTCCTGACAACCACTTTATTTTCCCTTCCCCAATCCACTCCGGTCACCTACCATTGAATAGCACTGATATTTTTAAGGTACCACCTAGAATATTTTGTTTATATTTTATTTGTCTAACACTCAAAATCTTCCCAAACTTATGTGAATGTGTTCCTGGTTGTTATATAGAGAAACATGATCAGTACACAGTACTGTGTACACAGGACACAGCTTCTGCATTCTATCAGTATTTTCACCATATGGATGTCACTCACTTTCAGGAGACCAGCTGTTCTTTTTAAACACCAAATCCAATTAACTCTCCATTTATAAGCTTTTGTATTTTCTCTACTATGACTAAAAGGCAGATATAGCAGGAAGTCAATCATGTTCATTAAGCATCTGTCCAGTGAAAATACAGCAGAGTTGCAAAATTACCTGAAGTTTACACAGTCACAATGGAAAGGTTGGAGATGGGCAGTTGATTTACCAAAATGATCTATCAGCAGTAATTCTGCTGAAACCTGGTGTTTGCAAAATGATCTGCCTTGAATTGATACATTGTGGAACATGTTTCCTCTCTAGAATTGTTGTCACCGTTGTTGTGTGCCTTCAAGTCATTTCCAGCTAATGGCAACGCTAAAACCTTTCTACATCAAATTCACATGAAAAAACATGGCTATTTATTTGTAAATATGCATATTTAAGGGGGAAAACAAATATAAACCTTGAAGTTAAACAAAATAGAAGTAAGACTAGAATATAATATCCTGAATTTTAAACCATCCGTTCTTCCAAAATTGAAATGGGTGACATTTGTGCCTTCTGACATTGTTTCATGCATACAGTTATTTAAAATATTGTATAAAGTTACCTTCAGGCTTTGTGTATAATGTGCATATGAAACATTTTGGTAAGTGAAATTCATGTTTAGACTTTGGTCCCAAGTTCAAGATGCCTCATTATGTTCATATAAGTTGAGTATTCCTTATCCAAAATGCATGCTATCAGAAGAGTTTTCGGTTTCAGAATTTTTTGGATGTTGGTATACCCATATCTATGACCATAATGAGACAGCTTGAAAATGGTACGTACAGATTAAATATTCCTTATCCAAAATGTTTGGAACTAGAAATATTTTGGAATGCCTATATTTACACATAAGTACATATTGAGAGATGTTGGAGATAGGCTTGTTTTTAACTATAAAGAAAATCCAAGGAACTTCTTTAATGTTTCTTCTTTAATCTGATGGAAGACTTTTGCCTTTTCATTCTGCTAATGTATAATCTTCAAAGATGAACAGCAAAAGCACAATTCAAGTAGCCCTGTGATGATACTATGTTAAAACAGTGAGCATGAAAACATTCTGTTCCAATGAACAAATGCAGTAGATCATTAGACTACTGCTGTACATTGTATTGGGATGGCGGAAATTAGTCTAAAACTTAAGGAATCATTGAGATCATATTTTGCTGGTCCTTAAAAACCTGTACATTCTTTCAAGCTGCAGATCAGAAGGAAAGGACCTATTTCTGAATGCATGAATTTGAGGTACCATCTACTTCAACCCTCTATTTGTGCACTGATCTTTGTCTAAGCTCCTCCTTCAGATACCAGATTTGAGGTGGATGACGACTAGATAGAGAACTTCTCAAAAGTTGTATCTCATTTATATACATTCTGTTTCCCAAGCAGTTTACCTAGCACATAGTGGGAAACCTAAATCTAGTCTTCTAGGGCAGTGTTTCTCCACCAGTGTGCCGTGGCACACTAGTGTGCCGTGAGTGATCATCAGGTGTGCCATGAGAAAAGCTCTTTGCCCCCCTTCCTTCCCCCCTCCTCCTGCTGAACTCCTGCTGCTTGGGAGAGGAGGAGGAAGGGCCGAGTGGCGCGAAGAAAAAGAAGAAGGCCAGGGCGCCACCTCCTTCGGCCGTTTCCCCAGCCAGCCTCCAATCCACCATGACTCCTGCCATGACTCTCACCCCTTGCTCGCTGAAGCCGCGTGGAGGAGGAGCCCCGTCTACTGAAGCCCATCCACCGCTCATGCTTCTCCTCTGTGGGAGAACTGAAGCCTGGCTCCACCCCCTCCCCGGCTTCAGTGCTCCCACAGCTTTGCCAGCCTTGGGGGGGGGGGGCAATGCCAAGCCAGCATTGTGCTGGCTCTGCCACCGCTGGCTTGGCACTGCCCCCTCAAGGCTGGCAAAGCTGTGGGAGAACTGAAGCCGCGTGGAGGGGGTGGGGCATGGTGTGGCCTGGCTCCTCCCCCTCCCCTGGCTTCGGCACTCCCAGCAGCTGCTCCCAGCAGGCAGGGGCGGTCCGACCATATATGCGAACTACGCGACCGCATAGAGCGCCATCTTGGAAGGGCTGGGAAGGGGCGAATTCCTCCGCCCGCCGGGCGCCGGCACCTCAGGCAGTGCCGCGCCTCACTGCTTTGGGGCCCCGGCCTGAACCACAAGCCTATCGGGTCCACGCTGGTGGCTTGCTTCATGACGCTGGTCATCATCATCTGGAGCGCGTGGCCGCCCTCATCTGGCCCGTGCCCATCATCGCCGGCTTCCTGCCCAATGGCATGGAGCAGAGGAGGGGCGCCAATGCCGCTGCCAGGCCCGGGAGCAACAACCACGCCACAGCCAGAGGAGCAGCAGCGGGAGGAGGCAGAGGAGCCAATGCCGCTGCCGCCGGGGGGCACCCTTCCATGGCAAGGCGCTGTTGGAAAACACATCAGTACACCGGAGGCGCCGAGGCCCAGTTTCCCACCAGCGCCTCGCCAGGGAAGGGGATGGAAGCCGTTTCTCCCATCCCCGTTCTTGGCGAGGCGCTGGCAGGAAACTGGGCCTCGGCACCTCCGCCTTCGGTGTATTGACGTGCTTGGAGGTGGCGCCTCCAAGCACGTCAATACACCGAAGGCTGAGGCGCCGAGGCCCAGTTTCCCGCCAGCGCCTCGCCAGGGAAGGGGATGGGAGCCATTTCTCCCATCCCCGTCCTTGGCAAGGCGCTGGCAGGAAACTGGGCCTCGGCGCTCCGCCTTCGGTGTATTGGTGTGCTTGGAGGTGGCGCCGAGGCCCAGTTTCCCGTCAGCGCCTCTACAGGGACGGGGATGGGAGCAGCGGGCGGCTCCCGTCCCATCCCTTTCCCTGGCGAGGCGCTGGCGGGAAACTGGGCCCCAGCGCCTCCGCCTCGGTGTACTGATGTGTTTGGAGGTGGCACCGAGGCCCAGTTTGCCACCAGCGCCTCGCCAGGGAAGTGTCAGATTATTGCATTTTGAATAGCAATTCATGAGTCAGCACAAGATATATTTTCGCAGTTTGGGATGACCTGCAGTGTGACATGTTTGACACCAGATGGCGCTGTCTCAAGACTGCTAAATGGAACCTTGAGGAATTTCCGTTACAAAGTGACAGTTGGGATTTGTCAGTTGGGATTTAATATCTGTGTGGAAAGGATGTTTAGAAAGGTAGCTGTGATGGCTGTTGTTTTTCGATGTTTTGCCAGTTATTGTTAAATACAATTCAATACAAAGTTATATATTTACCTTGTGAATTGAATGAGAGTTTCATTATTCACACGAACAGAGACTGGAGTTTTTGGGCCGATGGAGAATTAAACTTCTATATTTCTGTTGCCTATCCGCTGTGACATAAATACTCGACGCCGAAGAGGAAGGGGATGGGAGCCGCCCGCTGCTCCCATCCCCGTCCCTGGCGAGGCGCTGGTGGGAAACTGGGCCTCAGCGCCACCTCCAAGCACGTCAATACACCGGGGCGGCCTCGTGGAGCTAGGAGGAAAGAGGCAATCCAAGGAGCCTGGGCTCCTTCCTCCGCATGCTTCCCCCTCGCCTGCCCTCCGCCAAAAAGAAAAGCGCCTCCCTGCCCAGACTGGGAGCAATGCAGGCAAGGCTACTGATTATACAATTATTTGTATAATTGATGTTATAACATTTATTTTGGAATAAATAATGAATGTTTTTTCGATGCTTATGACTTCCTTACATTTGTGACTACTATGTCCTCTTGAAAAATATTGATTTATACTTGCCAAAATAATTAATATTATGGATTGAAATTCGCATTCCTGTCAGTGTTTGTTGATAATGGGGGTTCTGAAAATACAACAAACTTATGAGCTCCTCTATGTTAGATATAATCATTGAAAATCAAGTTATAGTAAAATGCAATCATAATTTAATATATATAATTCATCTAGCCTTGAAAAGCCAAGCCATGGCTTGGAAATGGATTACGGATAAATTTGATGAAGCATCTAATCACAGTTTTCAGCTATTAATGGCCACCAGTGTGGTAATTCTTACTAGATTTTAATTGTATTGTTTTAATGTTTTTAATTATAATTATTGACTCTTTGTTTTTATTATGTACTAGCTTGGGGTCCCGGCGGTGCCGGGTTATTTGAGGAAGGCATTTTGTGCCAAGGTTGGTCTTTGGTACTTCAAGCCCCATCATCCATGCTCCACCCTCCTCCAAACTGCATTAGAAGATAGAGTGGGCCATGGGGGCTCTGTGTGCCAAGTATGGTCTTTATCGGTCTTTGTTGGGGGCCGCAGCGGTCTTGGTCAATGAGTAGAGGTAGTTCATCCATGGTCTGCTGTCCTCTAAACTGATAGAAGGATGGAGACTGGGTCATGGGGGCACAGGGTGTCAAGTGTAGTCTTTATAGGTCTTTGTTCAGGGCTGCAGTGGTCTGTGGGAAATGAAGGCTTTGAAAGTACTACAAATCCCATAATCCATGGAGGTACCTCAAGTCCCACTCTTCTCCAAACGGCAGTAGAATGTAGTGTGGGTCATAGGGGCACTGTGTGTCAAGTTTGGTCTTGCATTGGGCCTCTGTGTAGCAAGTGTGGTCCTGATCCGTCATTGGTGTGGGCCGCTGTGCTCTAAGCAAGTGAGTTAAAATACTGCAATTCTCGTCATCCATGGTGCATCCTACCTCAAACTGCACCAAGATGTAGAGTGCATCTTGGGGGGTCTGTGGGCTAAGTTTGGTCTTGTTCTGTCATTGTTGTGGACCTAGTCAGGATAATCAAGTAGAGGAAGCCTTACTGTCAAATCAGATTGTGGCCTAGTCTGAGAAATCAAGTAGAGGAAGCCTTATTGCCAAATCAGGCTGACGCCTAGTTTGTTAAATCAGCTGAAGGAAGCCTTTTTTGAAGTGCACTCTCTGGCACTTTTGGATGTTGGAATGCTGGCCATGCAGAGTCCGTTATGCAAATTCTCCCTCAGTGGCAACCAATCTCCTCTGTCAGGTGCCTTAGAGTGTTTGAGTTCTGAGGCTGGCCAATCAGAGTCCTTTATGCAAATAATCTGATACCTTACAGTGTCGGTGTTCTGAGGCTGGCCAATCAGTGTCCTTTATGCAAATAATCCCACAGTGGCAACCAATCGAAACACTGGCACATATTCCTCCCTCCGCACCACCGCAAACATTGACTTTTATTATATACATAAATAGATATATTGAGGCATCAAATTACTGCCGATTGGGAGCCGCCCTGAGTGTCCCCGTCCCACCCCAAAGGGGGTTGAGAAAGGCAGAGTACAAATGCTCGAAATAAGTAAATAAATATTGCTTGCCAAATAGATGCTCTGAGGAAGGAAGGCCAGCTGACTTGTAGAATTAGTGCTACACGTGGGTTCAACCCTTGCTGCATATGGTGAAGTCATTTTTTTCATTATGTAATTGTGCAAGTGGGAGGAGCTTCCAGGGCTCCTTTCTCACTCGTTTTAGAGCTATTTGGATGAAACTTGCTACAGTCGTAGAGCACATTGACTACTGTTAGCCCTTGAATTTCTATTTTCAGCAATACAGCATAACCGGCATCATTCCCGCAAGTTTCATAAAGATTTGCACATCCACTTACTATTAGGAATTTTAACCAACATAAACTTAACAATACTATTTCATTGGAAGACCCCAGAGGCCATTCAGTCCAGCCCCCTTCTGCCACGAAGAAAAAGCACACTCAAACCACCCCAACAGATGCACATTCATTTATTTATAACAGTGAGTCCTAAACTTTTTTTCGCCTACTGCCCCATTTCCAGCAAAAAAATTTACTCACCCAGCCCCCCGAAATTATTTTTTAAAAATTTAATAGCAATTAAACAGAAGGGAGAGGCTTGCGTACCCTAGTGAAGTTGTGAGCTATGCTGGCGGTGGCATAATAGCCGGCGGTAGGGCCTCCCATACCAGACAGGTCACAACCGAAGGGTCTGACAAAGAGCGTCAAAGGGCAGGATGGGCTCTCTAGCCTTTTGGCATCCATCCTAAGAGAAGGAAAACTCTGATTTCAAACCCGGGCAGATGGTGCTCGTCTAACCCTGTAAGGTCAACCATCTAAGAGAAGGAAACTCGAACCAAACCTACGACCTGAGGACCTCGCTGCCACCGTCCAAGCTTGCTAGGCCCTGGCAGATGAACCTTGGTTTAAAGGGTGAGGCCAGTTCTGTGCACGCTGCGCTCCACCAGAAAAATCCATTGCACAGGCTCGAAGGACACATCCAACTTCCGAAAAAGCCCTGCAGCGATAGGCGAGGGACAAAACGGTAGGTGTAAAGATGCACTGAAGCCGCAGACCCAACCCTGCATGCAGGCGGTTCAGGACTTTGGTCGCCGAGACTGACCCGGAGATGACAGTCTTGTTCGGCAGCATCCTGAACGACCAAGCAGCCTTTTTAAGGAGAGCACTGCTTGCTCCGTATGGAGAGGGGCCTAGAAAAGGTGGCCTAACGAAAGCTCATCCCCGTCTACCTGGTTGGCTAGTCCGCGCCAACGGGCATCTTCCGATGCTGCCGAACAAGACAAAGAAACAAAGGCCAACACCTGCCTGCAAAGGTGCAAATAGACTGACACTTGCATGCTGGAACATCAGAACCATGCAAGATTCTGCAGATAGTGGACGTCCTGAGCGTCGTTCTGCTCTAATAGCCCATGAACTATCACGGCTTAACATTGACATCGCTGCTCTTAGTGAAGTTCGTCTCCATGAGGAAGGCAGCCTTAAAGAACACGGTGCCGGCTACACACTCTACTGGTCTGGCAAACCCAAAACTGAGAAACATCTTTCAGGAGTAGGCTTTATGATTAAAAACTCCATCGCCTCTAAACTCGAGACGTTGCCGACAGGTCACTCTGATCGCATTATCTCCTTACGCCTCCCACATGCTGTTCTCTTCAGTATATATGCCCCAACTATGCAAGCTGACCCTGTGGAGAAAGACAAATTCTACTCAGACCTACGCCACCTCATACAAAAGGTCCCTGCAGAAGATAAAATCATTATCCTTGGTGATTTCAATGCCAGAGTAGGAAAAACTTTGAAGCCTGGAAAGGTGTATTAGGCAAGCACGGTGTTGGAAACTGTAATGATAATGGGCGCCTTCTGCTAGAGTTTTGTGCAGAACAGCAGCTGACTATTACAAACACCATCTTTCAGCAGAAAGATAGCTTGAAGACCACCTGGATGCATCCCCGATCCAAGCAGTGGCACCTCATTGACTATGTTTTAGTGCGCCAGAGAAACATTCGTGATGTCCGTCATACTCGAGTGATGCCCAGTGCAGAATGTCAAACAGACCATCGCCTTGTAAGATGTAAACTAAATCTACACCTTAAGCTCAAACCTAAGAGGGGTGGCATCTTAAAGAGGAGACTCCAAGTCAACAGTCTTCAACAGGCTGTTGTGAGAGACAACTTCCAGGTAAATCTGCAAGCAAAACTTGAAGTCCACCCTACAGATTCTTCTCCTACAGCTCCTGGCAACACATCAAAAACAGTATCCTGCAGTCTGCTGAAGAATCCCTAGGATTCTCCCTTAAGAAAACCAAGACTGGTTTGATGAAAACAACCAAGAGATCCAGGAGCTGTTGGCAAAGAAGAGAACCACTCACCAGGCATTCCTCGCCCAGCCATCTTGCCATGTAAGAAAAGCAGCCTTTCGTCTCGCATGTAGTAAACTCCAACAAAACTCAGAGACATCCAGAACAAGTGGTGGATTGATTTATCAGAAAAGACACAACGCTGTGCAGATCTCGGTGATCACAGAGGTTTTTATGAAGCTCTCAAAGCAGTGTTTGGACCTACTTATCAGGTCCAAAGCCCTTATACAGTACAGATGGTCAAACACTAATTACTGATAAAACCTCCATCCTGAACCGATGGGCTGAACATTTTCAGGGTCTCTTTAATGCCAGCCGAGTAGTCCAAGGTTCAGCTATCCAACACATGATACAACAACCAATGAAAAATGAACTGGACACAGCTCCCACTCTGAAGAGACCATTGAGGCCATACAGCAGTTGAAAATGGCAAGGCAGCCGGGATCGATGGAATCCCACCTGAAGCTTGGAAACAGGGAGGTCATGTACTGCATGCTAAATTCCACGAGCTCCTTGTGAGTTGCTGGGAAAAGGTGAACTGCCATCAGATCTCCGAGATGCAGTTATCATCACCCTGTATAAGAAAAAGGAACAAAATCCGATTGCTCAAACTATCGAGGTATAACACTGCTCTCCATTGCTGGAAAAATCCTTGCAAGGATACTCCTGAACAGATTAGTTCCGGCTATTGCAGAAGAACTTCTCCCTGAAAGCCAATGCGGCTTCAGAGCAAATAGGAGCACCACAGATATGGTTTTTGCCCTTAGACAACTGCAAGAGAAATGTAGAGAGCAGAACAAAGGACTCTATGTAACATTTGTCGACCTCACCAAAGCCTTCGACACTGTGAGCAGGAAAGGTCTGTGGCAGATCCTGGAACGTCTAGGATGTCCCCCAAGTTCCTCAAAATGATTGTCCTGTTACATGAGGGCCAGCACGGTCAAGTCAGATATGGCGATGCTCTCTCGGAGCCCTTTCTCATAACTAATGGAGTGAAACAAGGTTGTGTTCTTGCACCAACCCTATTTACAATCTTCTTCAGCATGATGCTCCAAAGGGCTATGGCAGACCTACAAGAAGAAGACGGCATATATATACGCTATCGTACTGATGGTAGCTGGTTCAATAAGCCGTCTGAGGGCTCGCACTAAGACTCTAAACTATCTAGTCCGTGAGCTACTTTTTGCTGACGATGCTGCCCTTGTCGCCCATTCAGAAGCAGCCCTGCAGCGCCTCACATCCTGCTTTGCAACAGCTGCAGAGCTGTTTGGGCTGGAAGTCAGCCTGAAGAAAACAGAAGTCCTCTACCAGCCCGCACCACAGGAAGAACACCACCATCCTCACGTCAGCATAGGCACATCTGTGCTTAAGTCCGTTCAGCAGTTCACCTACCTGGGAAGCATCATCTCTTCAGACGCCAAGATTGACAAAGAGATAGATCACAGATTATCAAAGGCATATAGTGCATTCGGAAGGCTTCACAAAAGAGTCTGGAGCAACAAGCACCTGAGACAAAGCACCAAAATCAGTGTGTACAGAGCTATCATACTGTCCATTCTCCTCTATGGGTCTGAAACATGGGTCACCTATCGCCAACACCTACGACTGAGCGCTTTCATCAGCGCTGTCTTCGCACAATCCTAAATATACACTGGACCGACTATGTGACGAATGTTGCTGTCCTTGAGCAAGCAGGGATCACCAGCATTGAGGCCATGCTATTGAGAACACAGCTGCGCTGGGCAGGGCACGTCTCTAGGATGGAGGACCACCGCCTCCCAAAGATACTACTCTACGGTGAACTCGCCACGGGTCAGCGCAAGAGAGGCGCCCCCCGCACTATCCACAATGCTGCGGCCTCTTTCGAGAAGACACGCCCGAATGGGTCTCGAAGAAACGACAACGCAGAAAGAACCGCAACTTGGAAAAACATCACCCAAGGAGACTTTCTGCTGCGCTTTCTGCAACCGAACTTGCCTATCTCAGATTGGTCTTTTTAGTCATCAACGCGCTTGTAAAAAGCGTGGGATGAGTCCTTCCTGAATCTTCGTTCGTGAAGTAATGCCGAGAGAGCCTTGAAAAAGATCAAACTGATACCACAGTACATATCATATATACAGTAGTAACACATTGGGTTAATATCTCTTTACTCATTTACAAAGCATTGCAATAGTGTCATTTCAAAATAGGCAGATAATCAACCACATTAAAGTTTCTAGCCATAAGAATGAATGTGTTCAACTTGCAATATGTAAAGGGCAGTGTTTACATTTATAAACTTTCAAAACAACTCCCTAAGTGGCATGAAGTAATGCAGGACTCAAGAGCATGGGTGTGAAATCATAATCTTTAAAATATTCCCTTCATTTCTCATTGAAAGTTCTTTTAAATGTCTTTGAGGAATATATAGTTTCCTTTGGATGCTAGTGCTTTATGTTGGTTCCCGTTTCCAATGGAAAAGCTCTGCCAAAAATGTGGGTTTTTCCCATTCAGTCAGCGTCTCCTATTGGCTTGCTCAGAGTTCCTTTGCCTTTAATGCGGGATATTCCAAGGGCCCCCTACCCACGAGGGAGCCACCCATTGCCCAGCAAGCCCAGACCCTGAAGGAGGAGGGTCTGGGCTTGCTGCCTTCACAGACCTACATAGAACGCTTCCCTAAGGAGTGACTGCTTCAGCTCTATCCATCTTGCGGAAGCTTTTTTGGCAATGCCACTTTGAACCAGGTCAGTAAAACACACTGATCTACACACACGGCGGAGCAACCTCTAGCCAATCAAAACACTGAGCAAGCAAGATGATCCCTCCTTAAATATGATCCCTCCTTAATATTATTATTAATCTTTAGTACCAGGTATATAATAATTATAATATTTATAATATATATGTATATATTACTATTATTTATAATATTATTTTAGTGTTTAGTGCCAAGTATATAATTATAATATTGATAATAATATATGTATTGTTTATAATTTATAGTATTATTTAGTGTTTACTACAAGTACAGTATGTCATATAATATTTATATATTATATTATATTTATAATACTATTTAATACCTATTTCACATTAGTACTAGATATATAATATAATATTTATGTTGTTGCATTTATAATAATAACAACAATAATATGTATTATTTAATATCCATACCAGGTGTATAAAATAAAATATATAATATATAATATATATTATTTTTATTTATAATATTAATTTATAGTTATTTAACGTTAGTACCAGATATATAATATAATATTTTATATAGAGAGGGGGGGGAGGGAAAAGAGAGAGTTATTTATAATATTATTTAATACTTATCTAATATTAGGTATTAAGTAATATATATTCAATATTATTTATTCCTATTTAATAGTAGTGTATGTATGTGTATATATATCACATTTAGTGTGTTTTCTTCCATTCTGAAACAATGAAATGTTACTGGCAGGCAGAGGTTGAAGATAAAGCTGGCTGTTATTCTTAACCCCTCTCTTTTGGTTTTGGCTTCACTTACCATTTGAATGTAACCTCCAAGAATGTGTTTAAAGATTAATTCAGCCTTCAGGCTTAAAGAGGTTTTCACCACCTAAATCTAGCATCTCCAAAATTAACTTTTTTTTCTTACCAAGAGAAGTGCTTGTGGTTTTGCTAGATTTTTCAGCAGTATGGTCTTATATTGGTATTTTGATCTTACATTGGTGTATTTATCTGCATATGAACTGTCCTGGAAAGGAGGATGATGAATAAACATGGAATTTCTTGAAGATATGACTGTCAGAGTAGTGATTTGCCCTGTCCTCAGCTACTGTCCGCATTAGTCAGTCTTAACAAATACTGCTTCCTAACATGCTGCACCAGGGATGAAAGTTATTATTCTTAAGTTGTCATAAGTCAAACAGATGTCTTCCATAGTCATTGCCTTTCAGTGTTGCTGGTTTAGATAATTGATCATTTTGTATTTGTTTAGGGCCTTGATGAATTCTTCAAGTCTTCTGAAAATACTTGTTGTTCATAGTCTTAAAGGGTTCAGTGGGGATTTTTCATTGCTTCTTTTTAAGGCTGAGGGAATGTGGCTGATCCAAAATGCCCCACTGGATTTCTATGTCTGAGTAGAGTTTGAACCCTTGAAGACCTAGTCCAATACTTAAGCCCACATTACACCACACTGTATCTCTTCTAAAATTATACAGGTAGTTTTATGATACATCTGTGTTAAAAAGATTAGAAAAATCAGACTGGAAAGTGTATAGGAAGCAATGTTTTATTTCAGCTAAGGACAACTTTGCTCCCTGAGGAAAAAATGGCAGAAAATTAGTCATCCCTCCAGATTTGCAGTTTTGACTTTTGAGGATTTGATTCTTCATGGATTTGATTTTAAATATTCTTCCAGGATTCTCTAGGTCCTCCAGTGTGATTTCGCAGTCAACTTCCAGCTAAAGTTGACCACAGAGTCATGCTAGAAGACAGAGAAACTCCTAGAAAAGTATTTTCTTGGGTTTTAAAAAAGCAATTTCTTTATTTGTGATTTTAAACTTTCCCAGAAGTCATCTGTCCCTAACTCCAGTGATTGTGGAGTACTGACAGTAGTCAGCAAAGAATTAGAATGAAACTTAAATGAGAGTATGTCTTCCAGCAAGTACTACTGAAGACTACACACACACACACACACACACACACACACACACATGCACACTGGGATAGAGACTTGCAATTGACATTCATTAGAAAGAACTCTTTTTAGATATTCTTTATGATTTAAGAATACTTGCAAATTAAGGACTAGGTTTATTTGCAGGTTTATAGTTGAAAATAGTAAAGCAGTACACAGTTTGGCTTAACTCAGCAAACTAAAAAAATAGAAAGTAGTAATAATCAAATGGAAGGAAGAAACATGATCAAAAGTAATGCTGTGAAACAAACTTAGAGGCGAGAGGAGTCAGCAAATTAGATGAGAGATGTGATCCTACACCCATTGAAGTGAACTGCCAAGCACTGCAGGCTTAGTCTGTGTATTTGAAATGTGATACAGCTGCAAAAGTGCTAATGCTATTTTGGGCTGTGTATGCAAAGGCAGAACGTCATGGAGAAGCAAGGTGATAGTCCCTTCTCTGCATATGTCTGTTGGCACTGCTTTGGGTGCTGGGCACTGCAGTACTTTAGAAATCCTGGCAAGCTGAAGAGGCATCAAAATAGTAATGGCAGAAAATATATTTTATTCTGGGAGATGCTTCTGGAAAACTAAATCTTGCAACTTGCATGGTCATGCTCAGGTTACTGTAACAAGTGTTCCAAATGGGAAAACTCAAGCGGTAGTGATAACAACCCATGATAGTTCCATTTCAGTGTTGTCCTCTTCTTGATGAGGCTCTTTTAATATCAGTGTCATGCCATTCATGGACTCCGTTTTTGAAAGGCTGTCACGGCTATGCACGAATGGAAGAACCACGTCAGCACTGGTTTCACATTCTTAGGTGAAAATACAAGCAGATTCCCTGGTTTCTCTCAGAGTTTACTCACAAATGAAACTTCAGAATACATGCATACATATTTTCCAAGTGTACTGACAGACATCACAACATGGAGAAGGATGACTTTGAAAAATAGTACAACCCACCCACCCCCTGTATTGACAGAACTGGTATCTGAAAGTTTCATTTTATGCTTGTCTAATGAAATATTTACTCTCTATACATTTTATAGGTTGTCCAGCTCAACAATATGGTATACTTAGGCTAGACAGCCTTCATTTCAATAAGATTTGCTATTATCTCAGTTTTGCATAAGCAGGTGATGTCCAGGAATATATACTACAGAAATAGAAGCTTGTCATGTAGTAGGTATTGCTTTGTGCTTTCAAATCATTTCTTATTTATGGTGACCCCCAAGATGTACATATCAAAGGGGTTTGATTTGTTCAGATGGGGTTTGCCTTCACCTCCTCAGAGGCTAAACGAGTGTGAAATGCCCATTATACTGCCTGTATGGAGATTCAAATCCTGTTCTTCAGAGCCCTAGTCCAATGCTCAAGCCACTACACCAGACATGGGCAAACTAAGACCCAGAGGCTGAATGCGGCCCTCTGGCCGCTTACCTTAGGCCCTCCTCATTTTTCCTATTCTCTTGGCATAAGGACACTGCGTCCTTATGCCAAGAAGATGGGGGAGGAAGGCACATAGCAACTGAGAATCCTCTGGAGCGCTCTCAGTCACCGTGTGTCTCACCCTCCTCCCAGCATAAGGACGGTACAAGCGAACTCATCCTTATGATGGAGCAGTCAGCTACTGCCTGTCTTGTTCTCCTCCTGGCATAATGCCAAGAGGACAGCCTGAGGATCAGGGGACTGGGAAGGAGGATCGGGGCAGTCGCCGCATGTCCCACCTTCCTCCCAACATAATGATGGGATGAGCAGCCCTGACATCCTGGGAGGACAACCTGAGAATGACTCAGGCTCTGCCCTGCCCCCTACTGGCCCTGTCCTTTCCTGGGTCCTCCCCACCTAGCATGTACCCTCCTGGATGGGCCCCCCTGACTGGGCCCACAGTGCGGCCCCAAGACATAAAACTTTGCCCATACCTGCACTACACTATGCTAGCTCTCTTAAAATAAGTGCTGGTAAATCTTAGTAAAAGCTTTCACTGAGTCTTAGACTGAAATAAGGACATACTGCTAAAATCTGTCATAATAACTGAGCCTTATTATTCAGTGGGATGCTTGGACTGTGGTTGAATTTTCTTCTCCTTGCCTCCATGCATAGTCCTCTAAATTGCCTCAAAATTGCTCTGGAGTAGATTTGGGTAGTTCAGAAGGTTTGTAATAAGAATGAACAATTGCACCCTGCATGTTTTTCTTGTAGAAATAAACTATAAGACCAGTGGAATTGGAAATGTGAGGGGTGTTCAGTGGGAAGCTCAACTAATCTTCTCTTTGCCTTTTTAAAAATAAAAATTTCAGGCCCTGATTATATCAAACAACGATTTCAAGATGGTGTGGATGTTAAGGAAAACCCTGAAGAAAAAGCTCAGGAAAAACCACCCAGCCCAAAAGAATCCCCTCACTTTTATCGAAAAGGCACTACACCTCCTGGGACCCCAGAAGAGAGCCCACGGCAAAGCCCCCTCCCCTCTGCCAAGCCTTCCCCTGCAAAACCAGGCAAAAAACAAAACTCCACTCCAGAAGTCAGGATTGTTCCAGAAAAAAAGAATTTACCCAGTGAAAGCATAACACCTGTAGTCAACAAACCTCTTCATTCAAAATCACCTGCGAAGGAGGAAATCACAATAAAGCAACAGTCAAAGTTGTCACCCCGCAACAATCCTAGCAGCAGAGAAAATGGGGAGCTACATGGTCATTACCACGGCTACTATGTGAAGACTAATCCAACATTGTATCCATATGAGCTTGGAGAAGACGAGGACCATACCAACCCAACATCTTCTGCACTGGTAGCGTTGTCAGCTCAGAAGACAAACCCAACCGGAGCTGGGGTTCATTTAGATGCCAAAGAATTGTTAAAGAGCCCTGAATCTGCTGCACCAAAGAATCCCACTAATAACAACTTCTATTCCCTGGAAAGAGAAGTTAATTCGGTAGGTATTTGGTTAGTTTAGGTGAGTCATCCTCATAATGTCTGGAGGTGCTCCTCATATTTCTGGTACAGCTTACACATGTGTTCGGAATTTACATATGTGTCAAATATTTGTTAGCTGACATTTGCCCTTAAGATACAAACATGTCAAGAAGTCAGTTTAAACCTAAATAGCCTTCTAAATAGAAGTAAATAATAATAACAACAACAACTTTATTCTTATATCCCTCCACCATCTCCAGCTGACAGAATGGCACAAAGTGCCTAGGAACAAACATAAAAATGAAGCACAATATTAAATAAATTGTGCCAATTGTTCGCCGCCCTGAGTCGCCTTTTGGCTGATATGATCGGGGTATAAATGAGGATAATATATACAATACAATACAATACATACACATATAAAAACATCAACTCTGGCTCAATAAAACTGAGGTCATAAACCAGTGGCGGTAAGCTGCTGTAAACATGGCCAAGTTGTAAACAATAGGAATGGAATAAGTGCAAGCTGCAACAATGGACTAAATGAGACTAAACCCATAAATCAAAACTACAGTTTATTTACCCAATGCATAACCCCAACAAGTACATGTTTGCAAGCATGGGGGCTACACAGATGTTTGTGGCCTAGGCATGGCTCCTTTGTATGTATACAGTATACAATAGTAAACATATAGGCTTGTATTTTGTTCAATAGTAATACAAAGCTGGACTCACAATATTCTAGCTCAAGGATTCTCATTAACAACTGAACATGATCCCAAAAACCCAGTCAAGCAACACCCCAACCAAAGGATTTCCAGGGCAAAGCAGATTACATTCTAATTCAGTAGCATTGGGGTGGGGGAGGACAACATAAGTCTCATTCCTGTTTCTAAACAGGTAAATGTATGTTATTGATTTTTTTGTGGGTTTTTTGGTTTTGGTTTTGTTTTTATAATTTTAAAAAATGGAGTATGAAACTAAACATTGGGGAAGGGGGGCGGATATCCAGCATTTCAGAGTTTCTGTAAAGATGATGTGATTGAACAGTTGTGCAAATTGGCCTGTGTCTAACTTCTGGTGGCCAATCATAAAATACAACACCCAAAATGCACAGTTGAAGACTGATCATGTCCTATGATAAACAGACATCTTTCACCACTTGAGGGAGCATTTCTTCTAAAGATGTGCTAAACGTACCATCTATTTTAACTGCAGGTGTGCAACAGATATGATAGTTCCTTTCACTTTGGATGACAGATATGTATGATAGTTCCTTTCACTTTGGACATTCTTCAAAAAAAAGTAAAAAATATCGGAGTCTTTCAGGCATTGGGAGGTTATCTCCTATTCAACTCAATTTCAATTATTTTCAACAGAGCAAGTGTCTTCAAATGGATTTGTGCCCTCCGAATCTAGTTAACAAGGCTCTTTTATATCATTGTTGCTTGCAGGTTTTCCATTTATCTTCAGCTCTGTTTCAGACATGGGTGGGGATTACTTTCCTTATTCAACCTCTTCTCTCAGCCTTTTCAGAAAAAGAGAACATCCAGTGTGGCATTCCTCAGAAATGAGAACTGAAAAACTATTGGAGATATAATCTAATGAGGTTTGACAGATTAATCAGAAGTGCTAGAAAATGTTTTGAATTGCGTTCCTTGGCTATTTGAAGGTGTTTTCCCCTCTGTGTGACAAAATATTGGTTAATTACTATCTAGTAAGATTACATAGATACATATACAAATTCATTAAGAATAATGTGAATTAAAATCACAGTTTTAGAAACTCGGTGTGTTTGGAATATCAGGAGCTGTCAGGCAATCTATCTTCCTAAGCCAGAGCTCTAGACTTCAGCTCCCAGAAATATCCAATCTGCACATTGACTGTGCAATTCTGGGAGATGTGGCATTAAAAATAACTTTTCAAACTCTGTGGAGTGACACTGAGTACTTGAACTTGCAGAGGGTTTCCAAGGTCTAAGCTGGGCCTTTCGTAGCTCTGAAATGTTTCAAAGAGAGAAGGCAGGGGCCAGACATGTCCTAACATAGCTACAGATCTTTCCTTAGCTCTGTTTCAGAAATAAATAGGGTTTTTGGGGGGGTTTTGTTTTTTGCAAAAGCAGTGTCATTAGGGCCATCAGTTAACTGACCTTCTAATCCCCTGATGGCCAAAAATATCACATTATTATATAATAACAAAGGGTTTCTTTAATTGCTCGCTCATTTTATGTCTTTCTCTTTTGTATGCCCTGAGCTTGCTGTTATATAAGGACAATTCCGGGCATGCATAAAGCTTTTCTGTTACAGCTTCTGTATAACACCTGTTGAAGTCAGTCATGGACAGCGGAGACTAATTTTGCCTTTTTCTATTTTAAGCCACTGCAAAGTACTGAGGTCTTATTTTCGTTGCTTCACCCTAAAGCATTTTGGAGTCACACTATGAATGTTTTGAAAAACCAAAATTAGAGTAGCATGTACAATCCATGGTAGAGCACAGTACTCTGAAATGTATTTGGTGTCACTCCACACTACTACCACTCCCTTAGAGGTTTTTGGTTGTGTTTTTTTTTTTTTTGCATTTCCAAAACTGGGGGAGAGATCCCTTTTTTACTTTACAACTCCTAAAATTTCCCAGCCAGCATGGCCAGTTAAAAATATTGAGGGTTGTAGTACAGGAAAGTAACTTTTCAAAGCTCTGGGTGTGTTTTTTTAAAGCATTTAAATCCATCATTTACCACATGCTTTTCATTTCTTTAAATTCTTCCTTTATGTTTCTACCTGATGTACTTGTTCAAAAACAGCAAATTACTTTTTTATGTCTGTTTACTCCTTAAATGTAATGCCGTGACTATCATGAAAGAGGGATAGAATGACATATTGTTTTACAAATAACTTAAAGCTCTAAAATGACAAATATGTAGTGTTGTCCCATGTTTTAAAAAGTCACAGGCTGATCTGTAGGTTCCCTGAAGCTCCAGGTTTGCCTATATTTTAGGAGAGCATAAATAATTGGGCCACTTATTCAGAAGTGGCTGAAGCTATTCACACCATTGTCCTGCTTTCCCTGGGTTCCAACAGTCCAGGGACAGGGAATGGCACTTACCATCCCCTGTCATTGTGGCCTTAATGACAACCACCAAGCACAAAACAACTTGTTTTGGTCACTTGGTGCCTATATTGATTATAGCTGCAGCAATGAAGCAATCAGAGAAGAAAGAGAGGGAAAGAGGGATGAATTCACCCCCCCCCCCCTGCATTGCTTCCTTGTTCTGGGTATCATTAATACAGATTCCAAACTGCAACCACTTCCAGTTTCATGGCCAGTGGTCACCACTAAGGCCAGATTGACAGGGGGAAGTTAAGGGTGGTAATCCAGTGGTCTATCCTGGGTCAGGAACTTCTTTACTGTGCATGCACCATCCAAAGACCAGTCTAGCTCAGGGCTTTGCAGTACAGACATCCGCCAGCACCCAAACTGGCTCAGTGGTTAGTACCCCACTTGGCAAGTCAGTATTGCTATTTGTGGCATGTGTAGATGGCCCCTTCCTTAGAAGAGACCACCCATGTTAGTACCAGCCACCTTCCACAACAATTATTGTATAGGAATATTTCACATCAAGCACTTTCCCTATAATACTGTGTGCCTCTGAAAAACCTGGCCCAGAATTTCTAAGCTATCCAGAATAGGGGGAAGCAGGGGAGGATGGAACATAAAATTCTGTTGCCTTCCTGACAGAGAATAGGATTCCAAATTACAGGTCATCTCCCCGAATCCTTTTCTCCATTTTTCAATATGATGTTTATCACATTACCACATTCCAGCTCTTTAAGACAAGGGGAAGCCATGTGTGCATAGCTGTGAATTTTGTGAAAGAACTCTAGTCTTTCATTTGCATCTTAAGAGGATTCCAGGTTGCTTTATTGTATCTGTCCATTTGCAAAAGTGAAGATGTGTGGTAAGTGTATTTACTGATTTTACAATGTTTAATGTCAACAGAGATAGAAAAACCTTTCAATATTGAAAACTTCATCCTATTCCAGAACAAAGCATGATTTGCCTCCTAATATTTCAACTTGCTGTTTGGCTCTATGTGAGTCGTGTACCCCTCTAGTTGATGAACTTTGACTTCATTACTATTCACTATGATGGCTAGGGTTCTCCTGACCCTTCAATCCAGCAATGTCTGGAGGGCCGCGTGATTCCCACCGCTGGTTAGAAATGTACTCTACATTCCAGATATTGAGAGACCTGGTTGGAAGCAGACTTCCTGAGATTTCACGTGTTCAAGTATATTGACCCCTTTCTGTTTCTTTTAAAACAAGATCTATATTCTCCCACCTGGATTGTAAAACCAAGAAGAAAGGCTGCTATTTTCAGTTATATATTCCCTTTATGACTCAACCCCAACATGCAACTATAGCACTCTTTGGAGTCTCATCACAAAGAGTGCCCTTGTTAAAATGATGTTTAAGCAAATGTATTTCAGGAGAAGGTGAATATTCAGATTTGTTTCTATATCCCTACAGTTTGTACACATGTTGCTGTGCCAGTACTGTCTCATCAAAAGAAAAAAAATAAAGGTCAGATGAGGAGAAGGAGAAGATTAGCTAACATGTTGCAGAGTTCCATCATTCGATACATTGCTGATTTTTGTACTAGTGTTTATCAGAGAATGCTTTTCCCCCTCCACTTCCCACTAAAAAATCAAAGTAATGCATTGATAGTTAATGTTTGTGCTGATAATTTAATGCTTTTAGAGAAAGTAGTTAAATTGGACACCAAGCAGCCATACATACTTTGTAAGGAGAGCATACTAAAACAATGTAAAATATTCTTTTTTCTTCATTTCTAAAAATTTCTAGAAGAAACACAGCACAATCCAATTTTTCCTTCATTCTATTTTAAACAATTATGCTTACATGTAGTATGTTTAAAGAAACAAAAGAAACTGGCATTTTAATCAGAAACAAAGCCTGATGATTTCAGTGTGATCAGTATTTCATGCACATGATAAAACAGATGATGAAGAAAAGGTCCAATTTTGGTTTTGCGATTGTGACATAATTTGGAAGCAGAGTATCATTAAAAGTTTGCAGTAGACTTGTTCATTGTTCTAATTTTTGTGAATGTAATCAAATCCCATTTTATTTCATTTCCAGGGTCCTAATTCAATCATGATTGTACTGGTAATGCTGTTGAATATTGGTTTAGCCATTCTTTTTGTCCATTTTCTAACTTGATTGGAATTAGGAAAGGTAAGCATGGCATTTGTGTTTCACATTTTAAAAACCTCAGTTTCCATCTCTCTTGTTTAAAACAACAAAGCTGTATTATTTGCATACTTGAATGTTCCATTGCTTTTAATTTTAGCTATGCCTGAATGTGATTCAACATAGTTACTTAATGATATAACTGTTTTGATCCTTCAGTGAAGTCATGACAACTAGTGGCGTAAGCCCACAATTCTCGGCAGTTGTGTCATCAGCCTTTTAAATGGCACGAGTCATGTTCAGACACAGGGAAGGAGGCATGGAATTAGGATGGGACACCAGAGAGATGAATCTTGGAAAACTCAGCCAGAGGATTTGGGGTCCTCTGAAAGCTGAAGCGAGCAGCCATCTTGGGGGAAAAATATGCGCCCACACACAAGCTTACCGAAGCAGCCCAACAAGTAGAGTGTGTTGGTTACTCCATCTGTTCCAGCAAAGAGTGTGACTAAACTGGAAATGTACGGAGCTGCACTTTTGTTGATGGAAGCTAACAGCTGCCTTACTATTTTGCCGTCTGATGTTTTTGGTGGGGGAGATGGGAAACTGACTGCCAGAGGAATGTGGTCAGAGGATTCGGTTGCTGTGGAAGCGATTCCAGTATTCACTCCTATCTCATTAGAAGAAATAGTTAGCAGCATCACTCACCAGTCTTATTCCATTACCTGCTGCTTTTAAAATCTCCTTGCCAGTTTCTGGGAGATTATGTTTCATTGGTTCTGCATGATTCTGTTCATTTGCTATTTATTTAAAACTTATGTACAGCCATAATGTAATGCTATAGACCAGTCTAGAAAAGTTTGAGTTTTCAACCTGCAGTGAATCAAAATTTAAGCCTATAGCATATGTGCACTATAGGTAATTTATTGGATGTATCAACATCTTGACAACACCCTTTTTTAAAAAAATCTAAGCCTTTAAAGGGTTTCACAGGCAATATGCAAAATGTTTTAAGCCATTTTTATATCTTCCTATTGAAAAGGGTACGCCAATTTATTTTAGTATCTGCAAGATGTATAGGTCTCTATCAGTGTACCAGGTGAGCAAAGTGGGATATTTGGGAAATGTTATGCCACTCAATGCTTAACTTATTATTGCAATATATATATATATTCCTGGCACTTAAAGCCTTGTCTGCTTGCACAACAAAAGATGTTAACTAAACATAGAATAAATAATGATTTTAAAAGGTCAAGCATCATGTTGAATACATTCAGGTAGAGCATTTCAGTCTCTTAAAGATGACTGATGATGAGTTTGATGCCTTTAATGTTGTTAAAATGAGTCTGTAATCTTACCTCAGCCAGTTAAAACTTAAGCCTCAAAACTTTCATTTGGACTCTTTGTCTTAAATAGATTTGCAGTCCTATGTTTTGATGATGCGATCTATGTTTTTTTTTCTTCTCTTCTTGCTACTGTAGTTTACTGTATTACATATTACCCGAAAGCATGCTGGTTCACTTATAGGAAAGTCATAGATGGTGTGGTCATTTTGAAAGTCAGCATTTTAATTAGAAATAAAAAGTAAAGGGCTTGGGTTTGTTTTTATTTTTACCTCTTAGAAAAGAGCTTTTTTCAGGGTTTTAATCCAGTTTGTAAATCACACCTTCATTAATATTATTATTATTTTGCATGGTTTAATGAAAAGGTTCCCTCATGACTATATTAGCTACTATAAGAGGAAGCCAATGAAATGGAAACGGGCAGGGGGAATGTTTCTTGTGCGCTAGTAGCTCAGTGCAGGACAGTAACATGGTGGCATTTTTTGCAGAAGTGGGTTGAGAATCCTGTTTTGCCCAGTGTGGAATCGAGAAGAAAGCAGAAAGGCAGCAAAGGAAAATTTAACAACTTATTATATTAAGAAAGCAAACTATTTTTTATTCCAAATTTAGAAAAGAAACTGAGAATCAGATTTTTAAACTATATACACCACAAAGTTCTATACAAACACAATTTTGCATTACAGCCCAGTAAAGCTATTGATTAAATTAATTTTGTAACTGACGTTTAGATATTATTACATGTGTATTTAAAAAACTTTTAAAATATGGTTTTTGAAAATGTTTATAAATTTAAGCATGTTGTGTTTCATTTATAATATAAATATGTATGATTTATAAGCTTTTTTAAAAACAAGGCTTCAATCAGGATTTGTTGGTATTTTTCTAAAATGTACACAGCTGTATTTTACATAAAAGGCTATTTATAGTTGGTTGTATACTGTACACTACATTTTGGACAGCTCATAAGTCTGCCAATGTACTTAATGATATGTCACTTTGTCTATTTAAAATTTCTTGCTGTGAATGAATTCTTTATGTAATGAGCTTCTTTATTTATAATTCTGGAACCCAAAATAGATAATGTACAGTTTTCATAACTGTATTTGCTCTAATAAAAAGAAATTGGATACTACATTGTGGGCAGATTGTTCTCTTTATCTAAACAATACCAATGCTTCTTACATATTCACTGAATGTTGTAATCAGATAAGATTAAGTAAAGGCAAAGGTTTCCCCTTGTCATTAAGTCTAGTCGTATCTGACTCCGGGGTGGTTCTCACTTCCATTTCTAAGCTGAAGAGCCAGCTTTGTCCCTAGACGCCTTCTAGGTCATGTGGCAAGCATGACTGCATGGAGTGCCTTTACCTTCACGCAGAAGCGGTACCTATTGATCTACTAACATTTGCATGTTTTCCAACTGCTAGGTTGACAGAAGCTGCTGGGGCTAACAGCGGGAGCTTACCCCACTGCTCAGATTTGAACCGCCAACCATTTGGTCAGCAAGTTCAGTAGCTCAGTGGTTTAAATAATGTTATTTGTAGTTTATAAGTCAAACATATTTAAGACTTATTTTGCATTGTACATTCTTTTCCTTTCATAGGTCATACTTTTTAAATTCAGTTTCTAATTCATTAATAGCTTTATGAAGCCAGGATGTGAAAGCCAATGTGAATAAAGGGGGTTATTTTATAGTATTACATAAAAAAGTATCATTTAGCCCTCATTTCTAAAGTAAAAATTAAGAATATTTATTCACAAAGGCAAGATACTTTAATAAATGGATGTAGCCACTTACTTTGGCCAATCTTTGTGAGGCAGTTAAATGAGGAAGGAAGATAGAAACAAGTAGTCAATTAATATGGCAGAGTACCTAACTTTAAGAGATGCTGGAATGTAAATGAAAGGCTAATAAAGGATTTTGAAACTCTCACACTTCTGCTTCCAGTAATCATGTTAATAAACAAAATGAAAATGTGATGCTTAAGAAGTTTATAATGTGAGAATCAGAACAAAAACAGTGGTGTCCTGTTGTGATTGCGTACAGTGCAAAAGTGAACATCACAGCCCTGCATTATTATCCAACTCAGATATGAATTTGCATTGTTCTTTCACTTCTAATTTTTGGTGTTTGTTCCACTACCTGAAGATGAGGTGGGCAGAAGGAAACCTTTAAATCTTCTTCCCCATTCCTTTTTCATCCAATCATCACCGGTACATGAGTGCTCCCAGGATAACCTGGAAATGTAAGAAGACAATGGGAGAGAATTTAAGAAGTGGTCTGCCTCACTAGTGGTGCATACATTCTCATTAACCCAAGTTACACCCAACTTAACGATGACATGGCCTTGGATGTTGTTGGTGATTCCCAAGCAGACTAGACTCATTGAATTAATGGCAAGTCAGCATATAAGTGCATTTAATTAATCCAGGGAATTTCCTCTAGTTGGGACTGACAATATGATGTAGGTCATGAGGAACAATAGTTTGCACAAGTGCTTTCTCATACAGGACTCAAGTGCTAGATTTTAACTTTTGCAGAGATGATCATGGATGTCCTGTATGCAGCTATTCTGTTCTCAGAATAATTGATAAATACAAAATCTTAGCTTTTGTGTGCCAATGCCAGGAACCACTTTGACCAAGGACCACTCTCCAACATTAGTACCAAAAGGATTATGAATTAGTTTTTGGTTAACTTTAGATTTGGTTTAGTTATTTGGGGTGCTGATTCAGAAAATTGCATTGGATAGACAGAACATATGCCATCCAGTAGTCAGTATCTGCTCATCCACAGAAATCCATATTTAATAAGCCTCAACACTATAAGAGGGTTGCATGAAACCAGTCACTCTCGTTGCAACGGTATAGTAATGGTGAGACCATTGATCATATTTTAGTTCTTGCAGACCACTGGTGGTTCACGGGCCACAGGTTGGGAACCACTGATCTAAAACATACAGGGACAAAGAACCACATGTTGGAGGTAAATCAGAACGTAAAGTTTTTTAAAAATCCTGCAATGATTTCATTCCATTGATTTCAAAGTAGCATCTTCTGTGCTTTGAGATGCCACATATCTAACTGAGCATTGTGGTAGACCTATCATAATCATTGGCTATCACTTGTGGCCAAGTATGATTGCCTTCTAAGTGTAGAGTCTTGGTGGTAGGTCCATGGGTAATTTTAGAGACCTATTTTGGATCCACATGCTCTTTTTCAGAGAGGACATCAATTTCCAGATGGAAAGCAGTCCTGACAAGGATTGGCTTGACACAACTTCCTCTTGACACATTTCTCCCTTTCGCTCTCCCTCCATTCATGCCTCTTCGAATTCCACAGCACTGTTCCACAGCTGACCTCCAGTTAGAATGCTCAAATGCCAGGGCTTCCCCATTCTCAGTGTCTATGCCACAGTTTTCAAGGTTAGCTTTAAATCTATCTTAAAATCACTTTTGCTGTCCACCAACATTTCTGTTTTTTGTTCTTGAGCTGAGAGTAGAGTTTTGGGAGACTGCGATCAGGCATTCAAACAACGTGGCCAGTCCAGCGGAAGTGATGACAGAGGATCATCACTTCAGTGCTGGTGGTCTTTGCTTCTTCCACCTCACCTGTCTCCCCAAGAGATTTGCAGGACTTTTCAGAGGCAACGCTGATGGGATCATTCTAGAAGTTGAGAGTTACGTTTTAAGACGGTCCACGTTTCTCACCTACAGAATGTTCACAAATGTTCACAAATTTATTGTGGTAGAAATACAATGGCAACCTGAAAGACTTCAAAGTTTTTGTGACTTCAAAAACAACCAATAATTGATTGGCAAGCACTAAGCAGCATCTCCACATCTTATAATAAATATAATAACTTTATTATTTGTGAGTCGCCCTCCACCCCAGGTGCTCCGGGCGACTTACATCATTTAAAAACCCTAAATGCATCAATTTAAAAACATAGGTACAAAACGCCAGAAAGGCTCAGTCTCCAAACGTCCGATCAAACCCCAAATGCCTGGCAAAAGAGCCAGGTTTTCAGGTCAGACAGGAATCTGATTGGGGCCGATGTGGCCCTGAGAGCAGGCGGAAGGGTGTTCCAGATCATGGGAGCCGCCACGGAGAAGGCTCTCCGACGGGTCTCCGTCAGCCGGGCCTCTCTCACCCCGGGGATGGCTATACGATCACCATTTATGGCGCGCGCTGGCCTTTCGCGGCGTTGGTCTGTCAGCCGATCGCCCAAATAAGCTGGCCCAATTTTATGCCGTGCTTTAAAGGTTAGCGCCATAAGTTTGTAGATCACTCTGAACTCTGTGGGCAGCCAGTGAAGATCTTTTAGAATTGGAGAGATATGGTTCCTGACTGATGCCCCAGAGATGAGTCTGGCTGCTGCGTTCTGAATGAGTCTCAGCCTCCGGGTTGTGGACAGAGGTAGGCCCGCATATAGGGCATTGCAATAATCAAGACACGAGACGACGGTGGCATGTATCACGGTTTTCAGCGCCTCTGGTGGTAGGTAGGGGGCCAACCGTCGGGCCCTACGAAGATGGAAAAAGGCACCCTTGGCTGCGGCCTGGGTCTGGGCTTCCATCGTCAGTCTCGTCCAGGATCACTCCCAAGCTCTTCACCGCCGGAGCTGGGGACAGGGGCTCGCTTCAAAGAGTGGCAGTGGTGAGTGAGGGTCGGGTCGGCCCGGCCAGAGGATCTCGTTTTTGCCGGGTTGATTTTGAGCCTATATGCTCTGAGCCAGCTTGTCACTGCTCTCAGCCCTTGGCTGAAGCTATCCGGCACCGACGACATCCCTGGGTCGAGCTTCAGCAGCAGTTGTGTGTCGTCGGCGTACTGGTAGCAGCAGAAACCATGGCTCCTAGCAATACTGGCCAGGGGCTGAACGTAGATGTTGAAAAGGGTGGGAGATAGGATGGCACCCTGGGGAACCCCACACTCCAACCCGCATTTCCTAGAGACCTGGCCCTGCCACTCGACCCGCTCGAGCGGCCCCGTAGGGAACGACCCCAGCCAGGTTAGAGCCTTGTCCTGGATCCCGGAGGCAGCCAGGCGATGGAGCAGCAGGTCATGGTCAACAGTGTCGAAGGCCGCGGTTAGATCCAGGAGGACCAGGACTGCCGAGCCCCCCCCCCCCCCCGTCCAGCTGGCGGCGGATGTCATCTGTAATCGCTACCATCTTGCCAGTTATATCAATGGATTTGGGGGGGGGGGTGTTTTGTTTCTTGTTTTGTTGGTTTTTTAAAACTTTGGATTAGCTGAGAGATGTTTTCAGATTGACAAAAATCCATCCAATTAGTGTGGCTGTTACACAAGTCAGTTCTCCAACTCAGTCCTTAGAATAAGCCATTTATAGACATTTGCTCATGTGATAGCATTTAAAATGCCATATTTACCCCCAAGTCTAATAGTCACCTATATTGGCTAAATTACATCGCCAAAATTGAGGTGGGCATTAAATTCAATGGTGTATTAGAATTCTGCACATAAACTCACTGCATGAAAAGGTCCAGAGGCCAGACAGGAAGGCGGTGTGTGTGTGTGTGTGTGTGTGTGTGTGTGTGTGTGTGAAAAGGTTGTTCTTGCTGGCGGCCTCAGGACTTCCTAGTTCCTGGAGAAGGAAGAGCACCTGACTGGTTATCAAGTCATTCCTGCCACTTAGAGAGGCTGCAGGGCTTTCAGGGCTCTCTAGCCAAAGGAGCAGGAAGCAGCGCCCTCATTGCCTCCCTTTGGGACAGGGCTCAGCCACTAATTCTGCATCCCTTGCAGCTCTTGAGGCATTTCACCCCCTCCCCAAGGTTCAAACATCACTGTTCCCAACTGACCTCATTCATGAGCCCTTCAAACCGGGGCGGGGGGTGTTGAACACTTTGTAAATGAGGCCAGTTGTTAATGGTGCAAAGCTGGCAAAGCTTGACCTGACCGAAGTGTGGTTTTCCAACAGGCCTCAATCATGCTATAGCTGCACCGTTAGGTGTATTACATTTAATGACAAATCCATTTGTTTTGTGATATGCACCTTCAAAATTGAAGTGTGCATTACATTTGAAGGTGCATTATACTCAAGTAAATATGGATATGCTAAATCCAAAAATCAACTCAACTCAAAAATCAACTCCGAGGTTTCCTAGTCTTCTAGAGCAGGTTTATGTATGTATATCAGGGGTGCCCACACTTTTTCAGCATGCGAGCTACTTAAACTAAAACCAAGTCAGAAAGATCTACCAAGAGAGAAGAGGGTGGAGCTGGGGAAGGGGGTGGGGCTTGGTGGGGCTTGGCTCCGCCCCCTCCTCCCTCTGGCTTTAGCATTTCCACTGCTTCTCCTGGGTAGAAGAGGGTAATGCCAAGCCAGTGGTGGCATAGATAGCCACCATTGGCTTGGCTTTGCCCCTTCTACTCTTGAGAAGCTGTGGAAATGCTGAAGCTGGTGGAGGGGGCGGAGCTTGGCGGGGCTTAGCTCCGCCCCCTGTTCCTCTGGCTTTAGCATTTCCACAGCTTCTCCAGGGTACAGAAAGGTTATGCCAAGCCAGTTGTGGCTATCTATGCCACCACTGGCTTGGCATTACCCTCTTCTACCCAGGAGAAGCAGTGGAAATGCTGAAGCCGGCGGAGGGGGCGGGGCTTGGTGGGGCTTGGCTCCGCCCCCTCCCCTCTGGCTTGGCATTATCCTCTTCTACCCAGGAGAAGCTGTGGAAATATTGAAGCCTCCCATCCAGCTGGGATCGACCTCCCTGGGTCCCAAGATCGACCAGTCAATCGCGATCGACTTTCTGAGCACCCCTGATGTATATGATGTAGGAAAGAAATGAGACAAGCACTAAGTAGAAATGCATTTATTTATGTCAAACATATTTTAATGTTTACACTCTTTTCATGTTGGTCTCAATGACAAAAATCTTTTGTGCCTTTTTGTGATTTTTTTGTACTATCATTCTGTAATTAATGAGAGAGACTGCCTGTTAGTATGCCAAACTGATGACCATTTGATGTTTCATTAAGAATGATTGTCTAGAATTGTTCTTACTTTTCAGGGTTTAGAGAGGGTATGTTTCAGTAGTTAAAAGCACTTTAAAGCCATTATCATTTACTGTATGTTAATAGTCTGTTGCTCAAATAAAATAGATGCTTCAGAACTGGCAAGATGGGATTTTCTTATCTATTAACATTCTGTTCTGCATTTCAGAAAGGGATTTTGATAGCCCTGTCTGGAGATGCAAGAATCTGAACTGCAGAGTATTGGCAGGGAAAGCATGTGGACTTCTGTGCCCAAATATTTCACAAGATAAAAAGATATTCAAATCTGAATTAGATTGTGAACTAGAGTGCACATTTCTCTGCCAAGACCTTAATGCAAAACTGCACACTGCTGAATTTGCTTTGGGAATTCTTGTCTTACTATGACCTGATGACATGATCATTATTTTAGCACTTGATATTTAAAGCCGTGATCTCTAGGGAAAGAAGCAGAAGATACTAGATATTACTCTGCCTGTGGATAAGTTCTCATTTCATGCCTTGAACTAAGTCAATTGAATGAGTCACTTTAGGAAGTTAGAGGCAGTAATAAAAATACATCTTTTTTCATTGTTAGTATTTGAATGTGTGGATACAAATGTTTAGCAATACAGGCAGCAATACAAGTTACAAACAAAGTAGGTTCTGTAGGTTTGTTCTTAAGCTGAATTTGTTTGTAAGTCAGAACAGGTACATTTTTAAGTGTAATGCCAGTCGAAAATGTATATTTTCAAGCTTTGGATAGTAAAGATTAGGGTTGACACCTTGCAGTATTTATTTTGTTGTCTGTGCCCCTGTTCAGAAGTTTTTACCTCACTTGTGGCTTTTGTTGGCACCCTTGCTGAAGTAAGCACTCATCCTTTAAGCAACATTTACTCATCCCTTCCAAAATAGTTTAATATAATAAATTTTATACCTGGCATATTAGATGACCCCCGACTTCTGAGAGGATTTTCCAGGGTTAAAAAGTCATCTTATATGCCGAAAAATGCGGCTATGAAACAGTACACTTTTTGTATACAATCTGGCATCACTGGTGGGGGGTTTTCTGAACACCCTTCTCATAGAGTTCAAAAGATTCAGCTTGGAGTTATTGCACTGAGAAAGATCTCTTAAGACAAAGGTGACTAAAAAGCTTTGGGTAGCCAACTAGACCATGGTATGATGTTGTTTTCACTTTATGCTTTACAGGACAGCTAATCTAATTTTTCATGTCCCAGAAACATGTAGCCATAGCAGAACACCTGATGAACCAACCTGGACATAGTATATTATTTGAGAACACAGAAATGCTGGACCACTCTAAAAACCACCATGTCAGGCTACAAAGAGAAGCCACTGAAAGCATGTGGACAATTTCAACAGAAAGGAAGAAACCATGAAAATGAACAAAATCTGGTTATTAGTATTTTTAAAAACTCTAAAATTATAGTGGTAAATAAAGAACAACACTCAAACACAGGGGAACTCCAGACAAGAAACAATCAGGGACAGCTAATCACCTCTCAACAAAGGATTCCCCCAGGCAGTAACAAGTCACATCTAAAAACTGTCAGGCCATCAAATGCTAATCAAGATGGCCAATTGAAGCATTCACCCCTACCTCCAACAGTCAAGAGTTCTTTCCCCCACCCTGGACATTCCACAGATATATAAACCCAATTTTCCTAGTTCCAACAGACCTCACAACCTCTGGGGATGCTTGCTATAGATGTAGGTGAAACATCAGGAGAGGATGCTGCTAGAACATGGCCATACAGCCCGAAAAATCTACAACAACCACAATGTAGCTATTGTTGAGCACTCTGCCTAGAGAGCCAATTAACACACACACACATACTACTAATATTATTTATTAAACACATAAATCACAACGAGAAAAAGGTTTTCCAGTCATGGAGTCCTCCTGCTATGCCTATATACTTTTCCTGAGCCTTAAGATCTTCAGAGAAGATAATCATATGTGAGAGTATTTTTGGTGACAGTTCCCACACTGTAAAATTACCTCCCATAGAACATTATGGTAGCCCCTCTTTGATCTCTTTTCACGAGCAGAGACAGACCTTTTTACTGAAACAGGAGATCAATTTCTAACGGAGTGTACCAGAAGGGTATTTTTAACAACTTTTTTGTACCATGCTCTTAAGTGGTCCAAATTTGGTAGGCACCGTCCCTATTAATCCTCTGTTAGCTCACCATTTCTAGCTGACTTTTAAAACTTTTCCCATTTCTCTCTCCTCCTACTTCCCCAGCCCAACCTCAGCTTATTTCAATTGCTGCAAATTGAGTTCAAAGTGCAAAAGTATTTTCACTTAATTCAGCAGGAGAAAGAGAGAGAAAAGGAGTGGGCAGAATTATGTCTTTTGCAGTAGGCTCGGGTGAAGCAAAATTGCTGAAGCCTCTTCTAGCTTTTATGTTCTTCCTTAATAACTTTTTCTTTCTTGATCACATGCTGATGTTGTTCAGGCATAAACCCCAGTTTTCATCTGTGACGGTTATATTAGAATAACTAAAAACTTTTAAATAATATCTTGTTTTAATTGTATCTTTGTTTTAGTTCACTGTAAACCAACTTCGTTCCTCCACCTTAAGAGAAAGGAAGGATATAAATTAAATCAATTTGAGAAGGCAGAGTCCAAAGGAAGACTCGACAATGGCTTTCCATAGTTATGAAGAACAATCTTAAAAAGTACATAAATCACAGTAACACTGAATTATAACTACCAGATATTATACATCCTGTATTGCTTTACCTTGAGTAACGTGCGGAACTATGTCAAGTTGAGGACTGTACTCAAATAGCTGTTTGTATGATGAAAGCAAAGGACTTGTTTTTCCTCACCCCACCCCCATCCCAACAATCTATTTCTTATTCCCTTTCCTTGTTTCCGTGTGATTGAATTACTGATGATGATTCATAGCTATAGCATTTATTCATTGCTGGAAGATATCAAATGGCCATTTATCCTGGAGATCCAGAACTGTCAGATATGATCTGTAAGAAACTACACTAGACCATCAAATTAGGTCCATTATTTTGTTGTTTGTTTTGAGAGAGCAACAGTAATGCCTTTGCTCCTGGGATAGCATCTCTTTAGCTGGCTTGCTGTCCCAAACCAAAAAGGAGGATAAATAGGCATACAATTTACAGTAGGTGAACTAAAGTTCTATTTGTCATAAGTAACTTTAGCCTAATTTGAAAGGGAAGGGGCATTTCTTTTTCATACTCTGTAAACATGTTGCACCATCTATTTTCCATGATACCTCTATTTGAAGTGGGAAAGTATTTATTTTTCACCCAGTGTAAATATCAGTTTTACAGTGTACCATCTACAGGCAGTCCCTGGGTAACATCCAACTTACAAACAACTCACAGTTAAGAACAGAGGTGAGACAATAGGAAGTGAGAGAAATCTACCTCTTGGAAGGGAAATTTAATCCTGAAAAAGGAAAAGCATCATGGAGAAAAAGTGTCTCGCTGAAGGTTTTATTACCAATCCTTGTTTCCACAACAAGCCAAGTTTTCCAAACTCCAATTATCATAGGAACAGAAAGTGAGATGACATTTTCTAAACAGGAGCACAGACAGCAAAACAAGCACCACTGGGGTGTTAACCCTTCCCTATGTCATCCAAAGTAAGTGTGTGTGTGTGTGTGTGTGTGTGTGTGTGTGTGTGTGTGTGTGTGAGTGTAGGATTGGGGACTGCTTGTATTTTCTATATTACCTAATTGGAGGAGACATCAACCATCCAGTCTAACCTGCCATGCAGGAAAAGCAGAAAGCACCCCAACCAGATGGCCATCCAGCCAGGGCAGCAGAAATCTCAGAATCTCCAGGGCAGCAGAAAACATACCTACTCCTTCTTCCTTATGGCATCCTTTTCAAATATTTAAAATTCAATAAACCAAGAGTCTCATCTTGCATTTATCTGTTTACTAAGCAAGTAAAACCAATGACTATAAATTCCACAACCAGTACAATGTAATATGGCATGGTGTCATATCATATGTCATAGGTATGTATCTCCCCCAACCTCAAACCATTATTTGCCTAAAGCAGGACACACAGCACATTGTGAGGATAGATTGGTACAAGACCTTGCATTAACTCAGATACCAACCCACACATCTACTTCAAAAGTGTCATCACAAGACCTTACACCCAAAATATTAGAGGTACTTTCACTTTCTCATCCTCTAATGTGAAAAATGTCATCCTCTGTGCAGTGCCCTTCAGCACTCTGCATTGTGGAAACAGGTCAGTCTTTGCACCAAAGAATACATGGGCATAAACCAGACATGAGGAATTTAAGTACACAAAAAACAATTGCAGAACACAGAAAGGGTTTCCAGGGCATTCCAACTCTGACCTCAGGGCAGTTGTCCTTGAACAAAAAAAACTGCAAAGGAAGATTGAAAAGAGAAAAAGCAGAATTGGAATATATCCACAAACTCTGTCAACAGCGGGTTGAATCATACTGGGCCACAAGTGATAGCATATGATGAACAGAGACAATGGTTTCCTGGCACATATTATAACATGAGTTAACACCTCAGACTCATGAGGGCTCACTAACTCAGTTTATCATACATCCTTTTTGGTTCCCAGCCAGCATCACCCTAATTTCCAATAACTCCCTCCTCCATTCATTTAGTTATCTACTTACCTTGGCTTTAGGTAACATCTCCCCCCGCATATACCTTTATCCCCTTGTGAGCATAGACAAAGCTGAACATGTCATCTCATCACCATACTCACAAGTTTGGGACCCAAAGCAGGTCACAATTTAAGGAAAATGCAATTAAAACATACAAACATAAATTTTAAAATAGTATTAAATAAGTTACAATGTTCAGACAATTTCTTCTTGGCTTTTCTTCACAAACGAAGATTCAGGAAGGACTCATCCCACGCTTTCTACAAGCGTGTTGATGATTCGGAGGTTGGATGTGTCCTTCGTGCCTGTGCGATTTTTCTGGTGGAGCGCAGTGTGCACAGAACTGGTCTCACCCTTTAAACCAAAGGTTTGTCTGCCGGCACCTAGCAAGTTGGGACAGTGACAGCGAGATCCTCAGGTTGTAGGTTTGGTTTGAGTTTTCTTCTCTTAGATGGTTGACCTTACAAGGTTAGACGAGCACAATCTGCCCGGGTTTGAGTTTAGAGTTTTCCTTCTCCTAGGATGGTTGCCAAAAGGCTAGAGAGCCCATCCTGCTCTTTGAGGCTCTTTGTCAGACCCTTCAGTTGTGACCTGTCTGGCATGGGAGGCCCTACTGGTGGCTATTATGCCACCGCCAGCATAGCTCACAACTTCATTAGGGTATGCAAGCCTCCCTCCCCCCCATGACAAGGGGGTGCCAATGGAGAAGAAAGACAATTTTTTTAAAAAAACAACCAGTAAATTCTTTAAAATAGTCTAGCTAAAACAGTAAAGCAGTCCCTAGCTCATTATTTTCAAACTTTCTGTTTTAAAATCCAGCCTGAATAAAAGGTTTTAGCCTTTCTCTGAAAGAACAAAGAAATAGAGAGAGGGAGAGAGGGAGAGAGAGAGAGAGAGAGAGAGATCAATAAATAGGTGATAGGTGATATTTCTTTCTTTTAAAATTGTTCATGTTGCCCTCCAGATATTAGTGAACTCCAACATTCTGCACTATTTGCTTATCTAAGTAGGACTACTAGAACTTGCAGTCTAACAGTAACTGGTAGTCTACTTGATTCCCACCTCTGATTTTACTAATGTTTCCAGGACCCAATACTGTATATGTGTATGTGAAAAAAGTGCAGCTGGTAACAAAATAGATAGAAGTAATACAAAAAAAAAAAGACTCCATGACCTTTAGCTAAAGAAGACTTTGTGGTGTCTAGTGAATTCAGATAATAATAGCTAATTCAGCCATGACTGTTTGTATGAAACCCGCCCCAAATGCTCACAAGCATATGCCTGGCTAACTATTTGATCTGCAGAGATCAGTGATGTCTACACAAATTGAAGTGAGAGTGTGCTCATCATGGCGGCAACCCTCTGAAAACCTTTGATACATGCCACAAATATTTGGCATTCTCTAGTGAGAGTCAGTTGTTGTTCTACACTCACAAGTTATTTTCAGTATTCCAGAGATGCTCAGCCAAAGCTCTGTTTACACAGTCTGTTGCAGATTTTGAGAAGGAGAAGATCCATCCTTATAGCACTGCCACATAGGACATAAAAACAGGAACAGATCCATACTTAATAACACATTTTGATGGAGGTCCTGATCACATAGAGATCTCTATTCCATGACAGTCATTACCAGTCCACCAGCCTTTCAATAGGCCCTGATCACCTAAAGTACTGGAACTTGCCTCATGCTATGAGATCCCCCAACTTTGATGCCAGTCTCTGCTCTTCATAGTGCCTTGAAAATAAAAGATAAAACCTGCAGGACAGCCAGCAGGTGGAATTGTGCTGGCCACCTAGAAGTGCACCTTCACACAGGTAAGGATTTTGCAATGGCAGCTGTGCAATATAACCCATCACAATGACAATAAGTAGCTGCTATCCTACATTGCAGAAACTCCATGGACTAGTGAGTCGCATGATATCACATATGGTAATATCCTGAATGTCTCAAAAGGTTGGCTTATCTGTGACATTAGAAGAATGAATGAATTTACAAACACTCAGGAAAAGAGGATTCTGTGCATGTGCTTTTTACAAGGATATCTATCGTACATTCATTGTGCGTCTTTGTACCAATTTTGCTTGATGTCCAGAAACATATGTGGCTTACACAATCTTTGTAATAAGCCTGACCAATATTGAGATTTTGATAGATACATGGCAGTAGAAACACAGATTCTGAATTATTCCCTTACAATGCGCATCTACGGGTGGTTTATAAATCACACTGATTTACTGGTATTTATTTATTTATTTATTTATTTATTTATTTATTTAAATCTTCTATACCCCGGCCTTCTCACCTCCGAAGAGGGACTCAGACCGGCAAACAGCAAGTATTCAATGCTAACATTTAAAATCTAAAAGCATCATAAATTTACAATAAAATTTACAATAAAATACAATACAAAAAATACATTTTAAAAGCCTAATGGTATCCTATTATTGACTCACAGTATTCCTTGGTGATGAAAGTGATGTTGGGGTGCTAGAAGTCAGATAGCTCATCATCACCTATAGATTTAAAAAACAAACAAAGCAAATACCCATTCAACAATCATGCTGATTTGCTGGGTCCATTGAATTGTATGTCCAATTACATGGAGGGGAATAGGAAAACTTAAGCCTCCAATTATCCATTACATCAAACAACTGTGATAAACTCCTGTTATCACCACCTAGCCTTGATAACCTTCCACTAGTCTGTCCTGTCCTCAAACTATTCCTTCTTGTTCCCAGTTCAGAGTACAATGCATATGCTTTAAAAGATTGTTCCCCCGCCCCTCCCCAGCCCCCCCCCCAAAGGAATGGTTTTCTTTGAATCGCATTAAAACCCTTATGTGTCTAAAAGAAGTGACGAGCGGAGTCCCGCAGGATTCTGTCCTGGTCCCTGTCCTGTTCGACATCTTTATTAATGACTTAGATGAAGGGTTAGAAGGAATGGTCATCAAGTTTGAAGATGACACCAAATTGGTAGGGATAGCAAATACTCCAGACGACAGGAGCAGAATTCAAAAGGATCTTAACAATGTATTGTCGAAGGCTTTCATGGCTGGAATCACTGGGTTATTGTAGGTTTTTTGGGCTATACGGTCATGTTCTAGAACCCATTATCTTAACAGATTAGAGAAATGGACCAAAACTAACAAAATGAAGTTCAACAGTGACAAATGCAAGGTGCTCCATTTAGGCAGAAAAAATGAAATGCAAAGATACAGAATGGGAGACACATGGCTCGAGAGCAGTACGTGTGAAAAAGATCTTGGAGTCCTCATGGACAACAAGTTAAACAGGAGCCAAGAATGTGACACAGTGGCAAAAAAAAGCCATCGGGCTTTTGGCCTGCATCAATATGAGTATAGTGACTAGATCCAGGGAAGTCATGTTACCACTCTATTCTGCCTTAGTTAAACCACATCTGGAATACTGTATCCAATTCTGGGCACCACAATTGAAGGGAATGTTGATAAGCTGGAATATGTCCAGAGGAGGGCAACTAAAATGATCAAGGGTCTGGAGAACAAGCCTTATGAGGAGCGGCTTAAAGAGCTGGGCATGTTTAGCCTGAAGAAGAGAAGGCTGAGTGGAGACATGATATCCATGTATAAATATGTGAGACAAAGTCATAGGGAGGAAGGAGCAAGCTTGTTTTCTGCTGCCCTGGAGACTAGGATGCGGAACAATGGCTTCAAACTACAAGAAAGGAGATTCCACCTGAACTGGTTTTGACCTTTGCAACCCGAAAGACAGTTGCATCTGTCAAGTAGGAAATTTAAGGTACCACTTAAGTGGGGAGGCTAAAGTAAACTGATTTATGAGGCCATAAAAGATCTCCAGGAAGCATGCTGAGGAATGAAGGACGCTGAAAAATGAAGGAGTGCGACATCTCCCCCTGGTGGCCAGATGTTTAAAAATGGCTTCTGTCTGTCTTTTGTTGTGTGTCAATATTGAATGCTTGCCTGTATATGTTCATTGTGATCCGCCCTGAGCCCCCTGCGGGGTGAAAAGGGTGGGATATAAATGAATAAATAAATAAAATAACATAGGAAGAACTTCCTGACTGAGAGAGCTGTTCAGCAGTGGAACTCTCTGCCCCAGAGTGTAGTGGCTCCTTCTTTGGAGGCTTTTAAACATAGGCTGGATGGCCATCTGCCGGCCGTGCTTTGACTGATTTTCCTGCTTCTTGGCAGGGGGTTGAACTGAATGGCCCAGGAGGTCTCTTCCAACTCTATGATTCTATGATTCTATGTTCTTTCACTTTGAAGCCAGAAGATATTGTATGATCCAACAAGATTAGGACCAAGGTAGGGATGCATTATTTCATGTATGTGGATTCATCCTGGATCAGTCATCCTCATTTCAATGGAACAATTGTGTATTTAACTGAACCTTCTAAATAATCCACTTTGGCTATACCACCTTCTCCTCCTCCTCCACCACCACCACCACCTTTTTCTCTGTTCTCTGAAAAATAATTGAAACAACACAGTACTGATTTTCAACTTGTACACATATTAAATAGGGGTGTCTACATAGCTTGAGATTGTTGGGTGCCTTCAACTTGCTTCTGACTTTATGGTGACCTCAACATGCTTCTGGCTTTATGGCAACTATAAAGCAAACTACTCACGGAATTTAGGCAAGATTTGTTCAGAGTGCAGTTTGCCTTTGCTCCCTCTGAGGTTGAGCGAGAGAGTGACTTACCTAAGGTCACCCAGTAGGTTTTCACATCTAAGTCTCCAGGGTCATAGTCCAATGCTCAACATATCAACACTCTAACTCAGTGGTTCTTAACCTGTGGGCTGCTGACCATCAGTGGGATGCAACCACCAGTGGGCTGTGAGAATGAAAATCTGGTCCGCGAGCCTCTTTCTTTCTTTATTTATTTTATTTCCACTCTTTCCACATTACCTGCCACTCCTTTCCTGTCACTGACCATGGCATATGTTCTGCATCAGAAACTAGAGCTGATGTGGTCAACCTAGTGCAATTTTCTGAATCAGCACCCCAAACCAAATCTAAAGTTGACCAAAAACTGATTCGTAACCCTTTTGGTACTAATGTTGAAGAGTGGTCCCTGGTCAAAGAAAGGTTGGGAACCACTGTTCTATCTTGATATAATCATTCTAAAGCCTAAAGTCTCTTCATAAGTATAGTCATAGAAAATATTATTTGAATGAAGGATTTTGCCATGCATCACAGACGCTTCCTATTTTCACTCTATTCTTCTAGAGCTAGAGGAAATAACAGTTTCCATATGCTTAGAAATGCTCCCAGATAAATCTCATTTTAAGTCCTAATGATTCCAGTAATAAAGTTAAGTACAGGCTTAAATATAAAATGGATTAACTTTGTCTAGATCCTGTTTTCAGTGTTCATTTGGTGCTCCTCCACAGCAGGGAAAGGTGTGAAATAGTCACACCAGAAACACTAATAGGCTTCTAGCAGGTTTTGGGGATTTCATTTCAATTTTCCTCATTAGCAATTTGAAAGTTATACATGACAAACTTCCAGCCTCTCCTTTGACTCTCAACATCTCATAAGCTTTCCTTTCATCTCATAAGCTGCCACTCCATTAAAAAAAATCTCTGGTGTTTCACAAAATGTACAGGTTGTTTAAGGACATGAAAATGCTAGCCGTGGTTTCTCCTTGACTTTTCATAGGCACTGTTCTTGTCAGGATCATATGACATCAAGCAAAATACTGATCCATTTGAAAATTCAAGTAGAAAAAAATGGGGTGGCTTGCTCGATTCTGCTGAAAAATGTACAGGGACCACAGAAACACAGTCATATAATATCTTGTGGAAATAGAAATTAGCATCCTAATGATGGATTAAATGGAAGGATTTTACATTACATTTTTACCACATTAGGATAGACATTTCTCTGAGTGTGTGCATGTAATAAAACTATGATGAAGATAACTAAAGAACCAAGAACGTTATGTTCATGTATGTGCCTTCAAGTCACTTGTCAATGTAAGTTGACTTCATGAATTTCATTGTGTTTTCTTAAGCAAGCTATAGTCAGAAGTGGTTGCCAGAGGTGGTTGCTATATTCAGAGGGGGTTGTCTTCCTTTGAAATATTGACTAAAACACCTGGTATTCTTTTGAGGGCCTCTGTCTAGCTATCAGATTAATCTCCCACCTTTCACCCAATAATGGTTTCAAAAGCAGTTTACAGAACAAGTTATAACAAAATAGCTAAACTAAATCCGAACCGGGTCTGACCCTGCTTAGCTTCCAAGATTAGATGGGATTTGGTGACTTCTGGGTATCTAGACCATTACTGAGAACATTAATATAGACATTATAAGCACTTTTGATAGCATTCAATGGTCACTGCTCTTCCCCAGTGAGTTCTGGGATTTGTAGTTAGCTGGGATCCTTATAATCTCCTAGTCCACTTCTTCTATCACTGCTACTAAGATTACATTCATGTTACTACACTACTTGGAATAAGATCTACAGCATAAGGGCCCTATGAATAGAATTCGGAGTACCTCACCAAGCAATAAACACCAGGATTTTGTAAGATGATAAAATGGCATCTAAAGCAGTATGAAATTGCTTTAATTGCATAGTGGATTTATATTCTTAAAGGTAAAGGTTTCCCTTTGACATTAGTCTAGTTGTGTCCAACTCGGGGGGGAGGGGAGCACTCATCTCCATTTCTAAGTTGAAGACCCAGCGTTGTACGCAGACACCTCCAAGGTCATGTGGCCGGCATGACTGCATGGAGCACCGTTACCTTCCCGCCGGAGCAATGCCTATTTTTCTACTCCCATTTGCATGTTTTTGAACTGCTAGGTTGACAAAAGCTGGGCTAGCAATGGGAGCTCACCCCGTCTCATGGATTTGAACCACCGACCTTCTGGTCAGAAGTTTCTGCAGTTTAGCGGTTTAACCGGCTGTGCCTTCGCGAGCCCCATATGGAACTATATTCTTAGCTTCATTGTAATGAGAAGATCTACAGGATATTGTCTCTAAATGTGAAGTTTCAACATGGCAATGAGATTTCATTTCAACTTAATGTCTCATAATATTCCAAACAATCTCACAAGGTCATATGGCCGGCATGACTGTATGAAGTGCTGTTACCTTCCCACTGGAGCAGTACCTATTGGTCTACTCACATTTAAATGTTTTCGAACTTCTAGGTTGGCAGAAGCTGTGGATAACAGCAAGAGCTCACCTTTTGGTCAGGAAGTTTCCCAGCTCAGTGGTTTCACCCGCTGCACCACTTGGGGAAGTTGGGAATGGTAACAATTATCATTCCCAAAATGTATTATTGATGCCAACACCATGGTAGTACATAAGCCAATGTGGGAATCTTTAAAATGCCACAGGACATATTGAACAATGAGGATATAGATCTGCAGCATTTTGAGATGCTAATCTACCCAAGAGTCAAAATCTACAGTAAGTGAAAGTTCACGAAGCCCTACATTTCTGTTCTTATTACACCCCCAAGCATTCACTTCTTTTACACTCAATGGCTTGGAAACTGAATGATGGCCCAAACACCCTCCTGTGGTACATCACCAGATAGCATTTCACAGTGTGGCAGCATACCAATATCTCTAAGAGCCTAATATCTTTGAAGATTTATGGTTTTGTTTTCCAGGCATCATAACGTAGCATTGCTCCCCTCTTAAGGAGATATGCCAGCATGAAAAATTATTCCAGCACATGCAGAAATAGAATATTGTTCATGGTACTAGAGTCCTCACCTAGCAAATCACTGCCATGGGAACCTCATGATTTCCACAGACAGGAGAAAGTTACATTTTGGACTACAGTTTCTAGACCTGTATATGCTGACTTAGGGGGTTGGTGAATTTTTCCCCAAGCAGTTAACTTTATGCAGCTCTAATTCTATTTTCAAAACTACTGTAGTGTGATGGACATTGTCAAAACCAACCTGAAAGGCGCTCACAACTGAACATTTGTTGCAGTATTTCTGGGCTTTGGTACTTCTTTAACAGGATAAACACCTTTATGTAAAGGTTCTAGGTGTCTTTTATCAAAATTGCATGCAATGTGGTGGTGGCCAGTCCAGGAAGCCCATGATGATCCAAGGTTTGGAAGTAAGGGGAGCTTTTGCACAGTTAAAGCTTGTGCACCAGCTGCGCCTGTACCTTGAGAAGACTGATCTGGTCACAGTGCTCCATGGTCTGGTTACATCTCAAATAGATTACTGCAATGCATTCTACATGGGATTGCCTTTGAAGACTGTTTGGAAACTCCAACTAGTCCAACGGGTGGCAGCCAGATTACTCAAAAGAGCACCATACAGGGAGCATCCCATCCCCTTGTTATGTCAACTCCACTGGCTGCTGATCCATTTCCGAGCACAATTCAAAGTACTGGTTTTGGCCTATAAAACCCTATATGGCTCTGGCCTATCTTACTTGTCTGAATATATCTCCTTCTACGTTCCACCTCGTAATTTAAGATCAACTGGGGAGGCCCTGCTCTCGGTCCCACCAGCTTCACAAACACGTCTGGTGGGGACGAGGGAAGGGCCTTCTCGGTAGTGACCCCCTGCCTGTGGAATTCGCTCCCCAGCAAGATCAGGTCAGCATCATGCCTCCTTTCCTTTAGGAAAAAACTGAAATCATGGTTTTGGAACCAGGCCTTTGGCCAGCAGGCATGACAGCACTTTGGACACCGAACTGGACTATATGACTGTGATAATAATGGAAATGGCTATATGATTGTGATAATAATGTTTAATTGTTTTAATCTATTGTTCTATTGTTTTATATTGCTGTTATTTGTCATATTTGCAGCATCGAATTGTTGCCAGTGTAAGTCGCTCTAAGTCTCCCCCTCCCCCCCCGGATGTGTGTGTGTGAGAAGCGCAGGGTAGAAATGTTGTAAATAAATAAAGAAACCTAGTAAGTAATGCAAAACTGTGAAGTGTTCAAGGTTTTGCACTCTGAGCAAAGGGGCAAAGTAGTGTGACATCAGATCTCGTCCGTAGGTAACTTTACATCTTTAGATTTGAACAAATGGGGGTGTATTCACAGTCTAACTTTCCCTTATCAGCACAGCAGCACCTCCCATTTGTTGTGCTCCTGACTATGATTATGGAGCAGAGCTACAGAATTCGTTTGATGTGGAACTAACTTGAAATTTTGCACTGTTTTAGCAGCTTACTGAAAGATGCTACACCACACATCCTTTTTTCCAACAAGGCTAACAGACCAACTAAGGCCAACAGAATCCAACAGTAAACTTGTATCACCATGTAGATATTAGTTGTTAACTGCTATTGAGTTTTATATATGGTGAATGAGAGATCTCCCAAGTCACCCTATCTTCAACAGCTCTGATTGGCTCTTGCACAGTGGCTTCCTCAATTGAGTCTATCCACCTGTAATAATGCCTTTTTCTTTTCCTACTATCTTACACATAACCAAGCGCTATTGTCTTTTTTAGTGCCAGCTCCTTTGTATTGCCAAGGTGCTTCTCTGTGGTTCTGATACAACACACTTAAATTAGGACCTCATCACATGGGCCTTGGGCTCCATTCTAAGATGCTTCCAGGACAGAGCCCAGCAAAGCCCTTCACATGACACAGGGCTACTTCCAGTGGGGCTCCATCCAGGAAGCATCCTAGGATGGAGCCCTGAGAACACGAGTGGCTACCCGTGTTCTCATTAGCTAAGCCAGGGACAGCGTCAGAGAAAGCTGGGCAGCAACAGTTTGCCCCGTGTGATGGGGAAGGAGCAATGCAGGAGATACGAGGTGCTTAAGGATCCTTTCCCCGCTACCTGATGGATTCTCCCACTGTGCCCTGACTTAACGATCTCAATGTGATGAGGTCCTTAGACTTTAATACATAGTCCTCTATGTTTTGGGAACTTCTATATTAAATATTTGCAAGGGCCCAAACATTTCTTAGCAAAGCAAAACCTCATGTTAAGAGAGGTACAGACAAGGGGAAGGCTTCCAGATAATGCTAACAGCGGCCCCAGGCCGTATTGTTAGTGCAAAGTGATGGGAGTTGCAATGATGCAGGAACATCAGGAAGTTTTCCTCCCATTTCATTATGCGTAATTGCTAGAAATCTTTTGCTATGAGCACCCAGGGAAAGGCTACAGCTACCTATGAAAGACAACTTCGGAATCTTCCCATGTGACAACCTGCTTCTAGTCTTTTAGATGTTACTTTATAATATTTTCTGTTTAAGGGTATAAAATATTTGAAGGACTCCTGAGAGCAGCAGGTGAATGCACTCATTTCATGCTCCAGGGCCTAGTATTTTATCCTGCTCATTATGTTTTATTTAGTATGCACCAAACCATGTGTTAATCTAACCTCTTATCAAACACCGAGGAAACCCAAGGAAGAAAAAGAACAGGAAAACTATTCTGGTTGGTAGTTATCAATGGTAGGTTTTAGACCTTCTATAAAGGTATCATTTTAAAAGTCTTCCAAAACTCCTTTGTTATAAAGTACAATTAATTTAGGCAGTGTCAACAGGAATTAGAGTCTAGTATTTCTTTGGAGCAGCAAATACAACAAAAAAAATCTCCTAATTACTACATGCTGCGACAGCTGCAAGACATTACCTTGTGCTTAAAAAAAACTATAATAGATACTTTTACAATTCATACAATAATACATAATGACACCCAGTTTTTTAAACCAATTGTTCAGTGAAGCTGATCCTTGACTTTTTAGGATGGCCATTTCAGCTGCACTATGTTTGGCTTCCTTCCTATTCACAGTGGGTAGCTTCCTTTTAGGTTGTACAGGTTATTCCAAGGATACCTTGTTTAAAGCTACCGTGTAATGGAAGAAAGTGTTGGTTCACTTGTTTCAGAGAGAAAATGAACTGCATTCTATGAAATGGATCACTGCAGATGAATGAATAAATGAACAATCAGAGCAGGAAAAGCATTTAGTTTCAAATCTTGTACAGGCAGTTAAGAACGGGGGTGAAGCAACAGGAAGTGAGAAAAATCTACCCCTAAGAATGGAAATTAACTCCTGAAATTTATCATGGAGGAAAAGGTGTCTGAACTGACACTTTACCACCAAGCCTTGTTTCCACAGCTAGTCAATTTTTTCATAATCCAGTTATCACAGGAACAGAAAATGAGATGAAATCTTCCGAACAGGGCCACAGACAGCAAAACAAAAACCACATGGGTGTTAATCCTTCCCTTTGTTTGCGCTCCCTCTCCCTCCCCCCCCCCCCTTATTATACCTTAAGTACTGGTTCTGATTTACAAACAAAATCAAATTAAGAACAAACCTACAGAACTAATCTTGCTAATAACTTGGGGACTGCCTGTATATTGTAATTACATAAATTGGTGAGGTGCTTTATATTATATTGTATTTTATCTCTATGACTTGTTTTAGAATGGTATTGTTTTGTATGCTATTATACCTACCTTTCCTTTATTTTAAATTCTACTCCTTTGGTAGAAGTCTCTGGTTTGAGTTATTTTACTTGTAAGGTGCCTATCTAACACTGATGGTGCTAATGATGATAACAACAGACTTAAATGCAAGAAAATTCTATCTATTTACGCAAATGCTTTCACCTTCTCTCCTTGACTCTGGTTTGATTTTCTTCTTCCAGCCCACATCTTGTTATTCAGTTGTTATTCAGCAATACTGGTTATTAAAATAAAATAAATTTTGGGTCAATACAATTTAGCAATTTCAGAAATGCTGCTTCTTTGGGCAACAAAAATGCATTTCCTGACTCACTGGAAGTGCCAGTTTATGGATCTCGATTTGCAGATGAAGCAAGGATGGGTACTATGTTCCAAATGCTGTAGCTGTTTCCCGTCCTAGAAACCTCTTTAACAGAAGCAGACCGAGGCCTCATCTACACTGACCAGTTCATCTGAAGCCAGTTTAGACTAGAAATGCTCCAGGCAGCCCCAGAGGTGGCCACACACACACCGTCTCTGAGTCTTAGTGGCAGCAAGTTGAAATCCAGCCAGTTCAGCAGGACCAAGATTACATCAGTCCCACTGGCTCATCCTACTATTTGTGCTGCCGTTGCTGCTCCCAGATGACTACAAAGCTCTATGAGAGCTCCTGCAATTGTGGGTGCCCCAAGCTGACCAGGAGAGGCATGGGGCATCTGCGATTGAAGAAGCTCTCACAGGGCTCTGAGGCCATCTGATGAGCACAGGGAAAGGGGGATGATGGTGTTACTTTGTGTGGACAGTGGACAACTCCAGATTGACCCAATTCCACCATCCACACAGTGCTGAAGTGTCAGGATTGTTCTAGAGTTTCAGGTAATTTCTGGAACATCCCCTGACATTTCTTATCATGGGGCTAGAATATTGTGGAGGTAGCCAGGAATAACTGCGCAATCAGTATGGATTATTAAACCTGTGTAGACAAATCTCTGAGTCTACAAAAGCTTATGCTACCAACGTTGTTCTTTCACAGGTGCATTAAGATCCCTTTGTAACTGTTGTTATTTTGTTTATGATGAGGTCAATTACACCAAGTCTTACACAAGAAAAGGACTTGATTGCAAACCAATTGTGAAGCCAGATGAAAGAAATGCGCTGAATTCAGAATGCTGCATACACTACTGTCAGTTTCCCTCTTTTGCTTTTTGTACCCAACAAGCCAAACATGGAACCATTTGCTCAAACGCTGACTGCATCAAGTTCTTAACTTGCTTCTCCAGTAGGTTTCTGGCCAGAAAATTCTTACCTGATGATATCATATTTTCTTTTCCCTGCCTTGGATGAACAAGTGTTAGATTCCCCTCCTCTCCTTGCCCATCTGACAGGAAATGTGATGCCATGGGCCCACACAGGGCACTACTGACATCATCCACATAGACTCCAGCTGAGATGTGAGAGAGCCATCACATGAACGATCACCACTCTGTGTTGTTGGCAAAGGTTGTGAGAGCAAAGACCCAATGCTTTTTTTCACAAAGCTCCAGTTTCAAATTTCTAATTCTTCTCACATGCGCAACAATGAAAGGTACCACTGAGCCCAGCATTTTGTATCCCAGGATCTGCTCTACTTTCTTCTCAATGGCCCCTTTTGCTGAATTACAGCACTAGTAAAAAAAACTGTTGTGGCAGCAAAACAAGTATCACATAAATGAGGATGCCATAGCCAAGTGGTGTATGGACACAATCCAATAAATATTTAAGATGGAGACGCTGCTCTCTAAAAGCTTTGTGACCACCATCCTGACATTCATCTGCAAATATTTATCCTTGTTTAAAAGACAACTTCCCATAAAAGCTTTTAATCTGTATAGTCAACAGACATAATACAGAAGATCAATCATAGGAATTGTTTGCAATTAAATAGGGTTGGGAATGAGAGCCCATGTGATGTAGTATCAGTAGACTACAATTCCAGAGACCAGGGTTTGAATCCCTTCTCAGCCATGAAATCCACTGTGTAGGGCAGTGGTCCCAAACCTTTTTGGCCTACCGCCCTCTTTCCAGAAAAAAAATTACTCAACGCCCCCCTAAAAATTAATTTTTAAAAATTTTAATAGCAATTAAACAGAAAGATATATGTATTAATGCAGTGGTTCTCAACCTTTCTAATGTCGTGACCTCTAAATAAGGTTCTTCATGTTGTGGTGACCCCCAACCATATTTTCATTGCTACTCCATAAATAATTTTGCTATTCTTATGAATTCTAATGCAAATATCTAATATGCAGGATGTATTTTCATTGTTACAAATTGAACATAATTAAAGCATAGTGATTAATCACAAAAATAATATGTTTGGGGGAGTATGGACAACAGATTATGGGATTTGCAGTACCTTCGACCAATTCAGCTCGGACTTCCACCGCCGAGACCCCATGAATGACAGATCTGGACCAAACTTGGCACACAGAACCCTCCATGACCAACAGAAAATATGGGAGGAGGTTTGGAGGAATTGACAGTAATTTGGAGGAATTGACAGTAACAGTTCACCTACATTTGGAGAGCACTCTGAACCCAAACAACAAATTTGGGTAAATACTCAATATACCCAAATTTGAATACTGGTGGGGTTGGGGGGATTGATTTTGTCATTTGGGAGTTGTTCACCAAGGAGCATTTTGAACTCCATCAACAATGGAATTGTGCCAAACTTGGCACACAAACTCCCATGACCAACAGAAAATACTGGAGGGCTTTGGAAGGGGCCTGAGGTGGTTAGGAATGGTGGGAGTTGAAGTCCAAATCACCTGGAGGGCCAAAGTTTGGCGGAGAAGCAAGAAGGGGCAGAGCTGCTCGCGCTTCCCTCGGAGGCAGGGGGCGGGCCCTGCGGGGAGCCTGTCACCTGGCTCACATCACCGCCCCCCTTAGAGGAGCTCACCACCACCCCCCAAATTCTCCAGAGCCTCCCACCGCCCACCAGGGGGCGATGTAGCCCACTTTGGGAACCATTGGTGTAGGGCATTCCACAGTAGGACACACAACATAGTGTCCTGTGAAGATTTCTGGCAAGGCCATATGGGGACAGGATTCTTTTTTTCTTTTCTTTTTTTCAGCATTTATATTCCGCCCTTCTACCCCAAAGGAGACTCAGGGTAGATCACAGAACACATATAAGGCAAACATTCAATGCCATTATACAGACAAGATAGACAACAGATAGAGGTACTTTTATAGGCATTTCCCTTCTTCGATGTACAGGAGGTTATGCTCGATTCTGGCCACAAGAGATGTTGTCACTCCATCCTCCATGTCGAAGAGCTCATGATCACAGACTTCGTCTTACCTTTGATCACCGGGAATTTCTGGTATTTCCTTTTTATGGTGCCATAAAATACCTCCCCGCTTAAACAGTGACTAATTTATTTACTCATATCTGTTTTTAAACTGCTTTGATGGGCAATGAGCTGGACTGAAAGTTGGGTGCTCACCCCGACCTGGGCTTCAAACCCCGACCTGCCTTTCAATTGTTAGATTTACTGCAGCTGTGCTAAAGCCCAGACATTTTGGTCCACAAGACATTTAAAGCTTTGTAGGTCAAGATCAGCACCTTGAAGCAAATTAGAAGCCAGTGCAGTTCTTGCAGGACTGGTGTTATATGATCTTTAAAATGCACACCTGACACAAGCCTGGCTGATGTACTTTGGATCAGCTGCAGCTTCCAATGTGGAGTGCATTGTGTACTATATTTTAATACTACATTATAATTTTAAAGCAGTTCAAGTACTCAAAATGATGTACTAAAGCAGGGCACTAGCAAAAAAGGGGAGAAATAATGTAAAACTTTTTATACCCATCCTTTCACCTTTGCTGATGTGATTATTTCTTTAATTTCTTTATTTCTATGACTCTCTATTCTTCCAGTTCAACTTCCTCTAGTCATGCTGGAAGACCTAGAGTGTCCTAGAAAGAAAACCTCTTAAGAAATTGCTAGGACCTCTAGTAGAATTCTATGATAAACTTCCAGCAAAAGTTGACCGTAGAATCCTGTAAGGGTCAAGAAAATTTCTGCATTCACACCCGGTATCCATTGTGAACATTCTGGTCCATTGGCATGAGTCTTTTCTGCACGTGCCCAATAGATATAACTCCAGAAGTGCCACTGATATGAAATTACTCCAGATCAATAGAATGTTTGGTATGCTACAGAGCTTATCATTATCTTGATGATGCAAGGCAACTGTTTTTGTCCTCTTTCTGTATCAAAATATTCTACCATCCACTTTTCATCTACACATCTTGTGCTCCCACTGGAAGTGCCTTAATTAACCCTTATTTTATCTCAAAACCATCAGATGTAAATTAATAGTCCCTGAGATGGGGTCATCTTTCCAAGGTTAATCGGTACATCCACCACCTGTTATTTTCTGTCAGATATAAATCTTCAGAGCACTGAGTTACTTGGTAATGGATATCATTTGTAAACGCACCTATATAGCAAAATGTGGCCTGAATTTTGGATTTGCTTGCTGCAAAATATGTTGTTTTTAAAAAAATAGTTTTGTAAAATAAAAGAAATATAAAAGATATATAGTTGTCTTGCTTCATTCTTTGAGAGCTTGGGTAATCTTTGCATGAAGTAATTTCTTATACAATAAGCATGATTGATCAGCATACATTATTACACCAAAGCTGGCAAGAATCAGGACTTAATAAGCTATGGGAAGAGGTAGTACAAGGATCTGACTTTGAATTGTTAATCATTTAGAAGAATTTTTGTTTTTCTTCAATAAGGTTATTAACATTTTTGAACTGCAGTAACTAAGATGTTGCTTAAAACAACTTCTAGAAAGTCATTTTCAGCAATATCTGAAAAGTTTCTTTTCATGAACTCACCTACCAGCCTACCCATAGGCTTGCATGGACACTGGATTCTGGGAGCTGACACCAAAAAATGTTTTTCCCACAGACTGATATTAGGCAGCTTCCTAGGTATCAAATGTTTCATTGGACCCCAGAAAAATAATGCATCTGTTATTCTGCACATCTGATAAGCCCTGACCCAGTGCAGTATGTGACAGGATCTGAAGAAATGCAACTTCCTCAGTCTGTAGAGCTAAACTAGGAGTTATTTTGGGAGAAACAGGATGTCTGGAGGAGGCCCTGAAACATCTTGAAAAATGTCCTACTATTTCCTATTTGCTCCACAGAGCACAGAGGAAAACAAGTGAGTTCCGTTAAAACCCGACTTGAATTTTTGAAGCCAAAGGCAAAAGATCTTTTATCAGCTTCTGTTTCACCAAAATTGAGTCAAAAATGTTCCAGATTGTTTTAAAGAAATCACACCATGTCATCACTCCCTCTCAAAAAAACAAATTTGGGATTTTCCAAGTATCTGAAAGCTCTGTGAATTCTTTGTTCAAAAAGGCCCATCTTTGCCATGGAATTATTGGGCAAGTGAACCTTTCTTACTATTATCCTTTTAGAATCATAGAGTTCGAAGAGACCTCGTGGGCCATCCAGTCCAACATCCTGGACAGATGGCCATCCAACCTCTGCTTAAAAGCCTCCAAAGAAGGAGCCTCCACCACACTCTGCAACAGAGAGTTTCACTGCTGAACAGCTTTCATGGTTAGGAAGTTCTTCTTAATGTTCAGGTGGATTGTCCTTTCCTGTAGTTTGAAGCCATTGTTCTGCGTACTAGTCTCCAAGGCAGTAGAAAACAAGCTTGCTCCCTCCTCCCTATGACTTCCCCTCACATATTTACACATGACCATTTAAATGTAATCATATTGAATTCCCTGTTTCTGCTTCTTTTAAAAGTGATATTCTTATATATAGCCCTAGTATGTGCCCAACAGGCATGTGGTGACAATGCATTTAATGGGGTTTTCTTAAGCAAGATGGTTTGCCAGCCTCTATTACTTTCAGGAGGTTGCCATAAACTGGCAAGTGACTTGAAAGCATAGACACACAAACACAAATTATATTCTTGCAATATTTGCTTTTGACATGATGTCAGCAATTCTAATCATAATATTTGCTTCTTTGGAAATGCTATAGTTTGAGATTTTTAAGCAGTCATGTGAAATTCATTTATCTGTAAATTCATTTTCTTAGATAATTGTTGCCAGACAAAAAAGATATCTTCTTGGAATAGCTATAAGATATAATTTTGAAAAACTCTGCCTATATTCTGAAGAACAGAAATATATAAAGATAATATCTATTAGATCAATTAATTTATATTTTACCTTTCTTCTAGTACAGAACTCAATTTTTATAAGCTACTGGAATGTATTTGCGGACTTGCAATTGATATTGTTATGTGTCTTTAAATCAACTTTGACTTATTCCAACCCGCTCGTAGAGTTTTCTCGACAAGATCCATTCAAAGTGGAGTGAGGGTTGCCTTCCACTGAGTCTGATTTTGATTTTCTCAGGGTCTCCCAATGGGTTTCCATGAGTGAATGGGAATCCAGACCCTCAACTCCCATAGTCCTAATTGAACACATACACCACTTTATTATGTTGACTCTCAGGGCTTGCATTAATAGCTATTTAAGCATATTGACTTCTGTCACCTCAAGAGTAAATAAACTAGCAGAAAATAGTCTGGTGTCATCACTCTAACAACAACAGGAAGTTTCCCTAACATTGTGTGAAAGTTAAGGTCAAACTATGGGACATTTATACCAAATTGTCCTTCTGGAGTAGAATCCAAGCTAAACTAGTTGTGCTTTAATTCTACTGAAGCTATTGAGACTTATATTAGCCTGTATCTATATTAGTACATATCTATACAATATTTTAAGAAGTCTGAATCCAACACTGTAAATTCAAGGCAACTAAAATATTAGGGGGGAGGGAGGGGGGAAAGTGAAAGTGTGCCATTTTGGGGGTTGTTTATACTGTTAATCTGTGTGTGAAACTCAGAAACCCAGTGTAGTTGTCAACCTCCAAGTTTGGAATTCTCCCCTGCTGGTGTTTCTTCACAGCTTTGGGAACATAACCTATGAAGCTGTCCTCAGGCTCTCTGTATTTCACTGAGATCAGCAAATCCAGCAGAAGGAAGGAAATTCAGATTTTAAAAAACATACAAGTAGATCATCCCTTATCCAAAATGCTTGTACCAGATTCTGCATCTTTATGTGATTTTTGATTGACAAGGAATTTCAATTTATTTGCTCTCATCCAGTCCATTACTAATAGTAGGTCCTGGTTCAGTACCAAGACAGCTTCCTTGGAATTAGATAGAAAGGAGAATTTGGTATCAGCTCCATATTGGTGACACCGAGCCACAAAACTAAAATTAGATATTACAGTTAGTAATATATTTTGTTGTCGGAGGCTTTCGTGGCCTGAATCACTGGGTTGCTGTGAATTTTTGGGGCTGTATGGCCATGTTTGAATTCACTCCTAACTTTTCACATCCAGGCTAATGAGTATCTACAACAGACAACACAACACAAAGAGTGTAGGCAATATGCAGAAATAACAAAAGTATTTTTTGAGATTCAATAGTGATAATACACATTCATAAACAAAAACATCAGAATATTAACATAGGAATATACATGTCAAGCATGCCCGCCGTGGGCTCCTACCCCATACGCCAATGGCATCAGTCAATGTCCAAGATACTTCGGATTCAAGGGGAAAAGTTCAAGGGTTCATTGAGTGAGAGTGGATTTCAGGTAAGTAAACAAAGGGGAGAAGGAGCACAAGCCAAACGGGTTGTGTCCAAGCCCAGCGGGTAGGCTCTCCTTCTAAAGGAGAGCTGGCAAGCCGTATAGAAGGTTTTAGCGGATTGATAAGTCAAAGAGTTGTTTGCAGGCAGAGCCCAGGAACGATTTCAATTTGAATTAATGATGAGAATTATCGCTGGACTGCCTTGGTACATCAATGGGCCCATCAATAACCCTGCTCCTCCCCCTTTGTTTACTTACCTGAAATCCACTCTCACTCAATGAACCCTTGAACTTTTCCCTTGAACTGAAGTATCTTGACATTGAGTGATGCCATTGGCGTATGGGGTAGGAGCCCACGGCGGGCATGCTTGACATGTATATTCCTATGTTAATATTCTGATGTTTTTGTTTATGAATGTGTATTATCACTATTGAATCTCAAAAAATACTTTTGTTATTTCTGCATATTGCCTACACTCTTTGTGTTGTGTTGCTTCGTAGCAACTCCCCCTCTCTGTTGTATCTACAACAGACATCAGAAGAGCTGCAAGACCAAGAACAAGCCATGGGAGTAAAGACAAATATCCACTTAGATGAAAAGTGTCCTTTCAGTACATCAAGGGAATCACTGACCGCATAGAGAAGCAGATGAAAAAAATACAATCTACAAAGAAACAACCTACAAACCCACTAAGAAAATTCAACAGTTGCTATGTACAGCAAAGGATAAGAAGGATGCTCTAACCACTGTAGGAGTCTACCATATACCATGCAGCTGTGGACAAGTCTACATAGGAATCACCAAACGCAGCACCCAAATATGAATCAAAGACCATGAAAGGCACTGCAGACTAATTCAACCATTAATTTGTAAATCCATAAGGTAATTTGACGTTTAATAGGCTTTCCCTTAATCCCTCTGTATTATCCAACTTTTTCGCTCATCCAACGTTCTGCTGGCCCATTTATGTTGGATAAGTGAGACTCTACTGTATATACACTCCACTTGCCTCACTGCCAACAGAACCTCTGAAGATGCCAGGCACATATAAAGGGAAAACGTTAGGAGACAATGCTGCTGGAACATGGCCATACAGCCCAAAAAACTCACAGCAACCCAGTAATATATTTCACTTGGAATATAAGATCTGGAAACATTGGGAAGGACTGGGAAGAATCCTGCCAGAAACCCTGAATGGCTGCTACCAGTCAACATTGGACAAATACTTTTCCTGTGCTGTTGTTGTTTTCATCTTTTATTTTATCCCACCTCTCTCCTGATATTGGGGCTGAAGGTGGCTGAAAATAAATATAAAACAATGCTAATTAAAAACAATACAAAGACACTGAAGTCTGGAAATGTATTCCCTGCAGATATAGTGCTTTTACTGTATGTTTTTTGCAGAATGTGGAAGAGCTACTCTTTTAGAATGCAACTACCACTCTCTAGCAGGAAGGCTTTGGGGGGGTTGTAGTCTAAAGTTTTGGTCCCTTGCTACCGTAGTTCTATAGGAAATTGACGTCTGTGTTCCAGTCTGTTTCCTAATTTCTGCATGACTTTTAATCAGTATTTGAACTCCTTGGCATTGACATTTTCATGTGTTACACACTTACCTCCTTGATCATTCCACCCCACCAAACCCTCTACCCAGTAGCCAATGTGTTCAGAAAGCCACGCTCCGTCCCAAAATCCTTTAAGCAGAGAACAGTTCAGCTCCAAATCTAAGTATTATTCAGATCATTGAGCACCTAAGGAAGGGGGAAAGCCTTGCTTTGGATCAAAAGTGACAAGGAATTGCCTGTAGGTCATTCTCTGAAGTGAGTTGCTGCCAACTACAGACTGGCGGGTGACAAGAGCAACTTATCTAAACACTGGACATGAAAGACGTCATGTTCACTCAGTCATACCCTCTATCCCTTCTCTCTCCTTCTCCATTTAGGAATGTGGCCAGCGATCTCATTGGACACAGCTCACTTCATTTGATAGTTAATTTTGGATGCCAGCCAGCTTTGAGACACAAAGTAATGGAAGTAAAAGATCAATGAGCAAAATATTGATCCTGTCAGAGCTCTTTGGAGGTAATTACAACACATTCTGGCTCCCATCTGCTCACCACAGACAAATAATAAGGTCACTAGGCTGTAATAAAGTGCAGCCTTTGGCTCAGATCACTCCTAATGGCCATCTGATTGTCATCAAGCTGGCCACCTCAGTATTTAGTTGGCAGGAGAAGATTATGTTGTTTCTTACATTGCAGTGTTCATCTACTACAAGAGAAAACTCCCTATCAGGCCCATTCCAAAACATATTGCTGCTTGAAGCAGTGCAACAATTATCACCCCTCTCTTTCTCCCTCCCCTCACATATATACATGCATTGCACCAAGACGTACTATTCTAGTGGTTCTCAACCTGTCGATCTCCAGATGTTTTGGCCTTCAACTCCCATAAATCCTAACAGCTGGTAAACTGGCTGGGGTTTCTGGGAGTCGTAGGCCAAAACATCTGGTGACCCACAGGTTGAGAACCATTATAAAGTCCATCATATACATATAATTCCTTGCTGAATATCACGTGTAGTGAAAGCGGAAAAAAAACACCGAGCTCCATAATTCCCAGTCCAGGAATGTTTCCAGGCCAATTCTGTCCATACCCCCATTCACTTGATTTTAATGTGTAAACCCTAATATAAATCAGAATTCCAATATTTGATAAAACACAACTCCTTTCATGAACTGCTTGCCTGTACCTTGAGATAAATGTCAGAGACTTACACCTTAGTACCTCCTTGAAAGGAAGAGAGACCTCTTGCAATCCATTCCTCCATTTATGGACTACTCTTTCCAGTGAAGCCCACCTGTTTCTAACATCGCACTCTTTTTGGCATCAGATTAGGATATTTCCCTGTTCTCAAATGTTTGACATGATGAGATTGGTTGATCCTTAAATACTGGCCACAGGCCAATTGGTTATCTCTGTAATTTGCTCTCAAGGGGAGGTTCCATTTTGTAGCGTGCATTGTTATTGCTTTTAACCTTTATCTTGTTTAACTATCAAGCCTCAAGGAGGATATATAGCAGTACACATTCACATAGTCAAATTTTCTTTGGTTGGTTGGTTAATTTAGAACTAAAGGCAACTTAATAAGACTTAAAAGATGCATAGATGAAATATTACAAAGCAATGGAATGATGAAATACAGTTTAAAATAATAAAAAAGAAATTTAAAATTGCAATTATTATATTAGTAATATAAAAATTACCATTATAATATGGAAATAATAGTTCTAAGAAGGTGAACACCACTACCACCACTATCATTATTACCAACACCATCATCACCACAATCCTTCTGTTAGGGAATGCTATCCAAGTTCATGTTTCTGAACTATGTGAGAGAGATTTCCTCACAGCTTGCTCAGATGGCTTCTCTGATGCCCCAGGCTAGTCGATACAGCTGGCACTACAGCTTGCAAAGGCTTTGGCTGCCTTACAAGTGTGAGATTTTTCTCACAGACAAACAGTAGACAAATAGTGCTGCCAATGTAAGGAAAAACATCCTCAGGACCCCTCCAGAGGTGTTCACTCAGTATATCTGGCTTCCTCTCACTGTAACATGCATTTTGAAAACATGGGAAATTGGTTGTGTCATAATGACAAAGAGGCTCATATGGTCCATAACTGTTTTGCAGTGTCCTAAGGATCTGGTGCCATGCAGGATCATCTTCCACATTTGTGTCTTTATAACCTTCTATTATGACAACCCAGCGCTGCAGTTTAAGGTATAGTTTAGTAACTGGTTGTTAATACTTACTGAGAAGAAAATATATTCATTTCTATCCTAACATGCATAACTTCATTATTCAAGGCTTATGTGGTACATAGTACATTTTAAAAACTACATCTGACTGAAGAATTTACTGTTTTAACTGTTTCATCGTTTAAACGGTTTGAAACTGATTTTATTGTGCATTTCCTGGAGACCTTTGGGTATAGGATGATATATAAATATTTTAATAGCAATAAATGAAAATATGTTACTATGATTAAATAATTCAGAATAATTAACTTATGTATTTAAAGGAATAAAACAGATAATAAAATAATGTATCAGCTCAAGGCTTTTGCTACTGAAGCAAAGAACAAGCTGGTCCTCCCCTCCATTCCACATTCAAAAAGCAGACTAGATGGCAGCTGAATATTATTTAAATTCTGCCAATGGCATCCTCCACCATGCCTGAGAATAATAGGCTAATTTAGAGAGTACAGGACATCCTGTGTGGCACATATAACAATGCCTTCCGAGCAACATAAAAAACCAGGAGGGATAGAATAGATGGAATTATATAGCTGCTATATGTTAATGTTCACCAGTGATTATTAGCAGGACTTAAATGTAGCATGTATATCAGGGGTGCTCACACTTTTTCAGCATGCGAGCTACTCTTGAAGCAACCAAGTCCAAAAGATCTACCTGCCTGCCCCCACCCCCATGCGCTCCCGCGCCCTCCTGTCGCCGTGCGCTTTCGCCTCCGTGCGTGCTTCTGCTGTTGTTTTCTGCCCGTGCAGCACTTCTTCCGCCTGTGGGGCATTGCAGGAAGGAGAAAGCATGAAGCGAGGCATCCAGAGGGAGCGCCCCGCCCTGCCTGTCTTGCTGGCAACGGAGGCTGCACAGCTGCTTCTGGATGAGAGAGAGGCAGGGCTCTCCCTCCAGAGGTCCTGCCTCGTGCTTCCTTCTTCCTGCAATGCCCCACAGGCGAAAGAAGCACCGCAAGAGCGGAAGCCAGCAGCAGGAGCGCGCGTGTGCGCAGGGTGTGCATACACAGGGCAGGAGCACCCCATCCGGCTGGTGAGGCCCGAAGATCACCTGGAAGAGGGCCGAAGATCTACTAGTAGCTCCCGAGCTACCTAATGAGCACCCCTGATGTATATGATAGACACAGTACTGTGGGACATTGGACATGGAGAAAAATAGGCTCTGGGCCACCGTCCAGTGTGGTTCACATATAACCACTTGCAGTATGCATCCCCTCCACAAGGCATTCAAAGAACAGCTAGTCACTAGACACTGCCTCCTTTTATGGTGGCATGACTCCATCACATCTATGCCCAAAAGCAGATGAATGGCTCTCCATCCATCCCAATTGCCTCTGCCTGGCTTTAGAGGAAGATAAGAAAAGGCAAACAGAACTCTATTATGCCTAGAACCAAAGTAGTTGAAAAATAATAAATCATAACAAAACTTTATTTGTGTTCCACTCTATCTCCCCAAGGGGAAAAAACCCTCCATCCATCCAAACTGCCACTGTCTTGAAGAGAGCTGTCATCATAATGTCCCTAACCCTCCATTTTTTGCCTTTCATTAGAGACGTTGCAAAGGTGCCACTTCCAGCTTGTCATTAGCTCTCTGGGACCCGGTATGTATAGATTTTCTTGGGACGAACGTGGCACCCATTGATGTTGACAGAGAGAGAGGCGGTCCCTGAGGTATGACGGCCCTTGGTCATATAGGGCCTTAAAGGTCAGGACCAGTATCTTATAAGAGACCCGATGTTCGATTGGCAGCCAGTTTGATTCAGAATCTGGAATCGATTGGCAGCGATTCTAGATGCTGTAGAATCGGTGTTATGTGGCATCTCATGGGTGTTCTTGTAAGTAACCTGGCAGCCGCATTTTGAACAAAACAAATCTTCCAGGTCAGTGATATAGGGAGGCCGACATAAAGTGCATTGCAATGTATGCCCTGTCCTATATCATGGGACTAAATAAACAATTCAAAGCTGTTTAAAATATAAACAAAATAACAGATTAAAATAGGCTTTATAAATATAAAATCATTTTAAAGGGGTACATGTGAGAATAAATTAATTAAACCCCAATGGTTTTAATAAAAAGCCATGTGTGTGTTTCTTTTCTTGGCACCAGAATGAAGCCATTGTTGGCACCAATCTCAGACTGTTTATTCCAGAGTGGTATTTTGAAACTGGAGGAAAATCACACAACATTTGAATCATTAATATTGTAGAATCTATAACCCAAATTAAATGAGCCATATGGTGCCCCAAATGCTGGACTAGGAATATGGGAGACCAGGGTTCAAATCCCTTCTTGGCTCGGGGAAAGCCAAGAAGGGATACATTAACTCTGGAATGGTCTCCCAGAGAGGAACAACTGACTGTCACCATAGTATCAATTTGGTGCCTTTTTAATATATTTTCACAGCTCTGTAAGTAATTTTATGCTATTTTAATTAATTCAGGGCATTTATATGAGAGCAAAAGTAACTTTCCAAAACTCTAGTTTTTCTTCTATTATTTGACTGTGGAAGCAATGCTTGATCATGACTATTCACTGAAATGTAAGATACAATATCCTGCAAAATACCATATTTCTTCAATTGTAAAACACCATCAATTGTAAGACACCATCAATTGTAAGACACACTCTAATTTCAGTACAACCACCATCAACAAAATACAAGATACACCTGTATTTCTAAGATGCACCTCATTGTTAGATATGTTTATCTAAGAAATAAAACAAATAAAGAGAGTCTTAGAATTTACTCTCTCTCTCTGTCTCTCTCTCTCTCTCTGTCTCTCTCTGTCTCTCTCTGTCTCTCTCTCTCTCTCTATATATATATATATATATATATATATATACTGAGAGTGTGTGTGTGTGTATATATATATATATATATATATATATATATATATATATATACTGTTGTGATTGAGCAACCT